>PIJE02000025.1:150000-277500 GCA_002895965.2 Coryphaenoides rupestris
AGAGAGAGTGAGAGAAGGGGGTCCAATAGACAAATCTATATACTCCCGAACAATAGCGCCACTCCCCTCTTGACCCCCGTCCCCCCCGTCCCCCTGTCCCCCCATCCCCCCAGCCCCGTCCCCCAGCACACACACACACAGACACACACACATGGCACATTACACCCCCCCCCCCCACACACACAACACACACACCCCGCCGCCCCCTCCCCGGGTCAACGACCACATCAGGAGCCCATGAATTCATCATCATGTGCTGCTGCTGCTGCTGCTCTGTGTCCAGCGGGCCCCGGGACCCGCCTCGGTCTGCACCCTCATTGGACTGAAATGAGCAATGAAAGGGCTTAGAATGAGCTACGCGTGGAGGGGGAGGAGGTGGGAGGGGGGGGATAGAAACTTGTGGAGGAGGAAAAAGAAAAAAGAAAGGATGGATGGACAGAATAGAGGAGTGGGGGGGAGGGGGAGGAGGGGGGGGTAGAAAGGGGGGCCGGAGGAGGAGGAGGTGGAGGAGGTGGGCTGCAGCAGGTCCTCTGTGCGCTCTATTCAACGGACTGTGTAAACCCCTCCTCTCAGAACGGCGGCCCCCAAAAGACTTGACTAAATATTTATGGATGTGACACTTTGTTACCGGCAATCCCCTCTCACTTTCCCTCTCATACACCCACCCCCCCCCCCCCCCCCCCCCCACACACATACACACACACACACACACACACACAAACACTGATGGAGCACAAAGACTTGGGTCCCCAAACTAGTTCATAATTAGATTAAAACTGCAAATAGAGTGAAGTGTGTGAAAGGGCTGCTTTTGACTGACTGTCTCACTCTCAGTCTGTCTCGCTGTCCATCTGTCGGTCTCTGTCTACCTGCTCTTCTGCCTTCCTGTCTCTGTGATTATGTCTCTCTACATTATGCACTAAGTTGGTGGCTTTTCTGTCTGTCCCTCTGTGTCTGTCTCTCTGTCCACCTGCACCTATTTCCTTCTGCCTGTCCCTCTGTCTTTCTCTCTGTCCACCTGTCTGATTGTCTGTCTGTTTTCCCTTGGGAGAGCGAGAGATATTGATTTAAAAATGTTTTACACATAATTTTTATTATTATTAATATAAGGTATAAGAATGGAGGTACAAAAAAGAAGTTCAAGCTAAAATTCTGTTCAAGGATTAAAATGTCATCAGTAACAGAGTATATGTTTGGTTGTTGCTGCACCACTCTTGTGTGATCTTAGTAATGTGATTAATTGCTCTTGAAAATCTGAGACTACCTCTTGTTTCTGACAATTCTTCCTGCATTTATATATTGCGTTTTGCGTCACCAAAAAGGTAAATTCCACTTTATTGGATTTGCTTTCTTGTACACTGCTCCAAACTCCAAGAAGGTTTTAGAAAAAGTTGAATCAAACCCATCACTTAACAATTCTAATTTGTCAGATGAAGAAGTAAGCCTGAAGCCTTCTGTAAACCAATGAAATATGGGTTCTGTGAATTCACAGAAGGGGCACTTTCTATTTGGAAATGCGCACGAATCCAATTGACCAAATTACAAATTAATTATCACGATTTCCCCAGCAGATGGCTCCCATTGCTAGCGATTCCTCCCATTGGAAGTCTCCAGCTGACTCTTAGTTCAGTTGGACAGCCTTGTCTCAAGACCCTCCTGCGCCATCACCTCATCAGTTACCCTTCTGTATCCAAATTAGTGTACAGTCCTTTCACTTGTCATTTAAATTTTCATTCTTTTTGTTTAGCATCTTTTACACACAACATTTTCGTAGCAGTGCTTTTACACACTTTGCTCAATTAAATCTGCCTATTTAATTTACCTGCACGTCATAGATTTAGATTAGGACAAAGGCCCATCGAATATTTCATCCAATCTGAGAGTGATAGACATCTACTCCTGGCATGATTGCTGTCGAGAAAGTATTTTCTCTTAAGGAAGTGGTCATTGCCAACTCTTCTTTGATTTTTTTTTTCGTAGCAATTTCAGATATTTTTCTATTTTTCTGTTAGGCAACAATCTATTTCTCAAAGGGAAGCTGGGACATCTGTCTCACTGAGCTTGGGTCCTGCAATGTCCACTATCTGCTTTACAGTCACAGTCTTCTTATCACACAGTTTCTGGTTGACCCCTGCACACTTTTCAACGTTCAGCCGAGCCCTGTGGATGATTGATTCCTTTTAAAAGCCAGTACAGTGAAATAGCAGGGGCAACCATAGTACAGTGAAAACAGTTCAAGAGTTTAAAAACTCCTTGATTAAAAAGGGGGTAGTCCATGAAGTCTGAAAACATTAAAATCCATTAAAAACTGTCTCCAGGGCTAGAGCAGCTGCCCTCCTTAAAATGGCGCCCATGCTGTAGGTGGCTCTATGCATGTCGGGTTGACATAGTGCAGAGGCCACCAGGTCGTGAGCAATCAGTGCCCTTCCCCTGGGGAATAGCTGTGGGAGGATCAACTGCCGTTTATCCAGCCTGCCTTTGACTTTTTCTATTAACCCTTCCCAGTTCTTTTGACAGTTGTTTCATCTCCCAGATACACCTCCAAATATGTCAAACCACCTTTTCTTCCCGAGACTAAATCTCCTGGTAAATATCTGAGCCCCAAGAACTGGCCAACATATCTTGAATGAAAAACATGTTTGGTCCCTGTGGATGACTTGATCCATCACGTCTCTCAGTCTGTATACAGGGTGACAGTTTTTTATATATTGTTTTATTTTTGCAGGGCGGCATATAACTCTTCCATCACCAGCGATTTGTTCCAAATTAGCATTCGATTCACTGGAAACCTGTGGTAGACCATGGAGATAGGAGTTAGTTCGCCCTTTATTCTTTGCTATACAAACTGCACCACTTGTTTATGAATGATACCTGGATGAGCGTATTCCCAGAACACAGTGTATGGGTTTGCCTACTTTGGCCATTTCTCTTTTCAATAGAAAATAAAAATGTAGACGGTGCAAGAAGTTTAATTGTCACATACACATACAGGACGTGCAGCGAAATGTAAATTTACATCGACAGTTAGGGCATTTGGCAGACGCTTTTATCCAAAGCGACTTACAAAGAGTACATTTGTTGAAGGAGACAGTAATATATCGCTGTGGTACATAAAGATAGGAATAGAACTGTTTTCGAGTATTCATAGTTGCGAGGCTAATAGAACAAGTTTCATAATTGCTAAGTTGCCTGCATAATAGCTGAGATAAGAGCAGATGTGCAATTCAGAGCACACTGCCAACATCTAAGGACATACAATATGCTAAGCAATCCTAAGTACTATTAATAATGTGAAATGAAAACAAAAAAACACTACAAACAACAAGACAGTGGCAGTGGCGACAGTGAGTTTTGACTGTGAACCGTTTACTGTAGCTATCAGTCTTTTTTTTTCTTTTTCCTTCTTTTCTTTTCATCCTCTGCCATGTCCATGTCGTTACATGCTTCCCCATTCACCACCGCCTCCACCAGGGTCGGACTGGGAGAGCATTTTGTTCTAAGATTTATTTCAGTTTACTGTTAATGCCAGTAAGATATCTGACCAAACAAACAGATAGAGGTCTAACCATCAGGTTAAAAGGAGTATTAAAAACTCTTTTTAGTATAATATTAAATTGATATTAAAAACAGTTCTTTTTAATATTGTCTGGCCTAACACTCCTAACGCTCCTGTTGGCCAGTCCTCCCCTGGCTGCCACTATACCTCCTCCACCCGTTTCCACTTCCACTTGTTCACTAATACTTGCTTCAGTTGGTGTTGCTGTACTGCTACTATACTTTGATGGTACTACTGTAGTAGCTGCAATTCCTGATGTTAGCTTGGGTAATTCCTGACATATATTTTGTTTACATATCTTTTGCTTTTTCCTGAGCTGACTTGTCCTGAGCTGACTTGTCCTGAGCAGGCTAGTCACAAGCTGGCTTGACTATAAAAGCATGTCATCTGTGAGAGATGACATGCTTTCATAATGGCAGATGCTTGATCAGTGACTGGTCAAGCATCTGGTGATTGGCTAGTGACGGCAGGTGATTGGCAAATAACTGTCAAGTGACTGGCAGATGATTGGCTGGTGACTGGAAAGTGATGGATAGGTGACTGGCAGGTGATTGTTTGGTTACTGGCAGGTGATTGGCTGGTGACTGGCAGGAACATGGTTTTGTGGTTTCCCTTTACAGTGTTTACATAACCATATGAAATGCGTCTTGATGGGAACTATTTTGGAACTATTTTGAATGATTGGCATGTGACTACCGCAGGATTGGCAAGTGATTTGCAGGTACCTTGAACTAGAACATTGATGCACATTACATTTCAGGGCATACTTCTAGAAGGTTATGAGAACACACATTATTTTGAGATTCCTCAAATACTGTATCACAGCTAGGTCTTCCTGAATCTTTTGCATTATTCAGCTCACAGGTTTAAAATGTATTATCCTAAAAGTTGAAATAGTTTTGGTGCCTTGAGCAGATGAGAAAACAGAGAATATAGAAAGAAAGATCAAGAGAACACAAAGAGTGTGTGTGAGAGAGAGAGAGTGTGTGTGAGAGAGGGAGAGTGTGTGTGAGAGAGGGAGCTGATAGGATGCAAACTGAGACAGAAAATACATTTTATATTTCAATGAAGTCAGAGCTGCAGGAGGCAAAAGCACATACACCTCTAATAGACAGCTGGACCCATAGCTGGATATAAACCTGTTTGAATTTAACTGTACTCATAGTAATATTGGTTTGCCGCTAATATCAAAGTCAAGTTTTATTGTCACATGTACATCACAACATAGGGCCATTCTGAAAAATAACAAAAGGGGAGAAAAAAATATATATATATGTATTGAAAAGAATATATATATATATTGAGAATGGCACAATATACATAACATATCATACATACATATCATAACTTTGACCTGCTGCTATAAAGACTAGGGAGCCAATAATATAATGGCACTCATATTGTTACTGGTAGTTGCTGTGGTGCTGTTATTTGTACTTGGTTGCTATGGTGTTAAATAGGTCTGTATAGGTCCAGGTCCTGTGTAATGTATGACATGCATATCCGTGGTAACCTTGACCTCCAGGTGCTGTCTATAATGAGGGCTCTAAAAGCCTGCCTCACGCCAGGAGACCACAGCCCACAGCCCCCTAAAACCCTCCCTTACCTTGTGCTCTCTCTCTCTCTCTCTCCCTCTCTCTCTCCCTTATATCTGTCTTTCTTTCTTTCTTCCTCTCTCTCTCTCTGTCTCTCTATCTCTCCCTCTCTTTCCCCATTCACTCCCTTTATATTTCTGTCTTTCTTTCTCTCTCTCTCTCTCTCTCTCTCTCTCAATATCTGTCTCTCCCCGTTCACTTCCTTTATCTATCTCTCATCCTGTCTCCCGTTCTCTCTCTCCTAATCTCTCTGCTTTTCTTGTCCCTCTCCTCAGATCTACCACTTAATAATAATAATAATAATACATATGACTTATATAGCGCTTTTAAAGGGTACTCAAAGACGCTTTCAATGAACAATAAACATATAACATAAACGTACACAGATACGGAATACAGAATACAGAAACAAAAACAAATATAGAGGTTGTAGAGTGAAAGTGAATGGTGGAGGTGGAGGTCAGATACTGTAGGCTTTCTTGAAAAGGTGGGTTGAGTTGAGTGTGTGTCAGAGTTTCTGATGTTAGGAGGCAGGGAATTCCAGAGGGTTGGGGCAGCTACGGCAAAGGCTCTGTCACGTCTGGCACTTGCACTTCTTTTAAATACTTGAGACAGTTCAGATTGCATGGGGGGGGGGTGGGGTGGGGGTGTTGTATCAATGCATGTTATTACCAGTTGACAGCAGGGGGCCCCGGGGACCTGACGGCCCCCCCTTTGAGCCAGACAAGACTGATAGAGAGAGAGGGGGGCATTGGAGTCAAATGGTCCGTGAACTGAAAGAGCTGCATATGAAGAGAGAAAGATTAAGAGAGAGAGAGAGAGAGAGACTGGGGCAGAGAGAGAGAGAGAGAGAGGATGAATGGATGGAGTACAGACTGAAAGGAACCGAAAATAAGCCAGCGGCAGGACCTGCTCCTTGTAAACAGTAGGCCTGCTGTCAGCAC
Organism: Coryphaenoides rupestris; assembly: GCA_002895965.2. Taxonomy (NCBI): domain Eukaryota; kingdom Metazoa; phylum Chordata; class Actinopteri; order Gadiformes; family Macrouridae; genus Coryphaenoides; species Coryphaenoides rupestris. Next base: position 156,096 of record PIJE02000025.1, read on the forward strand.
GGGGACATGACAGTAACATTAATAAACAGACCAAGACAAACATGCGCTGCTCTGAATGTGTTTGGCCATTACCAGCTTGGACGGTAAAAGCATTAGTGGCTCTGGACGTGAGCTCAGTGTCCTTCAACACAATTGAAAATACAGTTATTCTACGGAATTAAGTACATGTTTCACTTTCATACAAAAAAAAACGTTGGATATTGATACTGCGGAAATATTCTGTAAATATACAAAATATATATTACATTATATTCATATATTATAAGGCTCTGGATCACACCAAAAGATTGTATGGCGCAAACCGTAACCCTTTAACCGATTCATTGATTGTTTATTTTGGTCTATGCCTACCAGGAGAGGGGCAGCTTTGGGTGGGCTCCTTTTTGCATGTGTGTGTGTGTGTGTGTGTGTGTGGGGGGGGGGGGGGGTCAGACATTGGTCATGGGGTCGAATGGGCTATCAGCATTCAGTTGAGTACAACTTTCTGTCCATTTGTCTTAGCCAGTCGGACAGTCCGTCATAATAATTCTAATATAGATATAGACACAGACAAAAATAATAACATTGTCCTCCTGAGCAATGACAGCAGAATTATGAAAATGTTCAATAATTAGTTCGCATAAATATTCCAATGTCAATCAATGAATCCGAGCGTCGTGCCATAATAAATGGGTAATATATATGGCTACCAAAAAATAGTCGACGTGAACCCGCCGACGAGTCGCGACATTTTGCACATCTCAGACCAGCAGTGCGGCTCGCGGCCCGTCCTCTGCTCTCGCCGCTCGCCACAAGTGGAGCTGTAGCGAGTGCAGCAACACGTGATTGAACGCGGAAGCGGAAACAGAGCAGCGAGTTGCCAACAGCTGAGCAGCAGCCAACTACAGTAGAGCTAGCAGTCAGCTAATCCAGCTAACCAGCTAGCTACTGGCACTATGATGGCGGAGCTGGTGCAGGGACAGGCCTCGATGAGCCAGCCGGGGCTGAAGTCAGACGGCTTGGCCGATGCTTTACAGAGGGCCCGGCAGGTAACAACTCTTGCGGGAATCGACACGCACCCGATCGAAGCCGAACACGGCCGTTTAGACGAGACCAAATCACTTTTATTCGAATTCTCCCGTGCCTGCTGTTAGTTCTTCAAACCTGGTGCTGTGCACTCATGAACACCAGACACACAGTAGCATGCTAACTAGCTTAGAAACCAGTTTCGACTTAGTGACTATGCGCACTTGTTGCTAGTTTTTACACCGTTAGTCTCGGCGACGTCGTCGGCGGCCGACTTTCGAAGGAGTTTGAAGCGCTGTCACGCGGACCGAACTCAGGTTAATTCGTGTCGGCGGAGCGAAGAGAAGTTTGGCCACACGTGTCACTCAGACACGACCTGTTGGGCTGCTAACTGGAAGCAAAAGTTAGGGTCTCGACCCCCACCGCCCGAGTGCTTCAATAACTATAGCTAAACAAGTTGGGGGAAAGGCTATTGTGTGTAAAACTGGACAGCCACTCATTTGTATTGCAATATTTAATATGGAATGTGGACTCCCTCCCCCCCCTCCCCCTTTAGGTTCGGTGTTTACTCAGTTAGTTAGAAACTAGGCTGGCGTTATGCAACCCACTCACAAGCCCCATATATGCGCTGTGGGGGTGTGACGGGGTCCTATAGGCCCGCATAATCTAGCTCCAAAGTTACATTTGAACCGTGTAACTCTGTCTAATGTAGGTGTAACTCTCTCTAATGTAGGTGTACCTACACGAACGTGGGGACTGTACCTCTGCGGCCATACTAGCAAGACAGGAAACCCCTTTTTTTTTTGGGATTTCAGGCTGGAATCCCGACAGAGAGCACTAGTTTGTCAGGCTTGAGTGTGCAGAACATGCAAATAGACTATCTAGTGAACAGCACACCCTTCATGTCTTGGGGAAATATAAAAAGAAGCCCACTATTTGAATTTGTAGAATGTAATCTATAATGCACATGCGCATACATAGTGTTCACACAGACCAGGTAGTTTACTTTAATTTAAAGAGCACTATTATAAAACAAAATCTTAAATTAGATGTTTTAGTTTTCTGAAGACTGTGGAGTATGTTGCAGGATCGAGTAGCAGCCCTCATTCTGATCTTGCCGTCTTGCTGCAGAGAGTGACACCCCTAACTCTGACAGTGTTGGTGCCCTGCTCCATGTGCAGAGCGACAGAAAGAACGAAACCCCGAACTCCCTGATGGTATCGTGGCACTGGGGGACAAAACGAGTTACCAATTTCTACCACCATTTTTAGTTTGTTAGTTTTTTTGGGAAGTGGGCGGGGATCAGCCCCACGGAGACCGAGCCAACAATAACTTGGCAACCTGGATGTAGTCCTGCTAATAATTCTACCAGGTGGCTTTCTAGGTGACCATTTCCCTGTGCCACTGTATGGCTTAATCAGAAGTCAGATGGAGTCCAACACTATCTCTAATGAAGTGGTGTTCTCGTGCCAGACAGTTCTGTCAACCCGAGTGGAGGAGCCCTTCACCGTCTCCTGTACTGGCCTATACATTGAATACACACCGGAGATGCAAATATTGGACTTCATACACTTCCAGACGCTGCTATTGGATATTTCAGGGTGCCGATTTAGTTAAATGTAAAAAATTAATTGTTCAATTAATACAACGCAGGTTATAGGCACATTTACATTTAAGTATCTGTAAAGTGACAGTACACAGTTCTAGTTTGACATCTGCCCCAAGGCCCCTTAACAACCCTGGCTGTGTTGACAGAGAAGCCTATATCAATTATATTTGCGTTGCAATCCTCCCAGCACTGTTAACAAAACAGGGAATGTGCCAGAATTATTGTCCAGTGGTTCAGTTGAGAAAAAGTGAATGTTACAATGGCCCTAGCAGGCTTGTGTTCTGCATTTGCTGCTTTGCAAAGTGCGGCGGTGAAGAGGATTTTTAGGCACACCTGATCGCTTATGTATTCATCTCTGCACATAAAAATGCTGCACAAGGGTCCTAATCAGTAATACATACATACATACATACATACTCAGATATCTGCACATGCCCAGATTGTGCCATTTTTAGGGTGGTGGTCTAACCTGGGGAATGCTCAATTCAGGGAACCATACTGCACATGAAATTCATTAGCTAAAGGTTTTTCGTTCATCCATCGCTTTGTGTGTTGAGGTCAAGCCGCCTGCGTACCATGCTGGTAAAGTAGAATGGCAAATCTAAAAATGTGGCACATGTGCGTACACCTTTCTTTATATTGTATTCCATTTAACGCAAGGGGGTGTGGCCCCGGAGCAGTGACTCCATGCCACGTACGTGCATGCTACACCGCCTCTTTGGGTTGCCATACTGCATCTAAACTGTTAGAACCATGAAGCAAGGCAGCAGTATAACACTGCTGTCATCCACGACCGTGGGTTATGAGCGCCGAGGTGGATTAGGTGTAACGTGTGCAGATTTGCCAGGCAGTCCAAGTGAACCGGCGGTCCAGACGAGCCCAATGTCTCCTTGTCAACCGCAACAAGAGCATGGGAGGAACAATGGCGGTGTTTTCTGCTAACTCCAAGCTAGTTTCTAAGTTGATCTGCTAAAACTGGAATTGCACAACTGTGATTTCCAGCTTGAACTAATTGGAGGCAGTGCACAAGCACACGGCTAAGTGTAGAATGAGCAAACAATCCAGTATTTTGATCTATTACAGTGCTCATAACCTGGCTGCCACTCTGCATGTCTGTCCATTTCCTTTGTGTGTGTCTGTCAGATGGCTGCTGTCAAGATGGGCAGCGAACCCATGTCCCACCTCAACAGCTCCTCGGCGGGCGTGGAAGCTTCTCTCTACTATCCAGGACAGAAACGACCTGGAGAGGATGGAGGTAGGACTTGGGTTGAGGGTGGGTGGGTGGGTGGGTGTGTGATGTGACATGATAGGACATCATCTGTACACCATGGGTCGTTGTGTATTCTATTGTACGCTTTGGTTCTGAGGAGAGAGGGGGGGGAGTGTGCTTTTGAAATGAAAAGTGGATGCAATTGCATAAAAAAAAGCGATGTATCGGCTGATGGCCATTGTTAAAAACCCTGCACCTATCACTGCTAATGATGTCATTCCTAATGTGTTCGGAATGCATCACCTTTTCTTGCCATCGTAGAATGTGGATGCCACACCAGATGAATCTGATGGCATTTATTAATGTCGAGTTCCTGATGCTCTAGTCAGTATCTAAAGCGCAGAAGTATTCATGCACCAGTTGTCCAACAAGTAAAAAAAAAAAAAAAGTGTTTTATGTCTATTTATACATTTCCCCCCGTACAGCTACCTACCTACAGTGGTGGCCATATAACATGAGGGAAGCAAATGCCTAGCATGAGGCGTACTATACCACTGTTATGGTTCCCACAACATATCAATCTGTGTGAATGGCAATCACACAGATTGTCATTGTTTCCTGGTTGCAACACAGAATGCTGAGAAAGTCTACCCACCCATCCATTAAATGTTGCATTTTACAAGTGAAATGCAACATTTAATAATGTTGACATGGGTTTAGCTATGTTTTCCCCCATGTGATTACAAAGTCTAAAAGCCCAGGTGAACACAGTTCAGAGGACCACAAATGAGTGCATGCATGTCGGGAGAATCACTGCCGTAACCAAAACTGCTGAAGGTATAAGTTGGCACTGCATTGCTACATCTTGACGATTCCCACGAGTGACTCACACTAGAGCAGCAGGTTATTCCAAGTCAGTCGTCACGGAGCTGTTCTAATGCCTAAAAGCATCTAGAATACAATGGTCCATGTACGTTAGCAACTTAACATCCATTTGAACACAGTGGTTATTATGCTAGCTTCCAAGTACTGAAACTAGTTGACTCGTTGATAGATGTGTAATGATAAAGTATGTAGCCAACATTAGGTAGCTTGGCACTAAAGGCACATGGCGATATTAATGCTAGTTATGTGGCTACTGGCAGCTCTGCTTCGGGGTAGTACTCACTACAGCCTGTAGTTTAGAAGGCTCTTACTAGCTGCAGCCTGTAGTACTAGCTACAGCCTGTAGTACTAGCTACAGCCTGTAGTGTAGCTAGGTATTGCGAGCTACAGCCTGTAGTGTAGCGAGGTATTGCTAGCTACAGCCTGTAGTGTAGCTAGGTATTGCGAGCTACAGCCTGTAGTTTAGCAGGTTATTGCAAGCTACAGCCTGTAGTTTAGCAGGTTATTGCTAGCTAAAGCCTGCAGTTTAGCAGGTTATTGCTAGCTACAGCCTGTAGTTTAGCAGGTTATTGCTAGCTACAGCCTGTAGTTTAGCAGGTTATTGCTAGCTACAGCCTGTAGTTTAGCAGGTTATTGCTAGCTACAGCCTGTAGTTTAGCAGGTTATTGCAAGCTACCGCCTGTAGTTTAGCAGGTTATTGCTAGCTAAAGCCTGCAGTTTAGCAGGTTATTGCTAGCTACAGCCTGCAGTTTAGCAGGTTATTGCGAGCTACAGCCTGTAGTGTAGCGAGGTATTGCGAGCTACAGCCTGTAGTGTAGCATGGATTAATACTAGATATTACTACTACAGCTAGCTCTTGCCCAAGGCTCTTGATTGTTTTGACCTAAAGGGTGGTAGGATCTCGAATATTTTGTAACTTTGTGGTTTTGTCTGTCTCACAGTAGGTAACCATACTTAAAGCCTTGGGGCATCCAAAGGTAAGATCTGTTTTACTTGAATAAGGATGTGATAATTTGAAATGGCACACCACTTTTACAGAACTAATTTAGGTGACTTATGCTTGCATCTAGCATGATACTCTCTGTTTGCCAATATGTGTGCGTGGTAGCGTGTGCCAGAAGATAAGTGGTATGGATCTTCCCTCGTGGAGACGACGTCACCATAATCACTTATTGACAGGCCTGGAGACCACATCCTTGTGTGCGTTTCTCTTGACCGCTCTGTGTGTTGTGTTGTAGGGTCATCACGGAAGATTACAGGGTTCCTGACAGGATGGTCGGTTTCAGTAAGTATGACCTTTTTGACCGCTTGCATGTGACGCCCGGTAAACCCCCCCCCACCCCCCCAGAATTGCATTGGGTCTGCTCTCCTGACCCCTCGTGTTTCTGCCGTTCTCGTCTTCCAGTCATTGGCCGCGGGGGGGAGCAGATCACCAGGATCCAGCTGGAGTCGGGCTGCAAGATCCAGATAGCTGCCGGTGAGGCTTTTCTAACCATAGGTGATCTGTCCCTTCTATCTTCTCACATCTTCACTTCGTACACTCAATGTTTTGATTTAGTTCCCTTGTAGTTATATGTAATTGTGTGTGTGTGTTGCAGACAGTGGAGGACTGATGGAGAGGCCGTGTTCTTTAACCGGGACTCCGGAAAGCATTGAGTGAGTCACTTCCTGTTCTCATGCAGAAACAAGTTTCCGTTGGTGACGTGTTCCCGGGGAGACGTGGTGGCCTACGCCACTGCTGCGGCCCACGCTGCTGTCAATAGCGTGTGTGTGTGTGTGTGTGTGGTTGGTTTCAGGCAAGCTAAGAGAATGCTGGCTCAGATTGTGGAACGCTGTCGGAACGGGCCGGGTTTCCACGGCGATGGGGAGGGTGGTGGCTCCGTGCAGGAGATGCTGATTCCGGCCAGTAAGGTGGGCCTGGTGATCGGCAGGGGCGGAGACACCATTAAACAGCTCCAGGTAAGACATGCGTGTGGTTTCCCACCAAATTAAATTTTGCGGAGGGTGAAACGTTTCCGCTGTACGCTAAAATATGAGCAGTTGAAACAACTCTTGGCCCAACAATCATTGGGTTATAAAAAATATACAACAACAAAAGAGGATCTAGAGGCTGCTGTAGGAGATTTGACAGTTTGAAAGCAAGAGCAGAAGAGGACAAGATGCAAGAAAAAAACACCTGAATAAAATGCTCCCTCTAAGTTTCTCATTGGTTGCATTCACAAACCTCTGGTGTAGTTAGAACTCTATGATGACCCAATGTGCGCACATGTGATCGGCAAACCAATTAACGAGATGCCCTGATTGGTCAGAAATTGGTAGGAGTGGTCTAAAAGCTAAACTATTCCTACAGCACAGTCAGGAAAGGGATATCCTCGGTTCCACACACACAAAAATTGCATTGCAATTTTCTACGTTTTGTGTGCTTTAGCTTCTGAACATAAACATTAATCACAACAGGCAGGGATTATGCACTTGCCCAGGCACACTGGTGCAAGTTATGTCGGTAGTGCATGCATGCCTAGTGGGCTGTCACACTGTTCTGTTAAAATGAATATGCTGCTATGCGTCATTCACAAGTCCAGCTTATACATTCTTTTAATCAATGGGAACCTCATTGTCTGAGTATGAATAATCTGTCTGACTAAACACCGTATTTGCATCCAAACAGAGGTCTTCATCGCCGTGGAGACCGACACTGTTTTGATTTCATCGATGTATTCTATTAATTATGATACATTATATAATTGGCCTGTATTGCTATTAGGCTAGTAGTAGGCTTCATGCTCTGTCAAATTTAATGCATTTGCTGCCATGAATGAATGCACACATCGTCATTGTCACATTATATATTCTTTAATTGTGAATATCGACTTTATAGAGGTGGTCGGTAATCTAGCGGGGGCGCATCGCCTCTCCTATAGGCGGCTGTGGGGAGACCCTGCTGTGTGCTGCAGGAACTGGCAGGCTTCTTAAGGTGTGTGTGCGCGTGTGTGTACAGGAGCGGGCAGGGGTGAAGATGATGATGATACAGGACGGACCCATGCCCACTGGTGCTGACAAACCCCTGCGCATCTCCGGGGACCCCTACAAAGTCCAGGTACGATGATGACATCACAGCCAGGGGCCCCCCGCCCCCCAAAGGGGCGTGCCCTAAAGCCCTCACTGTTCGTTACGGGTTATCAGGCGAGCCTTATCTTTCGTCACCCAGACTTGAACAAGAGCATCTGGGTTCCAGGGAAGAAGTCCTCACCATTTGTACCCACATATCGGCCGGTGGAGCTTGTCAGGTGGATGAGCTCAACGTGTTTTTATGAGACCCGCGCACTTACTTTTTTTGTCCTTGCTGTGGTTGGCATACTAGGGACGAAAGTAGTCATATAATTTAAGCCAATTACTGAACATCGCCAATGTGGTTCCAGTGAAGCTCTCAATCACTTCTTTTCGGCAGTAAGAAGATTTTATCACAGAAGTCGAACGTTGTTTAATCTGTTTATCAGACGTTTGATTTAGTGTTCAGGGTATTGCTCGGGGCCCTCGCCTATTGGACATAAAGCGGTGGTGACTGAAGGGGACTGGATGAAATGCAATATATTAGGGGTGGGAATAATAATCGATTCTTCGATGCATCGCGATTCTCTCCAGAACGATTCCGAATCGATTCAGATAAGTTAATAATCGGAATTTAAAAATTAAAATTAGTTTGCCTGCTGCAACATTCTGTTCGCTTGCTGCAGAGCGCTACAGAAAACTCTCCTTTCTGCCTGCCGGTTCTCTGCTATACACGCATGCGCACCAAACACATGTGCGAGTTGTTTATATACCGTAATTTCCGGACTATAAGACGCATCTGAATATAAGCCACACCAGCTAAATTTGAGGGAAAATACAGATTGTTCCATTTAATTGTCCGTTTAATTGCCGTATATAAGGGTTCCTGCTACCACGGAGGGGATTGTCGGGACAGAGATGACTGTTTGGTAACGCAAAGCGTCCCATTTATTAACATTTGGGAAACACAATAAATCTTTCAATCAAACTTTCACATCTTTGACATGACGAACAGCATTCGTGCAGTACACAAATAATACAACGGTGCGCTCCCAGCGCACGTCCTGTAGTCATAGTAGTAGTGCAGTATAACAAAAAACAAAGCTTACAGCACTTGACGAGGCAAAAATGTTAAATGGCTAAATTTAATTCGTTTTTAAAAGTGCTTGCCTGTAACACGGCAGTAAAGGTGCAGTAACACGGCTGCTTAAAAAAATAACCAGCATCTTTTCCCAAAAGTGCCAACACAGCAGTAAAGGTGCAGTAACGCAGCCGTTTACTGTATCAAAACAACAAGCCCGTTATACCAGAAAAGTCAGCCATTACCCCGTGTCATCATCTTCCTCCTGCGTACTAAAACCACCGAAGTCCTCTTCGTCGGTCCATAATGAGGGTGTGCGCATGAACACTTTCTTGGCGCAAACTGTCTCGCTCTCGTGTTTTGCTCTCGTTACCTGGCGCGAACTGTCTCGCTCTCCTACTATCTGTCTCGCTCTCCTACTATCTGTCTCGCTCTCCTACTATCTGTCTCTACTATCTGTCTCGCTCTCCTACTATCTGTCTCGCTCTCGTGTTTTGCTCTCGTTACCTGGCGCGAACTGTCTGTCTCGCTCTTGCGCTTCCTTGATAGTGCGCCCCTGGTGGCCTCTGAGTAGCAAAGTATTTACATATTTTTTTAAATCACGCATGGAAATGTACATAAAAAAATAGTTGCATCGAGATGCATCGAGATGCATCGATAATCGGTTTAGAATCGAATCGTTGACCTCTGAATCGGAATCGAATCGAATCGTGAGGTGCCAAGAGATTCCCACCCCTACAATATATAATGTGAGCTGATTGGATATTGGTGGATCGACTTCTTCTTCTACAGGCGGCCCGAGAGCTGGTTCTGGAGGTGATCAGGGATAAGGACCAGGGGGATTTCCGGTCCGGACGCAATGACTTCACCGCCCGCCTGGGAGGCGCCACTCTGGACGTAAGACGACACATGCCGCCTCCCAATTGGTCCCCTTGTGCCCCGCATGGTGAACTATTTAGGCCGTCAACATTTTAGTGGCGTTGTCTGAAATGTGCATAATGTAGTGCGCTACCCAATACCCATAATTAAGGCTGCCGCGATTAGTGGCCATCCCTTGATGATGCTGAAAATGCGGCAATGTTGATATTTGTACATTTGTCAGTTTGCAAAATATCTATGGCATTTCACAGCACCACTATCTCCATGCGCGAAACACCTGAAAAGAAAGCATACAGGTGCTATTCTGGAAGGTGGACCGCCAGAAAAGGCAAAAACACTGCAGGCCAATCACAGAAATAAAAAGTGCGCCGTCCACTACTAGCATTGTTTTCCTAAGGTACAGCACGGAGTGCTGCTGCCTCTCCTGGGCAGGTATCCCCCGCCTGGCGGCCGGACTCATACCAGTGATCGCACCTTAAGTTCATCACTAATTTGCTACAAAATAATACAATGTTCAAACTGCATGAGCTACTATTAAGGTCTGTGACAGCAGCAGTGCTATCCTGCTGTATACTTCACTTGGTGACTATGTTGTTGTCATTGTAAAACCCGGGCCAGCCAGCCACAGAACCCATTTCATACAGCCTTTAATTAATTACGTTTTTGACTCCTTAAATTGTCCTTAAAGAAAATGGAATATAACTATGGGGGGGGGGGTCGACGTTGATATTGTGGGAAAACAGTGTGTGATTGGTCCTCTCCAGGTTGCAGTGCCCAGGTTTGCGGTTGGCATCGTCATCGGCAGGAACGGAGAGATGATCAAGAAGATCCAGAATGATGCCGGAGTCAGAATCCAGTTCAAAGCAGGTCTGGTTACACTGGTCTCCACAAAGCGGTTCCCTTTACCCTGTCTCTGGATCGCCCTCACAATCGCTTTACTTATGATCACGTCATTTGTGTTTCTCCTCTGAACCTCTGGAAAATATGATATGGTCTGTATTTAATGGCAGTTTGGAGCAAATGAGATTCAGGATTCGGCGCCAAAATGTAATGCCTAGCTTAACTCTCCAGTGACTAACCAGAAGGGCTGGGTATCGAACTTCGATAAATTTAAGGTTCCAAAAAAACAAAAACTAATTGTGAATCTCACCCGCGTCAGTGAGCCATTAATACAGCATGCTTGTACCGACTCACTTTCACAATTCAGTGATCATGTTGATAGTTTTGACTTACTTGTGGGTGGCAGTAGCTCAGGAGGTAGGAGCGGTTGTCTGGCAACAGGAAGGTTGCTCGTTCGATCCCCGGGCTCCTCCTAGCTAAGTGTCGAGGTGTCCCTGAGCAAGACGCCACCTAACCCTAACTGCTCCCCAATGGTTGGCACCGCCATCGGTTTATGAATGGGTGAATGTGAGGCAATACTGTAAAGCGATTCGGATAAAAGCGCTATACAATCCATGCAATCCATTTACCATTTACTTGGAAAGGTATTGGATATTCGAAAGATATTCACGCTCAGATTTTTGACGTGGGGAACTACAGATCACCAGTGAGTCCCAAGTGTCTAGCAGTGTCTACCTGCCCAGGTGACAGGGCTTCTAAGCGAAGCCGTCGGGCAACAGCTATGTCTTATGTTTCAAAATGTCTCATCGATATGGCATTAAAAAAAGTTGTGTATCTCGCTAGCTCTGCAACATTAAAAAACCAGTAGAAAATCCGAAGTGAATGTAACACAGATAGACTGTATAACGGACCGGTTAAACAGACTTTTGATGTGTGTACATTGTTGGACTTTTTATTGCAAACATACAAAACGAGTACAGCAGTACTGCACTTCTCCCAACACTTAACCCTGCCGACTCTGTGATCCAGATGATGGTATCAGCCCCGAGCGCATTGCCATGGTGATGGGTCAGCCCGACCGCTGTCAGCATGCAGTTCACCTCATCAATGACCTCATTCAGACTGCACAGGTGTGTGTGTGTGTGTTCTATACATTTGTTGTTTGTGTTTTACTATTGGCCAGCGTTAATTGGCATGTGTGTTTGTGCCTTCAGGAGCGGGATGGGTTTGGTTCTACCATGCGTACCAGCCGGGTCCGAGGTCGTAGCGACTGGACTGTTGGTTCACCAGGACCGCTTCAGGAAGTCACCTACACCATCCCTGCAGACAAGTGTGGCCTTGTCATTGGAAAAGGTAGCGTACTTTCCTCTTCCACTCATACAGAGACGAAACTGCAACGTTTATTAAATGTTTATTAGTTACGTAAATGTGCTGTAGGCATGCTCTAAGAGCCATCCGTCAGCCATGAGTGAGTGAAATGCTCTGAGAATCTGTTCTGGTAGACTGTGCACCTGCCTCTGTATGAGACTTTTCGGTTTTAGACCCCTGATAATTTCTGACCAATCAGGACATTTCTGCCCTGATTGGTTTGGGGAAATCCGTCTTGCCTTTCAATCACATTCACGCATACATCGCTCTATCACAGCTCCTCATAGGAGAAAGAGGAGAGTGGGGTGTTTCGTTCCACTCACCCGCAGAACTCTCCTACAGCATCTTTTAAGTAGTGTGTGTATTTAAGGAAGAAAGAAATGCATTGCCTTCTGGAAAGATGAAAACCGGTGTATGGTACCTTTAAGTCATAGACATGACGATATAGGACAGTTTAACATTTGTTAGCAGTATGGAACTGTTACCGAAAGATTCTGTTTGGAAACTTAAAGGACGATAACATAATGGCACCCGTTGTTTTCATGTCCATTGCATGACACTAGTCTCCACTCTCCTTTATTTAGCTGCATTGTATTACTCTGATATAATTCACTTTCTGGACTGTTGAAGGGGGGGGGGGTGGAATATGGAAACAGCTTTGTTGATCTGAAATATATCTTCACAGACAGTGTTTTTTTATGTTCTCTGGTGAGAAAGAATGTGTTCTTCGCTGTTGGGCAGAAACCGTGTGGCTCCATAATTCACAAATAATAAATGGGGGTGGGGGGACTCATGGGAGTTTGCCCATCCAGTGTTTTGTGGACTTGGAGAAGGCTTATGTCCATGTCGCCCATGGAATCATGTTGGGAGTATGGGGTACTAAGGCTGTTGGTCCGAGCCATTGTGTCCTTGTACAACAAAGCGAGCGCTGTTTCCGCATTCTCAGCACAAATTCAAGCACGCTGTTGGACTCCGCCAAGGTTGTCCCATGTCACCGATTCTGTTTGTGGTTTTCATGGACAGAAACTCAAGGCACAGTTGAGGTGAGGTGAGTGTCCGGTTTGGGGACCTCAGAATTGCATCCCTGCTCTTTGCAGACGATGTGGTTCTGTTGGCTACATCAGGCCGTGCCCTCCAGCGCACACTGGGGTGGTTTGCAGCAGAGTGTGAAGCGGTCAGGTTGAGAGTCAGCATCTCCAAGTCTGAGGCAATGGTTCTCTGCCGTACAATGTTGGAGTGCTCCCTTCCGGGTTGGGAGCAAGTTGCTGGCCCAAGCGAAGGAGTTCAAGTTTCTTGGGGTCTTGTTCATGAGTGAGGGTAAAATGGAGCAGGAAATGGACAGACTGATTGGTGCGGCGTCTATCTACGTTCCAACCCACACCTATGGTTACAAGCTTAGGGTAGTGACCGAAAGAACGAGATTGAGGGTACAAACGGACGAAATGAGTTACAGTTGTCATGGGTAGCTCCACCCCCTCCCTACACAGCAGTCATGGGTAGCTCCACCCCCTCCCTACACAGTTGTCATGGGTAGCTCCACCCCCTCCCTACACAGTTGTCATGGGTAGCTCCACCCCCTCCATACAGTAGGTACTTCCAATGGACCTTTCCTATTCAAACGGGAAGTCCCGCCCCCCCTAGTTACTGTTGCTATGCCCCACAAGCTTTCCCACAGCTCTGCAGCATGTTAGTAATGTCCACTGAACAACGCCCCCCTGCTGATGATTCTCTCTCAAGGATTCCTGACAATATCGCTGTATGTCATTTGCCAAATGCCGCTACTTTATCTAAGAGAGTTGTACAGAAAGGTCTGAACTATTTGACACAAGGATATATCCATGACATTTGGATTTCGGACGGAGCAGACGACAACATAAAACTTGATGCTAAGTGTTGGTGATCTATGCGGAAGACACAAACGCCTCACAAACTCCACATTGAAATTCGTCAGGACAAAATGGTGGAGTCCTACTGCACATGTAAAGCAGGGTGAGTACGTTAGTGATGTGTTTACAATGAAAATAAGACCTGCTAACTACTAGCTACAATGGGCTAATCACCTAGCTATGCTAATCACACGATGGCGCGGTAACAATCTGGTCCTAGCGAAAAAAACATTCACTGCTCAATGTACCTGTACACTGAAATAGGTGACAAATAAACCTTAGAATTTGAACTAATTAGCGAGCTTTGTAGCTTTTTGTGTCGGCGCTGCTGTACATTGATGTGTGGAGTCGCTATCAACCATTTGATTGTTGCACTTGTGAACTTTCAGTGTTTTAAGTAAATCATAAAAACCACTGTGTTCAGTAATTACCTTATCCGGTACAGCACCTGTAAATAACTCGGACACAAAAATTACAAAACCACTTGGATCACATCCAGTCAATGCTTTGAGGGTTGTGCTTGACTTATCGTCACTATAAAGCTGACTCTGTAAAGCCAGTGCAGATGGCACCTGGGTCTTACATTCAGTACCGTCAATAATGACTAAAGTAGAAGGAAATTATTTTATTAAGTTTTCAGGCATGTTTTTAATAATAATGTCTATGAGGCCATATGTAGTTGTCCAAATGTAAAATACATAATCTCTATCCATGTATTAAAAACAAGTCCTGCAGACTGCATGGTTACTCCAAATCTGGATGAAACGCGCTCCCTGTAATCTCTGTGGATATCTGTGGTCATTATTGCACGTTCCCCAAGCGCATCTAAGAACCATGTAGTTCTAACTAAATGTAGCTGTAGTCTAATCTATGAACACAACGCTGGACAAGCTTTGTATGTGGGACATCATGGCGGCTCTATTGCAAGGGGCGTGGTCTTAAGAAATCAGGCAATCTTATTGGTTATTATTCTCCGCGTGACTGACAGGGCGGAAAGGTCCAGATATAGTAACATCATTCGCTGTTGAAAAACCTCTTGGATCCATTCAAAATATTAATAATATAATAACGCATGCAAGTATCTGACCATACACACATAAAGACGTAATACCAACTTTGACGACTTGTACTTAAATTACAGTGTAATCCGCTTATAGTGATCACGGATATAGTGATCAACCGCATATATGGATCAAAAAGCCTGGGACAGAATCGTTCCTATACAAACACTGTTGAAATAATTCGCTTATAGCGATCAAGCAGTCAGTTTATAGTGATCATTTTGGGTCCTTTTATACATAACATGTGGGAGAAATTAATAAATTACGGTAATTTATAGCGGCTCGCGCGTGCGTGTCTTCAACGGCAGCTCGCGTGTGCACGTCTTCACCGGCTGATGAGCGCGTGCACGTCTTCACCGGCTGATGAGCGCGTGCATGTCTTCAACGGCAGCTCGCGCGTGCACGTCTTCACCGGCTGATGAGCGCGTGCACGTCTTCACCGGCTGATGAGCGCGTGCATGTCTTCACCGGCTGGTGAGCGCGTGCACGTCTTCACCGGCTGGTGAGCGCGTGCACGTCTTCACCGGCTGGTGAGCGCGTGCACGTCTTCACCGGCTGGTGAGCGCGTGCACGTCTTCACCGGCTGGTGAGCGCGTGCACGTCTTCACCGGCTGGTGAGCGCTGGTGCTGCAGCACATCGCACACCATGTCGGGTAAAAGAAAGTCACTTTCTCTGAACGAAAAACAGAGACTCGTCGAAGCTTATGACAAACTGCCACAAACGACCCAACGAGATGATTTATAGCTACACAGTGAAATGCTATAATTTAATTTGCTATTTAAATCGCGTTTCAAACAGCTGTACTGTAACGTTAATGTACGTACTGTGCGGTGTACAGTATTTTTCAGTTAACTTGCTGTAATAAAATCCAGTAAATAGCAAAGCTGTCCGTTTCATTACTTTATACATGTATTAATGTATTATATATACAAATATCAATTGGATGGTAATCTGCATAAAAAATAAAGAAAATTAGAAAGTTTCGGTTATAGTAATCAACCGCTTATAGTGATCAATTTGACCCGGATATTAAGTTTCTGGCCGACAGTGACAAAGTGTGGCTCTACTGGACCGGTGGGTTTCAAGCTAAATGATCCAGCTTCTGTTTGGTGCTGGCCATGGCAGTAAACTGAAATGAGCCACGGGAAGGGGTGGCCCCAGCCAGCCCTATTAGCCTATTAGTAATTCACGCTGTCTTTAACCATTCTTTAAAAAGTCATTGACGTCCTTCAGAGAGAGAGAGAGTGTGTGTGTGTGTGTGTGTGTGTGTGTGTGTGTGTGTGTGTGTCTGTGTGTGCCAGCCATATGGTGGAGGGTGTGTCAAGCTGGTGGTCTTCTCAAAGGAGTTTTCTATTGGAAGGAAAGCGGTGATTAATGTCCTCACACAAGCACACTGCTCCGTCTCCGTCCTTGGGTGCGTTTGATTCGTCGGGATAAAGCCTAGTAGGTTCCCAGAGAGGTGCTCTATCCACCTCCCCCAGATGCAGCTCATAATGGGTCTATTAAAGGTGGTTTGATTTGGTTAACAATGGGTTAATGACCTCAGGAGGCTCTTCTGGTCTCGGTTGGCTGCGGGGGGGGGGGGGGGATTGTATTTTAAGGTTTAAAGCCAGTTGTCTGCTAATCTGGCTATTGTCCTACAGATGCTCCTTTTTGACACTGTTGCATGCCATAACCATCACTACTGGCGCTAAACAACTGGGGCTTGTGCCGAGGCCCAGAGTGAGCCTGGTGCTCTTTAAGACCTTTAGTCAGTCCTCATATTTGGGTCAGGTTTGGTCTAGTGGTGTCTGTTTTAGAACAATTAGTTGGTTTTCGCAAGAGATGTGAGGCCGAGACGCAACGTGTTTGTGTAGACTTTGTGTTTTTGATCAACACATGAATGTCAGGGATGGTTTTTATGTGCTGCTCCAAGGTGGGTGTCGGGGTGTGATCAAACTACCACTCTTCAACTGAACCTTATGCAGTGTGTCCTCGTCATTGACATTAAGCTGCAAGCGACGGTAACTTCAGATTGATTGTGTTTCTGTTTTAAGTGTATATATTTTGGCCGAATATATACAGTTGTGGTCAAAAGTTTACATACACTTGTAAAGAACATGTATGTCATGGCAGTCCAGAGTTTCCAATAATTTCTACAACTCTTATTTTTCTGTGATAGTGATTGGAGCACATACTTCTTTGTCACAAAAAACATTCATGAAGTTTGGTTCTTTTATGAATTTATTATGGGTCTACTGAAAATGTGACCAAATCTGCTGGGTCAAAAATATACATACAGCAACGCTAATATTTGGTTACATGTCCCTTGGCCATTTTAACCTCAATTAGGCGCTTTTGGTAGAAATCCACAAGGTTCTGGAAAGGTTCTGGAAAGCTTCTGGTTGAATCTTTGAACACTCCTTGACAGAATCGGTGCAGTTCAGCTAAATTTGTTGGCTTTCTGACATGGACTTGTTTCTTCAGCACTGTCCACATGTTCTTGATGGGGTTTAAGTCAGGACTTTAGGAAGGCCATTCTAAAACCTTAATTCTAGCCTGATTTAGCCATTCCTTTACCACTTTTGATGTGTGTTTGGGGTCATAGTCCTGTTGAAACACCCAACTGCGCCCAAGACCCAACCTTCTGGCTGATGATTTTAGGTTCTCCTGAAAAATTTGGAGGTAATCCTCCTTCATTATTTCATTTACTTTCTGTAAAGCACCAGTTCCATTGGCAGCAAAACAGGCCCAGAGCATAATACTACCACCACCATGCTTGACGGTAGGCATGGTGTTCTTGGGGTTAAAGGCCTCACCTTCTCTCCTCCAAACATATTTCTGGTCATTGTGGCCAAACGGCTCAATTTTTGTTTCATCTGACCACAGAACTTTCCTCCAGAAGGCATTTTCTTTGTCCATGTGATCAGCAGCAAACTTCAGTCGAGCCTTAAGGTGCTGCTTCTGGAGCAAGGGCTTCCTCCTTGCATGGCAGCCTCTCAGCCCATAGCGATGTTAAACACGCTTGACTGCGGACATTGACACCTGTGTTCCAGAAGCTTCTAATTCATTGCAGACCTGCTTTTTGGTGGTTCTCGGTTGACTCTTGACCATCCTGACCAATTTTCTCTCAGCAGCAGGTGATAGCTTGTGTTTTCTTCCTGATCGTGGCAGTGACACAACTGTTCCGTGCACTTTATACTTACGAACAATTGTTTGCACAGTTGATCTCGGGACCTGTAGCTGCTTTGAAATTGCTCCAAGTGACTTTCCTGACTTGTTCAAGTCAATGATCCACTTTTTCAGATCCGTGCTGAGCTCCTTTGACTTTCCCATTGTAGTGTTTGTGTCTGAGTCTAATGATTGTATCAAATGAGTCATATTTAAATGAACTCAGAAGTCACCAGCTGTAGTCAATCATAATCACTCACAAGAAGTTAAGAGGCCACAAAGCTAATTTGATTGACACAACTTTCTACATCACCTAAATTGATAATTCATGTTGCTGTATGTATATTTTTGACCCAGCAGATTTGGTCACATTTTCAGTAGACCCATAACAAATTCATAAAAGAACCAAACTTCATGAATGTTTTTTGTGACAAAGTACAGTATGTGCTCCAATCACTATCACAGAAAAATCTCAGTGGACGAATTCCAGGCATATACCGATCATACCGATGCACAACGTGCATTGAGTGACGTCAGGAAAGAAAAGCCCCGCTAGAGTGTTGTAGGCTAAAACATGGAAGCACCAGAAGAGACCGTGTTGCTTGGCCCGGTGAATGGGAAATTTATGTATAAGAAAGATCCTGATGGAAGTGTCGATAGGAGAACGGTTGTGTGCAACAAAGAATTTGCATATCACCGGAGCAGTTCAAGCCTATCAATATCAATTAGGTTGTGTGGACATTGTGTTTGAAATTATTCCTAAAATTGCTGCACTGATCTGTTGGTCTGTGTAGCTAAAATAAACAGGATTTTGCTGCTTAAACGTATGTACTGTATATGTCTATTCATTGATTCACTCGTATACCAAAATCCATTTGAATTGAAAAATGTTGCTTCTCGTGTCAAATATTGATATGCGATTAATTTCGATTAATTAATTACAGAGCCTCTAATTAGATAAAAAAAAATTAATCGAGTCCCACCACTACTTTATATACTTGGGGCATAAAAGACACCCACATTTTTACATTTCTTCCAAGCGATACCAATTTTTATCCTACAATAATATTTTTAGACATTCAACCAGATAATCTCCTTTATTGGTCCTTTTATAAAACGGCCCGGATAAGGGAAGAATTTATGGAAAGACCAAAAGCTTTGGGTGGGCTCACCCTCCCAAACCTGCACTTGTATTACTGGGCTGCTAATTTGAATGCCATCTCCCTATCGCTAAACGACTGGAGTAGCATGGCCTCTGCATTGCTTCAGATTGAAGCAACCACAAGCAAGCCACACTCACTCCCTGCTTTACTCTGCACATCTTTACCATCACTACTTAATAATATCAAGGGAAATATTATGGTCAATACGCGTCTTGAAACGGTTAAAAAAAATTCCTGGGTATTTGGAACATTTATATTCACTCACCTACACTCACCTAACATCTATTAATGGCACTTAGCATTGTTGTTCGTTCTCAGATGTTGTATCATGCTTAGAATTGCACGCCTGCCCAGCTACTTATGCAGGCAACTTGGCAATTATGAAACTCGTTCTACTCGTCTCGTAAATATGAATGCTCGAAACCTGCTCTATTCTTATCTTCAGGTACCACAGTGATATATTGCTGCCTCTCCTTCAACAAATGTACTCTTTGTAAGTCGCTTTGGATAAAAGCGTCTGCCAAATGCCCTAAATGTAAATGTACAGTAAATAATCACTTATTCCAACCATATTTATTCGACAAAGGCTTCCAAATTTGGCATGACAAGGGTATATGTTGCGAGGACTTGTACACTTTTGCAAGCTTTGATCAATTATCCAGAACATTCAGACTGACTAATACTTTTTTCCGTTATTTACAAATCAGGAGCTTTACACCTGGAAAATGTGCTACCTTTCCAACTACCCCTGATCTGATGCGAAATGTCAAACTTGAGAAAATCAGATGTACCCTCAACGGCTCAATGAAGACATTTTACAAATAACATTTTAGGGGGGGGGGGTGCTTCCACGAGCCGGTTATTACAGTTTATGACAGACGTGCATAATGTAGAGCAGCACACATTCACAAGTCAGTGTTGAGCATAGTTTTTACTCTACTTTTTATACTTGATTAATCAAATCGGTCAACATGGGCTGCATGAATGCTGATCCCGGTGTCGCTATACGGGTTGGCTTCTAATGCACATGCTGTGGTGCTTGGCAGGTGGAGAGACCATCAAGAGCATCAACCAGCAGTCTGGAGCCCACGTGGAGCTCCAGAGGAACCCTCCGCCCACCACCGACCCCAACACCCGCGTCTTCACCATCCGGGGCACCCCCCAGCAGATGGACCTGGCCCGACAGCTCATAGACGACAAGATAGGGGTACGCAAAGCCACACACACAAGCCCCTGCTGTCAGTCCTGCTTACTAGTTAGTTACTAGCTGGTTAGTTACTGGACGCCCAGTGGCAGACGGTTGAAGCCGGATCAGGTTGGATTAAAATGGACAGTCCATTTAACTATAGACTAAGGAACTATACCCGTATAGTTCGTGATGGTCACTATGATTGAAACCTACCATTTTAAAGTCTTGGGTCTATGGTTCTTTGACTACAGTTCATATACATTAGGAGTGCCATTAGGGAGGGAGGGAGGGAGGGGTAGGTAGGTCTGATGACAGTGAACTCATCCGACCTATTTGGTCTCTCTCCTGCCCTCTTCCTCCCCTCTCTACCCTCCATCCCTTGTCCTCCCCCCCCCCCCCCCCCCCCCCCCCCCCCCCCCCCCCCTCCCCCAGGGATCCGGCATTCTGAGTAACGGCGGCTTTGGCTTCAGTCCCTTCACCCAGGGCCCCGCAGCAACGCACCACAAGTGAGTGTGAAACATACTGGCCCTCAGTCAAATTTGTCAATCAGCATTTGAACATTAGAAAACAAAGGCTTTTGTTGCTTGATGTCTTCAGGTGTTTAATCAAGGCACCTTTTTAGACTGTTGAACCTGTGTGTGTATATATATATCGACCCATATATAGATCATTCTAACACGTATGTGTGTGTTGTTGTTGTTGTAGCTGTGGTAGTGGTCAAGCCTTTGTGACTGGCGGCTGGGGAACCACCTACCAGACCAGCTGGCAGAACAGCGGCCAACAGGACCCTGGTAACTCTTCCACCTATACACGCGCAGCATACACACATGAAGGTCACGCTCCACACGCAGGACTCAGAATCAGAAACTGATTTATTGCCTTAGTTTTTGTAAACAAGGAATGTGCAATTGGTGCCTAATGTTAAACAGTAATAGCATAGAAGAAGAAAAAAATCTAATGCAACAAATTCCAAAAATAAGCAATAAGAAGTTGTAATTTAAAGAAAGATAAGTTGTTGTTTACACGCCCGCTGACGTGAGCGGCCTATTCAACAGAAGATGGCTCATTTGAGGAACTGATGACTGTTGTGCTGTGACGTCTGACGTCTTAGGTGACATGCGTGTCGCCTGATTACATTTGCCAACCTTTTGCCGATACCTGGACTGAATAGATGTCCACGCCCGACTCCCACAATCTTGGTATGTGGGTTCATCATGTGAATAAATGTTTCTGTGTGTGTAGGTCAACAGAGCCAGACTCAGAATGTGCTGACAGACTACACCAAGGCCTGGGAGGACTACTACAAGAAACAAAGTAAGACACACTGCCTGTCTGTGTGTGTCAGTTTGTTCTCTATAAGCACAGCTATTGAGTTTTCAATCAGTGGTCATTTGGCCCATGTAGACAATGTATACGTAACAGTGCCCGTACACGTGCTTTAAAGGAAAATATACAGGCAAAGGTGCATTGACATTGTCAAACTGGGACTATTGGTCATTTATTTAGCTAGATTGTAATGCAACCTAGGGGACAGCATTGCTACAGCAGGCAGGGCCGTTGCTGTATTCTTTTTTGACACTCGTCAAAGTTGAGTGAAAAGTTGCTCTATCAAGTTTGGAAAGTATCTTCAAATCAGCAAAAAGCCTGATGGATGGAAAAATCACCAAATATTACAAGTTTCAGAACATAAGAATAATATTATGTAACATACATTGACATTTGCAACGCCTTTTCATAACTATGCCAAAATGTGATTCCCTGTGTTTTCTCTTCAAATAAATCTGACTCAAATGTCCAACGCATGTTCATGAAACTCACAAGGCTTCACAAATTCCATTTTTTCTTTTTATATTTAAAATGGTACTGAACACAGTCTTGTGTGCTTCTGACTGAATGTCTGTCTTTATCCTTCTCGATTTGCTGATGAATTGTGTGTGTTTTGTAAATGTGTAGATCAGTCGTCCCAGCAGACTACTGTACCAGACTACAGTGCAGCGCTAGCAGAGTACTACAGACAGCAGGGTCCATATATCTGGCCCCAGTCCCAACCGCAGATTCAGGTACACACGGTAGCAGCCGTACACCGCCTCACCACCACCACCACCACCACCACCACCACCACCACCACTCCACTCTATACGTAGTCCTGGTCGGAGCAGTGCTGCAGACACCACTGATTTGGCTGAAGCCTAGATACAGCCTATGGGTTTTTTCTCCCACTTCTGGAACCAGCCAAATCAGTATACATGCAGTAATTCCCTATGGAACCACATGGACATCATATGGGTGAAAGCCATCTGCCTATCTTCTCGTGCGTGTTTGGAAGAGATTCATGTTTCCACATCTTGCAGGGTTTGGCCGAATTTTTTTCTTATTTTACAATCAACTTTAAACTTCAACATCTGGTCATAAAAAAATACAAATTATTTTAACACCAACCGATTTGACGGCGTAAT
Source organism: Coryphaenoides rupestris (assembly GCA_002895965.2). Taxonomy (NCBI): domain Eukaryota; kingdom Metazoa; phylum Chordata; class Actinopteri; order Gadiformes; family Macrouridae; genus Coryphaenoides; species Coryphaenoides rupestris. The sequence goes on from PIJE02000025.1 coordinate 178,927, forward strand.
CAGACACATGTCTAGTAAAATATGAGACGGAAGTTGGATGTTTTTACATGATGGCATGAGGAAATGGGCAGTTCGTCCCCCTCAAAGACCTGACGACTATGCTGCCACAATGACCTGCTACACCACCTCTTGATAAATGTGTGCTGTTTGCATCTACCTAAAGGCTCACTATTATGTAACGTCTGATTTATCTCCATGTGCGCATGCTGACGTTTGTTTTTGTTTGTTTTTGTTTTCTGTTTGTCCTCTCCTCTCTTCTAGGACCATTAAAGGCTTCTCTCACCGGCTAAGGTTTTTGATGGTTGTCCTCGGCAACAGAATTGGAGTTTCTAAGCAATGCTCTGCCGCTTCCTTCTTCCTTTTGTAGAGACAAACTAAGGATTAACTGCAAATCAAGAACTCTTTCTTTCTGTTTTTTAACCATAAAGTTGATATTTTGACGGGCAGATTTTTGGCCTCCAGTCTCCACAGTATAGAGCTGTTTTTTCTTTGTTTTATATCAAACTTGAACTTAAAGATGTATCAGTGTGGCTTTGAACAAAATCCAGTATAATCTATATTTTGTCTAGTTTTATTTTCCAATAAAATGGTATGAGGCTTGGCAGTCTTGAGGAGGGTCCTGTTCTTATTAGTGTGAACGATGTTTTAAAGCATGCGTCAGATGTGTGATGTTTCCTTTTTTTGTTTTCATTTTTTTTATTTGTAGGTAGATTCCTTTTAATGGCGTCGGCTGGTTTTGTTTTTCTACTAGGTCCCTGTTGGATGACTGTTAATCTAATTTTTACCTGTAGAGTCGCCACCATGGAGGTGCAATGCTGTGTTTTGGTTTAATGCTACATGTTATTCCTGTAGGCGTTCGCGAGACCTCAGTTTTTATAATGTATTGATACTGAGCTGTCAGAAGCCGCATTTGTCTGTGGTCAAACATAACCGCCGTCCCCTGTCTCCCCCCCCCCCCCCAACCTCACGCCACCGTTAATCCTTAGATCATGGTACCACAATTGAGTTGAGTCAAATAATTTTATGACGTGACGTTACCACTTAAACTTGGTGCTAGTTCAGCTTGCTAGATGGTTGGTTGGTGGCTGGCTAGTTGCTCGCTGGTGGCTAAATTGCTGGCTAGCTGGCTGCTAACCTGTCACTTGCTCGATGGCTAGCTTGTCACTAGCTGGTGGCGGAACCGGTTTGAATATTAGGTTGTTTAATGACTAGACTTGTTATTTTCGGGGTCTGGCCAGTGTCAGACGGTTTCACCACAGACAAGAGTGACGGATGAATGGACTGTTGAGTTAATTTGAAATTTTGAATCGGTGGTTCTGCTCTGTATGTTTGATGCTATTAATGATGCTATTACGTTTCTCCTGTACAAGGGTCTATTTAAATCTGTTTATCCAATATGAATTCATTTTTGTCAATAAGAGAATATGGTTTATGTAAATGTTCACTCTGGCGGGTGCTCTCCAGTTAAAAAATGGACTTTGTTATCTTATCTAAATGTTGTTTAATTCACTTGTGTTTCACCGATGACAAAGAGAAGCTAAATATGTGTTATATTCTCAAGACTGCTAGGCCAACTGTCTTTTTTTCTGTCCTTTTCTCTCTCTCTCTCCCTCTCTCGCTGTCTCTGGATAAACCCCTGATTAAGAGGCTAAATTAGTCATTTAGTTTATTCTGATCATGTGATCAGGGTGTGTGGGTGTGGCCTGCCAAGGTGGGCGTTTCCATGGCGAGGAGAGCTGTGGCGGGGGGGGTGTCGGGGGTGTGGGTGGTCCTGTCCTGTCCTCGGGAAAGCAAAACCTGAGTAGACGGTGGCATAAATAGTGTCTCGTCCCAGCCTCAGGTGTGTGTGTGGGGGGACGGGCTTGGGTTCTGGCTCGTCTTCCCTCCTCCCCCCCCCACCCCTTCTCCTCCCACCACACAACCCATCCCCCCCTTCCCACCCCCTACTGCCCAGGGGCGGTACCCTGGTTTAAGTTGTTTTTCTAACTGTATAACCTTGAGATTTTTCTAGAAGATTCTATTGACAGATAGAGCTGTGTATGTACTAGAGCCACAAAAATACTGTTGGCTGAGGAAGAGGGTGATGATTAACATGTGGGCTAATAAACAAGCTCCTCCTTTCTGATTCAACTGTGATCTCCAGAGTTTTTAATTCTTTCTTTTGGTCCTGTCTTGTGCCCCCTTTCCATTGATCCACTCGTGTTCTTATACAGTGCCCTCCTGGCTTCTTCATACCCATGATGCACTGCACCGATGCACACTTATTTCGGCACTATATCCCTGAATGCATCACAATTTTTCATTTGTCATCGGCTTCATCCAAATGAGCTGTCGCAGGGTGACTTCTAAAGGCTGATCGATACTCCGCGAGAACAAAATGACGTCATTTTGTTCTCGCAGCCCTGGGTCAGGAGTTCTCGCAGCTTGTTCTCGACACATCATTCGGGTCGAACTTTGTTCTCGCGTCGTGTCCGAGAACTATTGTGTGATTGGTCAATTTGAAGTGGGCGTGGTTAATGCGCTTTCCGCCGGCGCGGAAGTTTGCTTCTGTGGGCGGGGCCTTTGAGTTCTGCACTTGAGTTCTCGCGGAGTATGAAATGTCCAGGGCTGCGAGAACTTTGTTCTTGTTCTCGCTTCTCACGGAGTATGTAGCAGCCTTTACTATACCACCGGGTGTGAGTGTGATTCAAAAACCGGTGTCATCGCCGCTTTTTGACGTCACAAGTGGGAGTGTCAACCTACAAGTATGGTGGATAGATCAGCCTACCAGGTGCTACAGTCCACTGGGTAGGCTGATCTCGTGATGTCACAAACCGAAAATGACACCGGTTTCGCTTTGGAAGGGCTAATCACGCTCACAACCGTTAATACTTTATTCGATATTACCTGCATGGAAACCTACAGACTACTGGATTAATGGGTCATTTATGACTATCGGGTTATGTTCGCGACTATCAACGCTTGTGGTTCAGCAGCTGAGCGGATCACACACGATCAGCTTGACACTACTTAATTGTAACACTTAATTACACGCCGTTCCATTGTAATTTCACATCTAATTAGCCATTTACAACAGCTTTAGTTTAAAAGATTTAGCGATACGTGCAAGATCTAGTTCAAGGCTAGTCTTAACTTGGAAAAGTAGCAACTGTTGGGCTCCCTCGCGTTTCCCCGTTCTCTCTAAAGCCATATATTTAATCAGCTCCATCGTTTATTAACATAAGGGCGTGTGTGGATCTCAATTGGCTGTGATTCTCCAGAAAAAGCGAGCAAGCTGAAAAATCCGTGAATCCTGATTCCTGAAGTAATTCTCTGCAGAAACGAGGCGATTAACCCAAGTCACTGTAGCCTTGTTGTCTACACAAAATGATTTGGGGCACATTTCAAACGAAGTACTCTTTCACGTTGCACAAGTATTTGTAATGGTACTATAATAGGAAATTGAACTTTTTTTTTAACGTGCGTAATTGGTGTTTGACCCAGTAAGACAAAAATTCACAATTGTCCATTTTGTTTCCCGCGCTCTGCCCCACCTCATGATTTGAACATTTAATTTCAACATCTGCAACATCGGATGCCATGTTGGTCGACCCAGCCTCCTGTCGTGCTTCATGTCAACCGTCTCCCAACTTGGCATCCTTTCAAAGAGACGTGTACCACAAATATATTATTCAGGCAAAGTCTGAATCAACAAAGATGTCTCTTAATAACACCGCTGCAGGTAATATTCCAGTTTTAAAGAGCGAGAAAGCAGAAGAGTGCATGTGACTGACAGGCAACATAAAGGGATGCCCTGATTGGTCAGGAACATACCGGGGGAGGTCTAAAATGGAAACTTTCTGCTGCAGAGGTAGGCGCGCAGTCAACGTAAAATGTTATTCTCAGAGAATTTCCCTAGTTTACGGATTTCTAAATTACACTCAAATTATAGCTCTTCATTCTTGCCTACAGCACATTTAAACACAGGATTGAAGCCTGAACGTCGTAACTTAAAAGCTTTTATTCCAGCATGAGGAGGGTCGTTTTAGAAGAAACTCCCCAATGTTGACAGATGATTGGTGATGCCGTGCAAATATTTATGATTCACTTCCTGTGACAAATGAGAAGTCAATAATTAATGTGTTTGTCAGACAGATGGAGCGGTTGGCCATAGGCTGATGTCATCCGTCATTAATACTGTTACTGTAATTACACACACGGACAGTAACCGCACACACGCACACGCTCACACACACACGCACACGCGCGCGGTGCAAACGCTGAAACATGGCAACCACTGGCGATAATGCACCGCAGTAATGCATGATAGAGCGAAGGATGCTGAAAGGTTCTGGGTTCGATCCCTTGATATATCCGCAGCCTAGTCTGCCTAGGAACCCTGGAGCAGGATGTCCTAACCCCAACGTCATTTGCTTTGGATAAAAAATACGAAAATACACACATCGCACGACCAACACACAAATAAAATAAATGAAGTAAATAAAATGACAATCGTCAAACACGTCGTGTGTGTGTGTGTGTGTGTGTGTGTGTGTGTGCGTGCGCGTGCGCGCGTGCGGTAAATGGCAGGAAGCAGGCCGGTAAGTACAGATCAACTGTGCCTCCTGATGAATCATTTAAATAATGGTCTTCTGGACGTGAGCCAAAACGGACCCTGCGGAGTCCTAAAAACACTCTGGCTGGACTCAGATTCAAATGACTCAGGTTCTCATAGGAGGCCTCGGTGGATACGGCACTGTGTCCGTCTTTGTCTGTCTGTCTCTCTGTCTGTCTCTCTGTCAGTCAGTCAGTCAGTCCCATCACCCATCCACCAGACAGTAGATTGCAGATGTGCAGACCGTGGGGCTATGAGATGGTGCGAACCAAGCTAATCCTGGTGTACCAACAGTTGGACAATTATCTATTATCTGAATCAAAACCCATTTTTCAGAGCTGTGAACATCCCTATCTAACTGTTTAATCACCCCATCAATGATCTCATAGCACAGGTTCATATCATGTATAATATAAATTGTTGTGCATAAATTCAGCGCCCGTCTTTCTGGCGTGTGTCTCGACTGCCTCTCCAAGTTTCACTGCGTGTTTGTGCGCGTGCGCGTTGGTGTGTGTGTGTGTGTGATACATTCTAACTCGGCCTATGTTTGCTTTGGTTTTATTCTCCGCGGCTCTGTAATCATCCACCTGGCGCCCTTGAAGCGATGTGTTTGCACGTGTCAGCGGACACGTGGAGCTTAATAACAAACACACACGTTGTTGAATAATACAAATTATTTACATTTACATTATTTACATTTATTTGACCCAAGAAAGCAACATGACACTCTTTTCGGCAGCGCGTCACCGCTGAAGTGATGGAACGCGCCATAAAGTGAAGTGAAGCCGCGTCTCAGCTCCGGCGGCAGGTCCGGCGCTTCTATCCGTCCACGTGCATTCATGGACTCCTCCGACTTCTACACACAGTCGCGTTATTTGACTCAATGGTGCAATCATCCACAGATTGCGCAGACATGCCGGCGCTGCAGGCGGCGATGCGTAAAGGTATACAAATCATGTTGATTTGTTCCCTAGGGACGTCTGATCCTGTCGTGTTTATTTAAATGAACCTAATTAATGAATTGACCCGCTGTTGAAAAAACTTTCTGTCATCAGCTTGAAAATAGGCCTACTTGAAGAATATTAAGTCGCGCCTGTGTGTGTGTGTGTGTGTGTGTGTCCGCGCGCGCGCGCACCAGTGAGTGTGCGCGCGTGTGACTGTGTGCGCACGCGTGTGTGTGTGTGCGAGAGTGTATGTATGTATGTGTGTGTGTGTGTGTACTGGCGTCCTGGCGTGGCGTTCACGCACGCTCAACGGGGTCGGGTGAAGCTTGCTTTTTGCCCGCCCGTAATGAGCCGATAATATGATAAGCTGCGAAGCGACGAGACGCGACTAGAGAACAGCGGCCGCTTTAAAGCCCGTTATACCGCTCAGAGACAATGCACCGAGTCGACTTGGATTTGTGTTCCCGTGCAGCGTGTCCGTATTGAGGACGGTCCTCCTCCGTGTGTGTGTGTGTGTGGTTTGTGTGTGTGTGTGTGTGTGTGTGTGAAAAGGCCTTTTAAAAGGGATTATTAGCACCATGCACATGGCTCCCGTCTGGTCCTTCCTCTGGTTGGCTTTCTTTGGCTGATTGTTGTTGCGTCACCAGCATGAATATGCATTGGTGGTTAATGACATTAAGAGAGTTGGGACAATATATTAGGCTGCTGCCATTTGGGCTAATTCCCACAACCTGTACCTCCTATAACGTGCCCTCCCGTTCCTCTGTCCCCTCCACTTCTCCCCTCGTCTCCTTTCTTCTGTCCAACTCCTCGACGCCTTCAGCTGCATGGTCCTTAATGGCCCCCAGCAGCAGCCGGACTAACCTCCACGTTACACCTCGTCTTCTACACCCCCCCCCCCCCCCCTCCGCTTCTCTCTCTCTCTCTCTCGTCTCTCTCTCTCTCTCTCTCTCTCTCTCTCTCTCTCTCTCTCTCTCTCTCTCTCTCTCTCTCTCGTCTTTCTTCTTTCTTACTTTCTCTATCTCTGTGTGTCTCTAGCCGTGTGCCAAAGTGTCCCCGCTCTTGTTTTTACGCGTGCCAGTCACCTGCCGTCTCGCGGCCCTCCTCCTCGTCATCCCTTTCTCTTTCTCGCGCACTCCCCTTTATGACGTGCGGACAGGACTAAAGCCGCATGCGGTCTCCTGGCGCTTTTTTGTCCCGCGGCTCGAGTGCTGTGTTTTGTCCGCCCAGCATGCAGCACCCACCCGCTGAAGCCAATTAAGCCAAGAATAAAACCCGCAACTAATATTCAATAATGTCCCCTAACCCTGCCCAAGACATCATCTGTTCATTGAGTTGATGTATGGGCCTAATTGATAAAAGTTGTTTTGTCTTTTTCACGCCTGCTTATCTTTGCTGTCAAAATAAGCTTGGGTTGCACGAAGCTGCGGCACCGACTAACGCGTGTTACGCATGGGCCGTATCCCCACTTAGTAGCCGACTGTTTGGGAATGGAGACACATATTGCTGGAATAAAACCCTTCCCAGTGTATCTCGCTATAGATGATATAAGCATTTATATAGGCTATAGATTTATACATTCGACTTTTGAAATATATTTATTTTTCAATTTAATTTCTACAACAAATCTTAAACATCGCTCAATTATTTTTTAAATAGCCACAGTTCATCAGCCTACATTCTAATTATGTTTGCTTTATTTTCTTATTTTATTGCGACGTTATATTTTACGTTGAGAAATGTTTGTTAATATTTAAAATAGTAAATAACCGATTTTACATGTGCAATAGGCCTACGCGTGACAAAGGCCTTGAGATGAAGTCGAAGAGTAGCCTTTATTTTTAATGGTATTATTAACCATGCAATAATGAAAGAATACCGATCCGACATCTATTAATTCGTCTTGATTTGTAATACATCTGCGGTTGAAGCCGGGCGCGCGCGTGTATTTGTGTGCGCGTGCGTGCGTGCATGGAAGAAAGCGGGAAAAAGAAAATAAATGTTCCACTGCGTGTCGACAACAACGGGAGAGACTGGCGTGGCGACAATCAATGTTTAAAAGCTCATAAACACAGAAGGAGGACATAATCCTCATCGGTTGGTGTGGGGATGGATGACACCCCTCCCTAAAAAAGCAGCTGTTGACCAGCAATCTGCCTCTAATCTCTTTCCCTGCTCTGTCACTCACACATTCACTCGCTCCCCGCGCGCCTCGCTCTCGCGCCTCGTCGTTTTCAGAAGCTTTTGCAGATCCCCCCCCCCCCCCCCCCCCCCCCCCTTCTGCGCGAGACCAAGACCTTGCCGGTTAATCACACACACACACACACACACACACACACACACACACACACAGACTTACGGAGCGCTCAAAGACACATAATACAATTCGAATACAATTCCCTTAATGAGTGGAAACCCGTCTCGACACACGCGGAGATCATATCCAATAAAGACATTCATCTAAAAAAAGATGTAATAATTAATAAAGAAAAATGAAAGAAAGAAAGAAATTCATACTAGTTCCATATTTATATTCCAACGCTTCCAAAAGTGCTCTATTCAGAAATAATGACGCAGGCCTTGAGGCCTGGCCGAACCGGTCGTGTCTGCACGGAAATAATACACTGTAGCTCACAACTGAAACTCACACATTGCTTTCGCTGAAGCACGTTTTAGGCCAAGCACACACATGCAAAATACATGCATAATGTAGGATACCTTTTATGGTTGCCCAGTTATGGAATGAAAAGTAATTGTTATAAACAGCAGTAAATTCTACATATATTTTGGACTGTAAAACGTGCAATGGGTAATGGGTAACTGGTTTATTTGGGAGAATTTGTTATATCTATTTGTAGATGGTTTGCTATTCACCTTAATTCTGTTTTGCGTCTGCGGTGATCGGTGACGGTGCAATAAGGCCCGGAGTGCGCGTGGAGGTGGGGAGCCTGTTCTATAAGTGCTTGTTGACACACGCACACGCGCACAACACAAACATGTCCTCTCTCGCGCGGAAACGCACTCACTCTTGCTCACTCTCCTGGTAAGCACGCGCATTCGCCACCCCTTGCCCGTGCACACACAGACTCCTCCCTCCTTGGAATGGTGTAAGTAGGAGGCGATTAGCGGCATCTCACAGACAGACAGACAGACAGACAGACAGACAGGAGTATATATAAAACGCGTGTGAAACCTGCATGACACACTCCGAACACACCGCCAAGCTGTGACGCTGTACGCTTTTGCGCTTCAACCTTTTTTACATTTTAACTACCAATTACTCAACAACTAAAGGGAACGGCCAGACGTTTTAGCCAACTTTTACTTATTAAATTGCAGTTTTACACAATTAAATAAACCAGTCAGCAATAAAGTTTATTTTGGGTTTTTTACCGGGCGGGGTTTTTTTAAATCCTTTTCGACGCCACGTGATTTTCTCTTGAGTTCGCACCTTAATTTGTCAGACTAGCCTTGAGCTCCGACCGCCATGGGCTCCGTGTTGCCCGCTCAGTCCCTCGCCCTCAAACCCGGCTTCAAGCCGCAGCCTCTCTCGCTGGCAGACGTCATCACCTCCGATATTCTGCACAGCTTCCTCTACGGGAGGTGGAGGCACGTGCTGGGCGAACACCACCACCTGCTCGAGGACCGGACTGCCCCGAGCGCGAGCCCGAAGACGGCCTTCACGGCGGAAGTTCTGGCTCAGTCCTTTTCTGGAGGTGAGTGACTTTCCATCAGGGTCAGTGACAGTGAACAACGGTCACTGGTCACCTGAGGTTTCACTGAGGTTTATAGTTACACAGGTTTATACTTTAGGTTTATACTACCGGAGATGAAGGATGACTTTAACTGTGGTTACTTTAAGACCGCATGATTAAACGTGACAACCGTTAGATTAAAACGTGTGCTTCACAACATAACAGGCTAATTAAACAACATAATAATAATAATAATAATAATAATAATAATAATAATAATAATAATAATAATTATTATTATTATTATTATTATTATTATTATTAAATGTTAAACTAACCATAAACTTAGCTTTATCAAGCACAAATAAAAACAATAAAACAACAAAACAATAATAAATGTATAGGCTAATTCAACTTTAAAAAATGTTGGCGCCTCGCCTGCGCATAGCTATACTCGACGGATATTTTCATAGGCTTACATGTATATTAGGCCTATAAACATTTTCTTTTCTATTATCGATATTCGTTAGAGATGTTTTCACTGGCTAACAGCTTTTTAGCTCAACTTGTTTTTGTGGAGATCGCAAGTCAACAAATATGGTGGGCATGGTGGGTCTGGAGGAATTTAATTCCCATCGACGAGGTGATCGACTAGGTGATTGCAAATATGTCGGCATATTAATAACATTGATAAAAAATTATGTATTTTGGACGTTCTTTTTAAGTCGATCAAATTCGTATTGTCCTATTAAAGTTTCTTGCCCGCATAATAGTTATGTAGTTATAATAATGCTATAATTATATTATACTCGATATCTCACGTGGGGGGGAGGGGGGGGAGAGGGGGGAGCTATTGAACGTCATGCTCGAGCATGAAACTGGTTGTGACTTAAAGTGGGGGGATTTAAACTCATTGGGAATTCATTCGGCCTCACACTGTTACCGAGACGAGGAGAGCGAAAAGGGGGCAGTGGATGAAGAATGATCGTCCCACTCCCAATGCCCCCCCCTCCCAACACACACACACACACACACACACGCACGCACATGTCGCGCGCACTACAAGCACATGTCGCGCGCCCTGCAAGCACATGTTGCGCACCCGCACTGTTCTGTCGCTTTCTTTCTCCGCGTGTCTTTTCCCCCCCCGCCGCTAATAAACCGTGAAGACTAATTCTATCGCTATTCACCGCGTGTCAGGCGCCTAATGGCCTTTCACGTTCCGATCCCTTTCTTCGCCGTCAGACATTCTGAGCTCTTTACGAACAAAAACCTCACTTCACTCACTTTACATTTATTGCCTCAGAGTTCCTAAAAGACCATCATGAATTTGGAATTAGACATTTTCTATTCTCTAGCTGTTCATTGAGCGCTATAGGGGCCCCGCGACATAATGGGGCCATTGAAAGCAAGAAAAGAGCGTTTAACCTTTCTCTCTCTCTCTCGCTGGTCCTATCACATAACGGCTATCTGACGGCTGAAAGAACATTTTCATGGAAATATTCATCAGATCTCGCGGACAAAGGTTTTTCTTTTTCTAAAAAATGTCCCTTGAAAATCGCTATAGTGCGAAGTTCTCACATGCATGCGAGCGTCTGAAACAGTAACCAGAACTAAACACTTTTAAACATAACTTTGAAAAGAAGCAGAAACACAGAAAACCGCATTTTGGTCTAAGTCCTGCGTTAAACACTCTTTTCGGGTAAAATTGAAGCCTATTTTAAGCTATTCAGAATATAATTGAGTCATATTCTGAATCATTTGTTGGTTAATACACATTTTCTGTTTCGTTCTTTGGACTACTGATCAGAAAGTAATTGATTGATATAAAGTTAAGTAAAATGGCGTACATCTCCTTAAAACATCCATATATACAAGTTAGCCTATTTTAGATTTAGAAACCCCAAAAGGCCATTTTGTAACCATGTTAATGTCATAGAGTGATCATTTTGAAAACCCTCTCCTTCCGTCTCCTTCCAGAAGTGCAGAAGTTGTCCAGCCTTGTTCTTCCAACTGAAGTGATCATCGCCCAGAGCTCGGTTCCAGGTAATGATAGTTTTGTATTTCATGTGAAGAAGGTTTTGTTCCTCATGTACCACGTGGTCTGGAGGCTCTTATGTTGTTGCACACTCACTCACAGAGGCTTGGTATTGTGTGCAGGAGAGGGCCTGGGGATCTTCTCCCAAGACCTGGATCAAGGCTGGAACAGAGATGGGTCCGTTCACAGGTCGCCTCATCTCACCAGAACATGTGGACCTGTACAAGAACAACAACCTCATGTGGGAGGTGTGTGTCCCCCACTGTCTGTCTGTACCCACTGTCTGTCTGTCTCTCCATATAAATCTCACTCTCTGTCTGTACCTACTGTCTGTCTGCCTAATGTCCTGTCTGTCTGTATACATCACACTGTCTGTCTGTCTGTATACATCCCACTATCTGTCTGTCTGTCTGTCTATACTGTCTGTGTGTCTGTATACATCCCACTGTCTATTTGTCTATATCCTACTGTCTGTCTGTCTGTCTGTCTGTATGTATATCACTGTCTGTCTGTCTGCCTATATCCTACTCTAAGTAAATCCTACTGTCTTTGTCTGTGCCTGACTGTATACTCTATACTACTGGGTGTGTGTGTGTGTGTGTGTGTGTGTGTGTGCGTGCGTGCGTGCGTGTGTGTGTGTTTGTATATGTGTGTGCGTGTGTATACTGTATACAGCATATCCTACTGTGTGTGTATGTGTCTTCACTGAGGAACCGTCCTGTCCCGCAGGTGTTCAATGAGGATGGTAGCGTCCGTTACTTCATAGACGCCAGCCAGGAGGACCAGAGGAGCTGGATGACTTACATCAAATGTGCCCGTAACGAGCAGGAGCAGAACCTGGAGGTGGTGCAGATCGGCAGCAGCATCTTCTATAAAGCTGTGGAGGTCAGACATCACCCAACCGTGCTATACTATATATACTACATGCTTTACTGCTCAATGGTGGAACTTGCTGAAGTAAAAGGAGTAATACCACACTGTAGAAATACTAAGTAAGTAAAAAAGTCCTGCTTTGAAAATGTTACTTTAGTAAAAGTATATAGCATCAAAATATACTTAAAAGTACCAAAAGTAAAAGTACTCATGATGCAGAATGGCCCATTTCAGAATAACATATTATGTTATTGGATAATTATTGATGCATTCATGTGTTTGCTTTAATGTTGCAGCTGGTAAATGTGAAGCTAATTTAAATTCATAAATATTTTATGTATTACTTTACATATGGGTAGCCTGTTAATTACCCTGCGGTGACTAATAAAGCCTTATTGATACTACTAATACTATCATAATTTATTTAGTGATAATAATTAGCATTGTTAATTTCAATCTACAAAGTAACTAGTAACTAAAGCTGTCAGATAAACATTGTGGAGTAAAAAGTACAATATTTGCCTCGTTAGATGGAGTTGAGAAGTATAAAGTAACACAACATAGAAGTACGATTTGTACTTAAGTAGGCCAATTGTACTTAAATACATGTACGTACGTTCCACCACTGGCTGTACTACACTCTCTCAAGTACAAATCTGAGGTACTTCTATTAGTATACTGATAGTATGCTGTTCTATAGTATGCGTTAAAGCTCCACAATGTAATTTTTCACTGCACGTTTTGGCTTTTAATCAAATAAATGCAAGTTACTAAACATCTAAAAGCGATCCAACCACAACTCAATCAACCCAAGTGGTCAATATCATAATGAGGGGATGTGACATCACAATTTATACCTGACCAATATTTAGTAAAATGAAAAAACAAATGTATTTTAGTTGTATTAGAATCATAATCAATCAAACACACAGATCTCACTCTTACCTGGCTTTAATACATTGCTACTTGCTTCATAGTTATATAAACTTGAAAGCCACACTAATATTTACAAGTATAAGTACACTGTATTATACTGTTCCATACTACACCATATTATTCATGTTTAGCAATACCGTGTATTCTCGTCATTACAACTACTATTCAAGGATAGTGCTGGTAAAAGCTCGAAAAGCAGCCTCTATGAAAAACATGTGACTATCTAAAACGTTTTGTATACATATACGTAGCATGATATGATGTGCTTTAAGCCAATTATGCCATTTATTATAGATTTATACTGTATAGTATTCAGCATATGTTCGGTGGTGTATATATTAGGTTTATGCATGGTAACAATTATGTTAGTTACACAATATTACGCAACATATTGAATCTAAATACCATAGAAAAGTCTCAAACACAGCATTCAGCCTAAATCCACTCCCTCATTTTAGTGTAAGTCCCCATCTTCCCCCAGTCAAACTATAAGGGATGTTAATGGATTATTCCCTATTTAACGGCCTCACGCTCCCCACATCATTCCAGACCATTCCTCCAGACCAGGAGCTGCTGGTGTGGTACGGAAACTCCCAGAACACCTTCCTGGGAATACCCGGAGTCCCCGGAGGAGAGGAAGAACACAGCAAAAAGAGCAAGACTGGTAAGACGCTTTCAAACAAATACATTAATAACAGCAATAATAACAGTAATAAATAGTAAATAATTAATAAAGTGGCCGTATGTGGTTAGAATTGCAGTTGGTACCGTATGATGCCTTGCTCAGAGGCACCATGGCACCAGCTGCTGTAGCAGAGATGGCCACCCATCCCTCAGCCACACTCAACGTTGACCTCTTGTCTCTGATTGGTCCAGACGAGTTCCATGCCTGCGATGGCTCATCCTCCTCCTCCTCTTCCTCCTCCTCCTCCTCGTCCTCCTCGGCGGCGGCGGCGGCGGCGGCGGCGGCGGCCATGATGACGGCGGGGCGCATGCGCTGCGTCATCTGCCACCGCGGCTTTAACTCCCGCAGCAACCTGCGCTCGCACATGCGCATCCACACTCTGGACAAGCCCTTTGTCTGCCGCTTCTGCAACCGCCGGTTCAGTCAGTCATCCACGCTGCGCAACCATGTGCGCCTGCACACCGGCGAGCGGCCCTACAAGTGCCACGTGTGCCAGTCGGCCTACTCCCAGCTGGCGGGCCTGCGCGCCCACCAGAAGAGCGCCAGGCACCGGCCCAGCGGCATCGCTATGGCGGCCGCCGCGGGCGGAGTCCAGGGCGCGCACTCGCCGCCTCCTGCTCACCAGCCCCTGCCTCCGCCGCCGCCGCCGCAGATGAGCGGCATGCCACACCCGGCCTCGCTGGTGCACCACATGCCCACAATGGTGCTGTAGAGGTGGACGTAGAGGGGCGGAGCGGACGGGCAGAGACGCTGAAGGTGTCCATAATCTACTGCATGACGACGCTCCCGTGCTGAAAGAGAGAGACGTTGGCTTGCATGACACAGTGGCTCTATGTACGGCCAGCAGCCTGCGTTTTGTACAGAGCTCAGCACAAGGAGGGGGTCACTTCTCACACTTCCCACGCAGCAGTCCTTTACTTCGGAAGCAACCGGTCTGTCACAGGCCGGATTTAGAATATGTTATCATTTTGAATCTGAAACTAAAATAGATAGTTTCAGCATCGGGACACATGACATGATCACTAGAGGCTTCTGGCTAAAAGTTGCTCAAATTGCGCACTATATGCTAAACAGGAGGGGAAGTCATCTCGACAACACTTCATTAGTTAAGTGACTTGATTTGTTAATGGTTAACAACCTGTCACTTGGCCATTTGGAGGATGAATAGTTATCACAAACATGAATTGAACTTGATCTGTTCTGTCGCCATTGCCTTTCTTACCATGTTCCATACATCTACATGTCTTATTGGTCGCATGTTGTATAAATTATATTTAAGTCTGTATGAATTTCATCAGAGTGCTCGTCCCATGAAATGAGCAACATATTCTCCAGGGCCTTTGTGACGGTTGAGGAAAGCACAGGTCATTCAGGAGGTCATGGGTCATTTATAACTGCTCACTCACAGAGCCCTTGCTACCTTGCCGCAAGAGAACGCTGGACTCATCGCCTCATTCATCATTTCATTTCAGGAAACCCGACACATTTGTTGTACGAAAAGTCAAGTTTTATGATTGTCATGAATCCTGCTATTTGTTATTATTGTAATTATAAATTATGATTGTTATAATATGTTGTTTTCACCACTGGGGCCTGTTGAATCTGGTTAGCCCGTGTGCTGTGATGTATCTCATGAAATTGTTGTAAATAAGCTGAGACTATACATTTGTGAATATGAGATGTGTTTTATCCTGAAAGTAATATTCACCTGCCACTTTATCTTTGTGGATGGATGTACACAGTACTTTGAACACATGTAATCACTATATTGAGTCTGTAGAAAGTATTTAGTCATCCAGTCTATATCCCCCAAATAAAGTCTAACACAAAGTTTACATGAATGTTGGTTGTAACGTAGCATTTATTCCCTCATACTCCTGACGTGCCGCTACATACTGATATGAATACATGGGCTTTTGTCAGGCTTTTCACAGTCAAGGATCCAACCGCAGATCGCAGATGAAGTGTAGTCACAATTTATTTACAAAAACAGCAGGCAGCATAACGTAATCAGCGCACAGTCCAGGTCAAAGGCCGTAAATCAAAAATAGCCAAATAATCCAATCTAACAGGCAAATCCACAGGCACATGAAAACAAAGAGAAAACACATGGAGGACGATGCATGTAAATGTTCAGTAGAATGTGCCAAAATCACCATCACGGCTAGAACACTAACAATAGTATGTGCATAATCGATGGCCAGTGAGACAGGCAGACAGACAGACAGACTCCCACTCTCACTGCAGATTCAGATTCCCCACAGGGGATTGTGAAACAGTTTCCCAGACACAGGCGAAGGTCAACAAACACACTTGGGCAAAATCAGAAAAATACAGCCAAAATTGTACTGGGTAAACACACCTTTGAAACACCTTTGGGTAGATGAGTAACCAATGAGGCTTAATGTTCTCTGTCTCAAAGCGTCTCTTCAGACATCACATTGTAACCATGGAGCTCAGACCATGGTTGTTACTGCTCTGCTTTGCAGCCGTCTCCCCCGAGAACCTCTCACGGCCCTCTTCGTAAGTCCCGTCTTTAACCGGCGAGCGGCCCTACAAGTGCCACGTGTGCCAGTCGGCCTACTCCCAGCTGGCGGGCCTGCGCGCCCACCAGAAGAGCGCCAGGCACCGGCCCATCGGCATCGCTATGGCGGCCGCCGCGGGCGGAGTCCAGGACGCGCACTCGCCGCCTCCTGCTCACCAGCCCCTGCCTCCGCCGCCGCCGCAGATGAGCGGCATGCCACACCCGGCCTCGCTGGTGCACCACATGCCCACAATGGTGCTGTAGAGGTGGACGTAGAGGGGCGGAGCGGACGGGCAGAGACGCTGAAGGTGTCCATAATCTACTGCATGACGACGCTCCCGTGCTGAAAGAGAGAGACGTTGGCTTGCATGACACAGTGGCTCTATGTACGGCCAGCAGCCTGCGTTTTGTACAGAGCTCAGCACAAGGAGGGGGTCACTTCTCACACTTCCCACGCAGCAGTCCTTTACTTCGGAAGCAACCGGTCTGTCACAGGCCGGATTTAGAATATGTTATCATTTTGAATCTGAAACTAAAATAGATAGTTTCAGCATCGGGACACATGACATGATCACTAGAGGCTTCTGGCTAAAAGTTGCTCAAATTGCGCACTATATGCTAAACAGGAGGGGAAGTCATCTCGACAACACTTCATTAGTTAAGTGACTTGATTTGTTAATGGTTAACAACCTGTCACTTGGCCATTTGGAGGATGAATAGTTATCACAAACATGAATTGAACTTGATCTGTTCTGTCGCCATTGCTTTTCTTACCATGTTCCATACATCTACATGTCTTATTGGTCGCATGTTGTATAAATTATATTTAAGTCTGTATGAATTTCATCAGAGTGCTCGTCCCATGAAATGAGCAACATATTCTCCAGGGCCTTTGTGACGGTTGAGGAAAGCACAGGTCATTCAGGAGGTCATGGGTCATTTATAACTGCTCACTCACAGAGCCCTTGCTACCTTGCCGCAAGAGAACGCTGGACTCATCGCCTCATTCATCATTTCATTTCATGAAACCTGACACATTTGTTGTACGAAAAGTTGTTATTATTGTAATTATAAATTATGATTGTTATAATATGTTGTTTTCACCACTGGGGCCTGTTGAATCTGGTTAGCCCGTGTGCTGTGATGTATCTGAGGAAATTGTTGTAAACAAGCTGAGACTATACATTTGTGAATATGAGATGTGTTTTATCCTGAAAGTAATATTCACCTGCCACTTTATCTTTGTGGATGGATGTACACAGTACTTTGAACACATGTAATCACTATATTGAGTCTGTAGAAAGTATTTAGTCATCCAGTCTATATCCCCCAAATAAAGTCTAACACAAAGTTTACATGAATGTTGGTTGTAACGTAGCATTTATTCCCTCATACTCCTGACGTGCCGCTACATACTGATATGAATACATGGGCTTTTGTCAGGCTTTTCACAGTCAAGGATCCAACCGCAGATCGCAGATGAAGTGTAGTCACAATTTATTTACAAAAACAGCAGGCAGCATAACGTAATCAGTGCACAGTCCAGGTCAAAGGCCGTAAATCAAAAATAGCCAAATAATCCAATCTAACAGGCAAATCCACAGGCACATGAAAACAAAGAGAAAACACATGGAGGACGATGCATGTAAATGTTCAGTAGAATGTGCCAAAATCACCATCACGGCTAGAACACTAACAATAGTATGTGCATAATCGATGGCCAGTGAGACAGGCAGACAGACAGACAGACAGACTCCCACTCCCCATTCCCCACAGGGGATTGTGAAACAGTTTCCCAGACACAGGCGAAGGTCAACAAACACACTTGGGCAATATCAGAAAAATACAGCCAAAATTGTACTGGGTAAACACACCTTTGAAACGCCTTTGGGTAGATGAGTAACCAATGAGGCTTAATGTTCTCTGTCTCAAAGCGTCTCTTCAGACATCACATTGTAACCATGGAGCTCAGACCATGGTTGTTACTGCTCTGCTTTGCAGCCGTCTCCCCCGAGAACCTCTCACGGCCCTCTTCGTAAGTCCCGTCTTTAACACTTTAATGCAAAGACATGCACACACACACACACATACACACGCTACCAGTATACTGTATTATATTGGCTTCCTGGAACTGCTGCCCCTGCAATTCGCTGTCCTGTCCTCTCTCCTCTTCTCTCCACTCTCCTCTCCTGTCCTCTCCCTATCCTCTCCTCTCCTCTTCTGTCCTCTCGCCTCCTATTCTCTCCACTCTCCTGTCCTCTCCTGTCCTCTCCACTCTCCTCTCCTGTCCTCTCCTCTTCTGTCCTCTCGCCTCCTATTCTCTCCACTCTCCTGTCCTCTCCACTCTCCTCTCCTGTCCTCTCCCTCTCCTCTCCTCTCCTCTCTAATCTCCTGTTCTCCCCACTCTCCTTTCCTCTCCTGTCCTCTCCTCTCCTTTCCGTTTTTTCCGTTTTCCTCACTTGTCACATGACGATACATGATCAGGTAAGCTTTTTTAAAATGTTTTATTGACCGAGTGATCAGTAGGTTGTCGAGTGGTTTTCGGGTGGAATGGCGTCCTCTGAGACGCTACCTCTGTCTATCCGGCAGAGAGTAAGTATAGTCCCTCCGGACAATAACGTCACCGTGGAGGATGTTCTGCTGGCTGTCGGTGAGCAGGTCACGATAATCATTTTCATCAAGAATGAACAAAGCAGTGGTTGTGTTCTTGAAGGAAGTGCCTCTTGTCTATCAGCTGATAGAGAGTGGCGTGTTTATCAGGGACATATTTGTACAGGTTTCCCCACAGTCAGTCCCCTCCAAGGGGATCACCGTATCCGGTGTTCCGCTGTTTATACCAAATTGTTAGAGAATGAGTTCCGTAGGTTCGGTAAATTTGCCAGTGGTTTTAAAACAGTGAGTTTGGGATGTAAAGATCCCAAACTGAAGCATGTGCAGTCTCTGAGGCGGTAGGTCTTCACGTTCATGTGGCTGGCAGGTGGGCCCGTGGCCAGGCCCGGGGCTGGTGGGCCTGCAAGTGGTCTATGGGTCCACTCAAAGACAGTGACAGGGAGGAACAGAACCAGCCTAAGAGGCCACAGGCTTCTGTGGCCCCAGATAACCTGACCAGCTCTCTGGCACTCTGCGGGCACTGAAGCAGGATCACAGTCAGCAGAAAGTGTTGTTTTGTACGCCCCTGTAAGGGGGATATAGAAGCAAATGAAACAAGACGATGTTGCAGGCTTGTCCAATGTATAATGAACGAGCCGTGAGCAACACGTTCCCCCACAGGAAAACCCGACAGGCCAGAGCAATCAAACCACAGAGCAATTGATTGCATGGATTAACTTAGGTAAAATAAAGATATAACTAGCACAATATTACCAAGACCAGGTTACATGTTTACAGCAGTTGTCAAATGTGACCTTCCAATAGTTCAGACATTTCGTTTGTATACCTGTGAGCACTCGGCTTGTCCAAAAGTCCATGAGTGTCGCTGCTCAGCATCCTCTGAGGGTCCTGTGAATTCCCTGTCAGCATCCTCTCTGTCTGTATCTACCTGAGACTGTGTCACAGGCAGAGGCTGATGCCTGGACATCGGATAGTACCCATAGTCATCGTCATCGCTATCATCCTTTTCTTGATTTGATTCTTCCCTGTCTCTCCTGGTCTGATCAGTGACTTGTCTCTTTAGTTTGGCAGGTCTAAGCTGGATCTCTAGGGGCAAGTGGTCACATGGCAACAGGAGGTTACGGTGCAGAACTCTTCCTCTCCCTTTTCCTTGCTCCGGCAATACTTCATATAGTGGCATATCTTTTCCCATCTGACGGATGACTTTGTCGATGCAATCTTCCCAGTGGTTCCGAAGCTTCCCTGTTCCCCCTCGGGGTGTCATATTCCTTACAAGGACCCGGTCACCCTCATGCAACACAGAACTCCTCACTTTGCTGTCATGGTTTCTCTTGCTCCTCTTGGCACATTTCATTGCAGAAAATCAATGTATACCAATTTGAATTATTACTTCTTACTTCTCTGCAGGTCTTCTTCTGTTTGAGAGAGGCACAGCTTCGAGACACATAGTGCTCTATCTCTCGCTGCATGTGTGGCCAGAAGAAACAATCTCGAACTAGTGATGTTGTGCCTTCCGCACCTTGATGTCCCATTTCATCATGAAGTTGTCTCAGGACTGTTGTCTTGTACTTCTCTGGTAGCAAAAGTTGTTTCCTAGTAGCAGTCTTTCGGTGAAGTATACCATCTCCATCTAAACTGAGTTTTTCCCAATCACGGAGTAAACACTTGTTCTGTGCACTGAATGGTTTCAGCTGCTGTCTCACAGGCCTATTATCTGACAGTTTGCAATCTATGATGGCGCCAATATGCTGATCGTCTCTTGGAGCTTGACAGATAGCTGCTCTTGAAAGGGACACTGAAGTCCCGTCATTTCTTTCTTCACACCCCATAGTCATCACGGGCCACGCTGCGTCTCTTGTCTCCATAGCTTGAACTGCTTAAAGGCTTGTACTGAAGGAGAGGACATTTCCTCTGTACAGTCTTCCATCATTGCTTCTATGGGCATCCTTGAAAGTCCGTCAGTATCACAGTTCTCTGTATATCTGATGGTTAAATAGAAGTCTGCCAGTTCAGCAACCTACCTATATCCTGTGGCATTGAGTTTGGCTGTGGACAGCAAATAGCAGGGAGTCATAAAAGCAGTCATGGGTCTGCTCTCTTTGGCCATGAAGCCCTGATGGTAGGCTTTCCCTTGATCCAGGAGTGAGAACCAGGAGTTTCCTTCTAGGCCATCCATGCTATCCTGCACTCTGGGTATAGGCTGGCGGTCAGGTAGAGTCTTTCTGTTCACTTCACGGAAATCAATACAGTCGTAAACTCCCATCCTTTTTCCAAACACAGACGACTGGTGACGCGTATGGTGAAGTAGACTTCTCTACCCAGCCCTGTGCAATGAGGTCATGCACATAGTCTTTCATTTCACGATACAATGGCTTAGGCACAGAAAAGTATGTTTTCGCAACAGGTTCAGTATCTTTTAATTATATACGGAGTTGCAGTTTCTCTATGCATCATCATCTGTTCTCGAAAAGGAGGCCGACTCCTCTCTCAACATCTTGTGAACCACCTCTCTCTCTGGCTCACTGAGATGGCTCAGATCTACAGGTGGATCACAGTTCTCCCTGCCAACACTACATCATGGTCTGTCGGGTTCTGCACGTTCACAGTAATTAATGGTTTGTTTCCTTTAATCAGTTTTACGATTGTGTCACAGAACTCAAGTCCGTCTGTCCAACGGGGATTCACATTGGGCTCAAAGATCAGGGTGGTATCTCATGTGGTGAGTGTATATGCACGTGGCACTCAACTTGGACAGAAACGTGTTTCGGTATGTTGATCCTCCCCTTCTTTGTCTTAACAACATTCTCATTGGTTTTCCCAGCACTTATTTGTTCTACAAATGCTTGCGCTTGGTTCAGCTCGAGATCAGGAAATACTGCCCTCAATGTATGACCCAGTCGTTCCCTGTCAGTAGTATTGGCCTGTTTTAATTCACTGTTTACAATGAGCTCAATGACATTAGAGCTGATTATTGGTCGAACAAGTTTACTACCCTTCATTACAAGTGTGGGGACGATAACTTCTGTGGTGGGTGCCCCCTCTGAAGCTAATCTGAGCGTTATCTCTAGCCATCCTGCATATGGCATGTTCTCCCCATTTGCTGCCACTATGTCGAGGGTGTCTGCGGTGTCCAGAATTTCAGCAATGTCTCTTAGTCTCCTATGCGGTAAGTGCACTTTCTTTCCAGAGCTCGTCAATTATTGTTACTTGGAAACCTGAGTCCCACAAAGCTTGAACCCTTTGATCTTGGATGTAACAGTCAATCAGGTACTTTTTCCCTACCAATGGTGCCACTTTGACCCGTTTTTCTCTTTTCGGGGTAGTCTTAAGTCATACATGAGGATGGTGCACATTTTTCTTGGTGCACAATCCAATTATCAACTTGACATGGCCTAGAACAGTAAAGCACTTTTTTACGTGATGCACATTTCTTCAGTCTTACCCCTTCGCCCTTTTGTCCACAATGCGCACAGTGCTGGGACCTTGCTGTGTAACCGGTCACTCCTTGTCCCGTGTGAGCAACCCCTCCCCGTTTAAAGGATCCCCTCCAAACGGTCTCTGTCCACTAACTCGACAACCAGCCATGAAATGTTCGCTGCTGCCACATGCAGTAGTCATCAGCTCCACTCTGTTGACAGCCAACACATCGTCTCATACGTCCACGGTTTGGAGGTAGAAAGCTGCGCTGTGGGGCAAACCTATGCTGAAACTGGGCGGTCCCTCCTCTCTGTCTAGGGCCAGTGGACCAGTATCCCTGTGGCATTCCCTGCATCTGCTGCCCTGGGAACTGCTGAACTGCTGCACTACCTGGTCCTTCCGCTGGTGGTTGCTGTCTGGGCGTATACTGGGGCTGTTGCATAGCCTAATTTGTGACACTTCAGCTTTTAGATCTTTCAGTAGAGCCATTTCAGACCTCATCTCTTCAAGCTGGGAAAGTAGAGGGGAGATCTTACGCGAACTTTGTTGAATTGACGGTTTTCCGTTCTTTCCAACTGGAGTATCGTTCGATTGAGCTGAGTGGATAGTAGCCGGCCGTTGTTGTCCTAATACTTTTCTCTTATTTTGCCTCTCTGTCTCATAGGCACATGCTATGTTTATTCGCTCAAGTAACACTTCATCGGAGGTGTCAGATTGCTCAAGATATGGCTGGAGATCACGTTTGATATCGTCGCTCTGCAGGCCAGTTAACACAGTGTGAAGGAACATGTTCTGCACTAACTCTGGGTCATATTTGAGGCCTGACTCAGCTTCCTGTGAAGCGAAGATCTTCTGTCTCAGGTCGAAAGCACGAATAAGAAAGTTCTGTGGGGTTTCTTTGACGCCCTGAACCTCACAAGTCAGCTGCTTATAGAGATCGGTGGCACTGTTCTCTTGGTAGTGCGAACGGAGTATCCGTCTCAGTGTGGGTAAGTTAGCTTTCCCCTCCAGATAGCTACGAAGCTGCATGCTGGGAGAAATTGCTCTTATCACAGCATCTACAATTTCTAGTTCTGGAAAACATTTAATTAGACCATGTTCGATTTGACGAGCTAAACTTGAATAGGTGAGTCGGTCTTTCTGTCCGGGATCCCCGATTTGGCCAGATATTTAAAAGTTCTTATGCCATGGGGAAGATGCATGACTGTGGGCTGTGCTCTGTGCTAACTTCCTGCTGGAAACTATGTCACTCTGTTTCTGTGTGTTACTCAACTGGAGCTGCAAGGCCTCAATTTCCTTCAATATCTTTTCCTCCTCTTGCTCCTGTTTTTGTGGGTCCATTTTACCAACTGCTTGGAGCTCAGAAATGTTGTCTTGAAGATGAAGTAGCTCAGACATTCCCTCATCCTCAAGTTCTTCGAGCCCCTCCCGCTGTATGTAGTTTGAAATTAGCGAAATGAGAGCTGTTCGACCCTTGCCAGCAACATGCTCAAACTTTGGTCCTGCGATGCTTAGAAAGTCACAATTCAACCAGATCAGTTCTGGGCAGCACACACAATTCTCTAAGTACTTCTAGCTGTAATTTCTCCACTTCTGATGAATCCATCCTTCTCGCAGAGCGTGGGTATTAACGGTGTGAAGTGGTATCTTTTAGCCTTTGAAAAGTTGGAGCAGCTCTCCTAGTATGTACGGATACCTCAGATTGCATGCACTTCTCAGACGATTAAGATCCCACTGTAGCTGGTTCACCACCTGCTCTCAATGAGTAGTTTAAAAAGGCTGTGTGGCGGTTGGGGACATCTCTCTCTTGTAGCTAATCCTCATCGCACACATTCCAGCGGGGCCTCCAAATGTTATACGCCCCTGTAAGGGGGGATATAGAAGCAAATGAAACAAGACGATGTTGCAGGCTTCAAGTCCAATGTATAATGAACGAGCCGTGAGCAACGCGTTCCCCCACAGGAAAACCCGACAGGCCAGAGAAATCAAACCACGGAGCAATTGATTGCATGGATTAATTTAGATAAAATAAAGAACCATAAAAGAAAGCAACTAGATTATGTTTTCAACATATTATGTTTTCACATTCAATGCACGTTTTTATATCCTTTACATTTGCAGATAGAGATCGCAATGTGATCACTAATGAAGGACAGGATGTGTTCAGTAGCCAGGTATCATGTGAAGGAGAAGACATGGAGTATGACTCTGAGTCAGATACTACATCTATTGTTGAAACTTCTTACAGGAACAGTGATATACATTCTTTAGGGGAAATAAAACAATTTCTGGATGAAACATTCAAAAAGTCTGTTAGAGTGAGGGATTACTTCAGCAACACTGATAAGTTCAGTAGATCTGTTGGAATAAAAAACAGAATGAATGAAAAAACAGGTCGGTTATGACCTCTTGGATGAAGAGAAACACTTCTGTCTCAAAAAGCATATTACAATTCTGAGAAAAGCAACAAAAGGTAAAACTGCTAAAAGTAATAGAAAGATAAAAAGTAACATGATCGTGTATCACAATGCATTTTACACTTTTTACTGTGTTCTGCTTTGTTAATATATATGCCCCAAATCAAGGAACGGAAAGAGTAGGTTTTTTCACCCTGCTAAAAAATTACCAAGTAAAAATGACCATCAGGATCAATTCATCATTGGTGGGGATTTCAACTGCACTCTAGACTTTACTGTGGACAGGACAAGTGAGGACAGTAACAACAGGGTGAGTGCAGCTAGACTGGAGAGGATCTACATCTCCCAAAGTCTCAGCACCAGGTTAATCTACTGTTATATAAGTCCAGTTGGCTTCACTGACCACCATTTTGTTAGCATAGACTTAATAATTTAGCCAGGTGAAAGCTAACGGACAGGGATGCCCCAAGCTTCGTCTTTTTCAATCTGGAGAGATTGTGGCACAGAGGAAGCAGATGACCTGCCTTAAGCTTCCAGGTGTCAGTGACCACCAGTCCGGGAGAGATGAGGAACCATGCAATGAATTTATACACTGACCTCTTTGGGGCAGTGTCGTGAAGAGCTCCCGGAGGGGCTTCCTCAGCTCAGCCCGGGAGAGAAAACTGCTCTGGACTGCGAGTTGACTCTGGAGGAGTTGACAGTTGCTGTCAACCAGATGGCATTAGGACGGGCACCAGGGATTGATGGTCTCTCCACTGATTTTTCTAAGCGTTTCTGGAATACCCTTGGACCTGATTTATATGGTGCGTTGTTGGAGTGTTTCAGAACAGGATCTTTTCCTGTCACCTGTCAGCGAGCAGTGCTTTCTTTGCTGCCCAGGAAAGGAGACCTGGCCTTACTTAAGAACTGGAGGCCAGTTGCCCTGTATACTTCTCTGACTATAAGGTGCTTTATAGAGCCTTATCAAATAGACTTAAAAGCCTCTTGGAAATAATTGTACATACAGACCAAAATTATTGTGTACCTGACAGGACAATCATGGACAATAATTTCTTCATTCGAGATATTATTGATTGATTTTTGGAAGCTTGATTTTTTTGATTTTTGGAAGATTGGAGATTTTGGTTTTGGTGATGGTTTTCTGACTTGGGTTGGTTTATTGTATAATAATGCTCCCTGTACAGCGAGTGATAAGGCAGGGTTATCCTATTTCATGTCAACTGCATAGCTTACCTATAGAACCCTTGCTGTGCAGAGATCGGCTCAGTGGTCTCTCACTGCCTGGGTCCTCCACTATTGATCATCCGTTTACTGTTTCTGCTTATGCAGATGATGTTAATATTTTTGTCTCCAACTAGGGGTATGTTCAATGTTTGCAGGATACCCTGTCCCTGTATGAGAAAGCCTTGGATGAACACGGGTGAACTGGGAAAAGAGTGAAGCCTTGTTGGTGGGACAGTGGAGGGATCAGACAGTGCCCAGTCTGCCTGAAGAATTTGAGTGGGGGAACGAGGGCCTGAAAGTGTTGGGAGTCTTTTTGGGCACTGAGGGCTTTCAAACAAAGAACTGGGAGGGAGTTAAGTTGCGCTCGGTTGTCTAAATGGAAATGATTGCTACCCCAGGTGTCGTATAGGGGAAGAGTTCTGGTTGCCAATAACTTGGTCGGCTTGACTCCTTGCTCAGACTTATATTCCACCAAGGCCTGGTAGAGGACATTCAGAGCAGCCAACCAGTCAAGACTTTTGCTGGTCTGGCCAGTACTGGGTCCGGGCAGCAGCCCTCTACATGCCTGTGGCTGAAGGGGGGCAGGGACTGATTGACATCCCGTCCAAAATCACTTCTTTTAGACTCCAGACTGCACAAAGACTGCTGTACGGTTGTGGCCCAAGCTGGTTTGATACAGCTCGACTGCTGCTGAGGAGAGTGGGGTGACTATGATAAACAGTTTTTCCTTCTACAATCTATGGACATGGACATTACTGGACGCCTTTTTCCAGACCTGTACTGCAGGCATGGCAGATTTTTAAGATTGCACATGTCACAAATGAGACTCCAGGAATGTGTTTGTTTGAGGAAACTTTGTTTTTTAACAACCATACAAAGACTCAAACTAGGGCTGGGCGATTAATCGATCTCGAATCAAGATCGATATACATTTTTTGTCAATATCGATCAATCAGGCTTCGCAATTTTTTTCGATCTGTATAGATCTGACAGCAGCGACATGACCCACCGGAAATAAACGCGACAGCCAATCAGTCTGCAGTGTTTGTCTCGACACGCCGATTCGCTACGATTGGCGCAGCCAAAATAACGCGACAACAGCCAATCGCTCTGCAGTGTTTTGGCTCGACACGCCCATTTATACCACGGCACGAGGCGTTGTTTACCAACAGCGACGCAAAGAAAGACTGAGTGACACCGGCGAGGAACGCGAGTTCCAAAGTGACCAAATTGTCGACAAAGAGCGCCTCGAAGTCTATGATATGGAACTGGTTTGGTTACTTTAAAAACGACAAGGCGCAGAAAATAACCGTCTGCGTCTCCATGTCGTCGGACGTGTCGACCAAGATGGGAGAGCAACCTGTTGAAGCACCTGAGACGGTAGCGCCCAGCGACTACACGTGGGGGCGGAGCCAAGAAAGCCTTCAAGTAGCAGCGGGGCCCAAACAAGCATCCATTGTGTCGTCATTTGCTGCCATTTCCCATATGAAAGACGTTCAAAAAGAAGCGAGGATATAAATAATGCAGGATCGTACTTCATTGAGAAAGATATGATGCCTTTCTGGCAAAAAACCTATCATGGTGTTAAATGATGTGCACAAGCTAAAATGTGTTGCTCTCTTCCACCTCTTGCTCTCTTCCACCTCTTGCTCTCTTCCACTCTCTCGACCGTCCTTTCCACCCAGGTCTCGATTGGCTGCTGCAGAGTTCCCCCAACGAGGCGCAGCCAACTTCCATCAGGCTGATTGCCTCTTTCCACTTCCTGGTCTCCTCGGCTCCCTCTGGGGGACGAAGGGGGAATTGCGGCTCCCCCGACTGTCGTCCCCGCTCGTTCCCCCTGTCCCTCAGCGGCTGGCCGCCACAATATATATATATACTGTATATACATATACTGTATATACAGGGCTATATTTTTAACTCTCTCCTATTCGCTTGAAAATGTCCTTTTAAAAGTGTTTTATTTGCCTCGGGGAGGGGGGGTAGGGGTAAATTACTAAAATGTATTAACTAACACTAACCCTAAGTCCTGTTAATTGTATTGTCATGTATTGATGGTGCAGTGAAGAGAGTGCAATGTTATCAACTTCAAGATCATGTGTTCAAGTCACGATGGAAATCTCTTGTCCTTTTCCAACTTAACAATGCCCCATAAGTCTAATGTCAAATGCAACCTCCGACTGCTTCATAGTGTGGCGTCTCGGTGGCACAGCGGAGAGAGTAGGAAAGCCTTCTCTTATGGCTAAGTCCTGTGAACGGTAAAGTTAAATACGCCCGGAGACCATGCACAAGTAGGCTTCTTGGTGGTGCTGCAGTCAGTGCTGGAGGTTAGCACTCCGGTTCGAGTCAGCGCACATATGGCCACCAAGAAGTGAACGCCAGCAGAACACCCTCATCCCCCTTGATCAATATAGGAAATAAAATCATGATTAGATTTTAGCCATAACACTGCAGTCTGCCAGCCTGTGAGCCAATCTCAAAGAGGCTGGCCATCAGATGGCCCAGTTTGGGCCATCTGATGAAGGTGAAGGCAACATCTGTAGAAGCCCTGAGAAAGAACAGCAATATCACCTCTATCAGGTTGATCGACAGAGTGGTGGAGGAAGTCTGTACTGCCCTGCCACAATCCCTGAGAGCATTTGCAGGAAACCATACTCTGTGTGACCAGTGGAGTGAAGGGTGTGAGTACAGTTACCCTCTATCACCCCAGTTGTGGGGGAGTGGCAGGAAGGAGAAAGTCAGCCTTCAGTCACATATGGGCTGTTGGGGGAGGAAAGAGAGCTGATTGTGAACATATGACTAGAGAAACACTTTTTCTGTGTTTGGTTGACAGGGATTTTGAAAACCAAAACCTCACCTCTCCTGTCCTCTTCTCCTCTTCCTCTCGTTCTCGTTCTCGTTCTTGTTCTCCTCTCCTCTCCTCTCCTCTCCTCTCCTCCTCTCCTCTCACTCTCCTGTCCACTCTCCTATTTGCACTCCTCTGGAGAGAAAGGCGTGATGGGAATGAGACAGAGAGAAAAAGATCTCTGTCTCATTCCCATCACTCCTTTCACTCCGCTCCTCTTGTCTCCTCTCCCCTCTCCTCCTTTCACCTTTACACCTCCTGCAGGTATTTGGTGACAGCCCCGAGATTTCTGCACTTGGATGCGGCGGAGACGGTGCTGGTTCACTTGTTTGGTTACACCACAGAGGTGCAAGTTTCTATAACGCTGAAGAGCTCCATGACAAGTAACAGTGTGAGTTACTCACAGCAAACGGTGACTCTGAACCTGGCCAACAAATACCAGGCGGTCACTCGAGTCCAGGTCAGTGCCACGATATACTGCCCACAGAATCCATCTGCATTTATACCTACACACTACAAGTTTATACTGCAGCATAGTGCATGGTGGCATGGTTTAGAATGCCCATGGCCACAAATCATTGGGTTCAAATACTGTCCCTCTCCAGGTTTTTCCCAAAGATTTGGTTGAAGGGGCGACAAAGGTGATCATGCTGGTCCAAGGACCAGGAATCAATGACCACAGATTAATAGATATCAGTCGGTCCAACGGCTTCATGGCCATCCAAACAGACAAGTCTATTTACACCCCTCAGCAATCGGGTAAGTAGGCCTACTACACACACGAAGAGAGAGGGGAGGTTGACTTATTTGAACAATTTGTGTGTGTGTGTGTGTGTGTGTGGTGTGTGTGTGTGTGTGTGTGTGTGTGTGTGTGTGTGTGTGTGTGTGTGTGTTTCTCTACAGTCAAAGTGAGAGTGTACTCTATGAATGAAGAATTGAGACCAGCCAACCGGATGGTCTTCCTGACATTTAAAGTGAGTGTCTTATGACCTCTGTAACTAAACACTTTCATGAGTCTTCTACTGTCTATAAAACTAATATTGTGTATTCTCAAATCAACTTGTGAGAACAAATAAAAAATTGGTCAAAATAATAATAAAATGAGACAAGACAGAAGAACATCAACAAGGCTAACCAGGCAGAAGAGCAACACATGTAAGACTAGTAATTTGGAAGTCGATTCGGATAAAATGGTCTGCCAAATGCCATAAATGTAAATGTAATGTACAGTAAATGTAGCTTTCACTAACAATGCAGCCCTCAACCCCCGTAATCAAACATAGCCGATTAAAGGTAGACTAAACTAAGATATAATCACTAGGTGTTGCGCCTAGAATCACCATTTTGTACTCTTAGAATATAACTTTATTAATCCCAAAGGAAATTCTTGTGCCAGGTTACGTAGCAATACAGTACAATAAAACAATATGGAAAACAGAATAATACAAATAAACGAACAGATTTACAAATGTACAGTGAAAATATACAAATATGTAGGCAAGGTAAGATATTCTGACGGCGAAAACAATTTGGCATAATTGAAGTGTAATATTGTTGGACATGACATTAAGAATATTGCACATGATGATGAGAGGAGATGAGAGGTAGTGTTATAGATAGTATTTATAGACAACATGATAATAATAATAATAATAGCACATGATGTTGGACAGTAATATTAATATTGCATGTAATACTGAGGAAAGTGCACATGATGTTGAGAGGTAATATTGCACATTATATTGCTGTGTTCATTGTCTTGTATTTCCACTGTCCCTCCCACAGAGGGGGGAGGAGTTATAGAGTTTGATGGCCACAGGCAGAAAGGACCTCCTGTGGCGTTCTGTGGTGCACCTCGGTAATCTCAGTCTACGGCTGAAGGTGCTCTGGTATGACTCCAGTGTGGCGTGCAGGGGATGGGAGGCATTGTCCATAATACTGAGTAATTTACTCAGCATCCTCCTCTCTGAGACCTGCACCAAAGACTCCAATTCCACTCCCAGGACAGAACCCGCTTTCCTGATGCGCTTGTTGAGTCTGTTGCCGTCGGCTGCCTCCACCCTGCTGCCCCAGCACACAACAGTGTAGAAGATAACGCTGGCCACCACAGAGTGATAGAACATCTGCAACATGGTTTTGCAGACGTTGAAAGATCTGAGTCTCCGTAGGAAATACAGGCGACTCTGACCTTTCTTATACAGGGCCTCTGTGTTTTTAGTCCAGTCCATTTTATTGTCTATGTGAACACCTAGGTACTTATATTCCTCGACAATGTCCACCTCGGTCCCCCTGATGCTGACCGGTTTCAGGTGAGTCAGTTGCTTCCTGAAATCCACCACCAACTCCTTAGTCTTAGATATGTTGAGTTGCAGGTGATTTAGTCCACCACCACTCCACGAAACTGTCCACCACACTCCTGTACTCGGACTCCTGCCCCCCCCTTTCCTGATACAGCCCACAATGGCAGAGTCATCCGAAAACTTCTGCAGGTGGCAAGACTGTGAGCTGTATCTGAAGTCTGAGGTGTAGAGTGTGAACAGGGAAGGGAGACAGGGACTGTCCCCTGAGGTGCTCCCGTGTGCTCACTATAGTGTCCGACATGTTGCTCTGCAGCCTCACATACTGTGGCCGACCTGTGAGGTAGTTAGTAATCCAGGCCACGAGTGGAGCGTCCAACTGCATGTCCAGTAGCTTAGTCCCAATCAGGGCAGGCTTATGGCAGGGGTGGGCAAACTTTTTGGCTCAAGGGCCACGTTTGGTTTTTAAAACTGACAGATGGGCCGGGCCATTAGTAGATGATGTCTAACTTGCGTTATGATGCCATATACTGTATATTGAAGTAGCCTAGTAATCGTATCAACATCTATTAGGTTGCCACTATGTAGTTAAATCAAATAAATGAAGTACAATTCAATAATATAACAATATTTATTGAACCAGAGGGATTATAAAATATGTGCTCTAATAATAAATAAGTTATTTTCTTTCTCATTGAAGAACCTTACATAAACTAACAGCTGAGCATCGTCAGACACATTGTCAGAACACATGTGTCCTTGGTGGGCCCCACGTTGGGCGCCAATGTAGCATAGCTTGTGCTACAATGGCACCAAAGTGGCTTTAGTTCAGGGCTCCTCCAAGGACACAGGCAGGTTGCGATGTTGTAATCCGGTTTAATTGTCAAGTTGTATGTAATATGAAATTGCGCAGATACATGCTAGCGCTCTCGAGTGTGTGTAATGCTGGCTGAGTTAACCTGTGGTGCACTGATTGCCCAATGCACCACAGGCTTGTAGCCCACCCCCCCCCCCAGATCCTAACAGGGCCAGGTGAGGCTAATTAGGCCAGCCAGCCACCAACCACACACGCCACACATTTCCACACAGCAGTTGAAGAAGAAGTAGGAAAACCAGAAGAAGGAATAGTGGTAGTAGCAGCAGTAGAAGCAAAAGTAGTCGCAGAAGTAGTGACAGCAGACGTAATAGCAGCAGTAGACGCAGAAGTAGTGACAGCAGAAGAAGTAGCAGCAGAAGAAGTAGAAGTAATAGTAGCAGATGTAGTGACAGCAGAATTAGTAGCAGTAGCAGAAGTATTAGCCACTGTAGAAGTCGGAATGGCAGAAGTTGAAGTGGAAAAGAGGAGAGTGGTTAGAGTAGTAGCAGTAGCGGCAGCAGTAGAAGTAATGGTGGCATCAGTAGAAGCAGAAGTAGTAAAAGCAGAACAGCAACAGTAGAAGTAGTAGTAGCAGAAAATAGAAAATGCTGAAAAGCAGCAGTAGAAGTATGAATGGCAGAAGTAGAAAAAGCTGAAAGACTACTAGTAATAGCAGCAGTTGAAGCAGAACTATTAGTACACGTATTAGCAGAAGACGTAGTAGTAAGTAGCAGAAGCACTCGTTGCAGGAATGGTAGCAGCATCAGAACTAGCAGCAGTGCCAGAGGCAGGAAGAGATAGAGTTGCGTGTGGATCTGTGGCTATTGGTCCACCTGCACTAGAGTGTAGCTTGAAATTGCTGTGTCATTGCAATCAATGGGACATTCAAAGCGAAATGTCACTATTAACTATGAATAGCACCACTTAGATATTTGAATCTGTGTGAAAGCATAAAAAGCTGAACATTTTGATATAGAAAATGTCCATATAAATTTAAAACTCTCGGAGCAGCAACAAGTTAAATAACTCATAAGACGTTCTAATAAGAAGAATCTCCCCATATACATTCGGGAGCATGAGTTTCAAACAAACCTGGATATTTCAAAACTATAACTCATAGGGCTTTGATATTTACATGTGCGTGAACACATAAAAAGCTGAACATTTGGATTCATAATATGTCTATTAACTGCAAAAGCTAAAGGAGCGGTGGCAATTTACAAAATGGCTGGAGATTTTCACATTTCTAACTGCCACCACTCTAAATCTGAAAATTCCGCAATGCATTTCAATGGGGAAAAAAGTTCTGAACAATCTTAAATTATTAAAAAAGTCTGAATGCTGAGAAAAGTTATAAGCTGAACATCTTAACGTTTGAATGGCGTCAATAGCATAAATGGTTCAAGCTGCATTCATGTTTAAAAAAAACTGTACGGAAGAAAAAGAAAAACAAGAACAATAATAGTGTAACAATAGCGTACTGGCTGAAGCAAGCACACTAACAAGTAAACATTTGACTGTGAAATGTGTCCAGATTGTGTAAAAAATCTATTGTTAGAATTGTGGTTTTATCATTAGCATCTAAATTACAACAAACAGCCAACAGCCAACGTTTCCCCTTACCTACCTAACATTTTCAGATGAGAGAAAACGTCGATATTATTACATCTAGATGGTTTATTTTTGTACTTATGGAGCTGCTTTGTATAGTGTATTAAAGTAAATAAAGCATGGAATATAACCAACGGCAAGGCATTTTACGTTTGAGGTGTCTGATTGAACAGGACCCAAATGACGTGAAGGTGGACATGTTGGAACTAATGGATAGTAACAGTGGAATCCCCTCGACGCAAAACCCTTTCAAGATCCCCCTTCATCCACTGTAAGAGTTCATTTATAAATCCCTAGTAAACAGCCCCCCCCCCCCTAGAGCATGGATAACGGCGATATGATTGTCAATTTATCTCAGACCCGGAGTGTGGAGCGTAGAGGCGACCTACGCCAAGAACTTCGACACCAAAGCCGTGGCTACGTTTCAAGTTAAAGAATATGGTAACATTACCACAGTACATACTGCCTGGCAGACATTACAGGGAGCACAGTACCATAATAACCATCACAGTACATTGAACAGTATTCAATATATTTAGTAAGTCATCATTCTTTTCTCTGTTTAGTGCTACCCAGTATTTTTATCACGATCAAACCAAAGAAAAACTTCATCAGCTCTGAGAATTTCCATCGATTCGCCTTCACGATTTCTGCCAAGTGAGTATGATTATTATTGTTACTATAGGCCTAGTAGTTGTATACAGAATGATTATTATTGTTACTATAGGCCAGGGGTGGCCAACCAGTCAGAGACGAAGAGCCAATTTTTTTACTGTGTTACTGCAAAGAGCCACATCATACGGCGCCAATTACATCACATTGGAATAAAAAAAAATAAAAAAGTAAATGTTAGCGCCACAGATGGGATTCGAACCCGCGTCTTTTTCAGAATCACGAAAATGTTGGTTGGCGTCAGCCGTACTATGGCGCTCCCCGCCTACCACAGCGATGTGTGGATCCCACATCCTCCGATGTGATCCTGCATCCACCCAACTGGGTCACCGCTGGGTCGGGACCCCATTACGACGCGGTAACCCCGACTGTAGACGGGCAGCCTCCATCCGCCTGTCCCTCCCGCCATTTTTGGTAATTATATACCTAACCTGACGGATTACTTATGGTGACGGAATAGTTTTTTTTTGCCAGAATCGGAAAGAGGAGAAGTTGTTTAATAGATTGGCAGCCATATTTTAATTTAAATGCTTGTTGTTTGTTTAAAAAAGACAATAGTTTTCCAAAATGATTGCGCAATCGCGTAAATGTTTATCCGTTTCCATGGCGCCCCGCGCGTTATACGCGGCAGCAGCTCAGGAGGTGAGAGCGGCTCCCTGGCAGCCGGGAGGTCGCTGGTTGGATCCCCGAGCAGACAACTCATTAAATAGCCCGATACCTGCCGTCGGTGCATTAATGAGTATGAATGGTGAATGTGAGGCAGTGTAGTAAAGCGCTTTGGATATAAGCGGTGTATCTGACGCACACGGACGGACCACCGAAGCCCTCCAGTGGTACTGTCCTTATGACTTCCTTTTAAAAATTCATACATTATTTTATATATTTTTAAGACACAAATACATACACGTGTGACATATTTGACTCGCCCCCACTCGGAGGAAAGCTTGTGTGTCATTGAACCTTGGCCCTGCAGGAGTGTGTGTGTGTGTGTGTGTGTGTCCACCAGCCTTGCCCTGAACTTGCGTCACCTCTTGTTTTCATCTCTTCTAAGCCTGGGTCCGTTAATTCGCGGTTCTGATGGGGGGGGGGGGGTCCGTTAATTCGGAGCACCCCCCAAATTAACTAGATAAGACTAAGAAATATTATTGGTGTGAGAAACGAGAGGGGAGTCTGCGTCTACATGTCGTCGGACGTGTCGACCAAGACGGGAAACACGAGCAACCTATTGAAGCACCTGAGACGGTAGCGCCCAGCGACTACACGTGGGGGCGGAGCCAAGAAAGCCTTCAAGTAGCAGCGGGGCCCAAACAAGCATCCATTGTGTCGTCATTTGCTGCCATTTCCCGTATGAAAGACGTTCAAAAAGAAGCGAGGATATAAATAATGCAGGATCGTACTTCATTGAAAGATATGATGCCTTTCTGGCAAAAACCTATAATGGTGTTAAATGATGTGCACAAGCTAAAATGTGTTTGCTCTTTACTCTTCTCTCTTCCACCCAGGTCCTCTCTTATTTATACTCTGCAGCCCGGGCCTCGATTGGCTGCTGCAGAGTTCCCCCAACGAGGCGCAGCCAACTTCCATCAGGCTGATTGCCTCTTTCCACTTCCTGGTCTCCTCGGCTCCCTCTGGGGGACGAAGGGGGAATTGCGGCTCCCCCGACTGTCGTCCCCGCTCGTTCCCCCTGTCCCTCAGCGGCTGGCCGCCACAATATATATATATACTGTATATACATATACTGTATATACAGGGCTATATTTTTAACTCTCTCCTATTCGCTTGAAAATGTCCTTTTAAAAGTGTTTTATTTGCCTCGGGGAGGGGGGGTAGGGGTAAATTACTAAAATGTATTAACTAACACTAACCCTAAGTCCTGTTAATTGTATTGTCATGTATTGATGGTGCAGTGGAGAGTGCATTGTTATCAACTTCAAGATCATGTGTTCAAGTCATGATGGAAATCTCTTGTCCTTTTCCAACTTAACAATGCAGCATAAGTGTAATGTCAAATGCCACCTCCGACTGCTTCATAGTGTGGCGTCTCGGTGGCACAGCGGAGAGAGTAGGAAAGCCTTCTCTTATGGCTAAGTCCTGTGAACGGTAAAGTTAAATACGCCCGGAGACCATGCACAAGTAGGCTTCTTGGTGGTGCTGCAGTCAGTGCTGGAGGTTAGCACTCCGGTTCGAGTCAGCGCACATATGGCCACCAAGAAGTGAACGCCAGCAGAACACCCTCATCCCCCTTGATCAATATAGGAAATAAAATCATGATTAGATTTTAGCCATAACACTGCAGTCTGCCAGCCTGTGAGCCAATCTCAAAGAGGCTGGCCATCAGATGGCCCAGTTTGGGCCATCTGATGAAGGTGAAGGCAACATCTGTAGAAGCCCTGAGAAAGAACAGCAATATCACCTCTATCAGGTTGATCGACAGAGTGGTGGAGGAAGTCTGTACTGCCCTGCCACAATCCCTGAGAGCATTTGCAGGAAACCATACTCTGTGTGACCAGTGGAGTGAAGGGTGTGAGTACAGTTACCCTCTATCACCCCAGTTGTGGGGGAGTGGCAGGAAGGAGAAAGTCAGCCTTCAGTCACATATGGGCTGTTGGGGGAGGAAAGAGAGCTGATTGTGAACATATGACTAGAGAAACACTTTTTCTGTGTTTGGTTGACAGGGATTTTGAAAACCAAAACCTCACCTCTCCTGTCCTCTTCTCCTCTTCCTCTCGTTCTCGTTCTCGTTCTCGTTCTCGTTCTCCTCTCCTCTCCTCTCCTCTCCTCTCCTCCTCTCCTCTCACTCTCCTGTCCACTCTCCTATTTGCACTCCTCTGGAGAGAAAGGCGTGATGGGAATGAGACAGAGAGAAAAAGATCTCTGTCTCATTCCCATCACTCCTTTCACTCCGCTCTTCTTGTCTCCTCTCCCCTCTCCTCCTTTCACCTTTACACCTCCTGCAGGTATTTGGTGACAGCCCCGAGATTTCTGCACTTGGATGCGGCGGAGACGGTGCTGGTTCACTTGTTTGGTTACACCACAGAGGTGCAAGTTTCTATAACGCTGAAGAGCTCCATGACAAGTAACAGTGTGAGTTACTCACAGCAAACGGTGACTCTGAACCTGGCCAACAAATACCAGGCGGTCACTCGAGTCCAGGTCAGTGCCACGATATACTGCCCACAGAATCCATCTGCATTTATACCTACACACTACGAGTTTATACTGCAGCATAGTGCACGGTGGCATGGTTTAGAATGCCCATGGCCACAAATCATTGGGTTCAAATACTGTCCCTCTCCAGGTTTTTCCCAAAGATTTGGTTGAAGGGGCGACAAAGGTGATCATGCTGGTCCAAGGACCAGGAATCAATGACCACAGATCAATAGATATCAGTCGGTCCAACGGCTTCATGGCCATCCAAACAGACAAGTCTATTTACACCCCTCAGCAATCGGGTAAGTAGGCCTACTACACACACGAAGAGAGAGGGGAGGTTGACTTATTTGAACAATTTGTGTGTGTGTGTGTGTGTGTGTGGTGTGTGTGTGTGTGTGTGTGTGTGTGTGTTGTGTTGTGTGTGTGGTGTTGTGTTGTGTGGTGTGGTGTGGTGTGGTGTTGTGTTGTGTGGTGTGACTCTATGAATGAAGAATTGAGACCAGCCAACCGGATGGTCTTCCTGACATTTAAAGTGAGTGTCTTATGACCTCTGTAACTAAACACTTTCATGAGTCTTCTACTGTCTATAAAACTAATATTGTGTATTCTCAAATCAACTTGTGAGAACAAATAAAAAATTGGTCGAAATAATAATAAAATGAGACAAGACAGAAGAACATCAACAAGGCTAACCAGGCAGAAGAGCAACACATGTAAGACTAGTACTTTGGAAGTCGATTCGGATAAAATGGTCTGCCAAATGCCATAAATGTAAATGTAATGTACAGTAAATGTAGCTTTCACTAACAATGCAGCCCTCAACCCCCGTAATCAAACATAGCCGATTAAAGGTAGACTAAACTAAGATATAATCACTAGGTGTTGCGCCTAGAATCACCATTTTGTACTCTTAGAATATAACTTTATTAATCCCAAAGGAAATTCTTGTGCCAGGTTACGTAGCAATACAGTACAATAAAACAATATGGAAAACAGAATAATACAAATAAACGAACAGATTTACAAATGTACAGTGAAAATATACAAATATGTAGGCAAGGTAAGATATTCTGACGGCGAAAACAATTTGGCATAATTGAAGTGTAATATTGTTGGACATGACATTAAGAATATTGCACATGATGATGAGAGGAGATGAGAGGTAGTGTTATAGATAGTATTTATAGACAACATGATAATAATAATAATATAGCACATGATGTTGGACAGTAATATTAATATTGCATGTAATACTGAGGAAAGTGCACATGATGTTGAGAGGTAATATTGCACATTATATTGCTGTGTTCATTGTCTTGTATTTCAACTGTCCTTCCCACAGAGGGGGGAGGAGTTATAGAGTTTGATGGCCACAGGCAGAAAGGACCTCCTGTGGCGTTCTGTGGTGCACCTCGGTAATCTCAGTCTACGGCTGAAGGTGCTCTGGTATGACTCCAGTGTGGCGTGCAGGGGATGGGAGGCATTGTCCATAATACTGAGTAGTTTACTCAGCATCCTCCTCTCTGAGACCTCCACCAAAGACTCCAATTCCACTCCCAGGACAGAACCCGCTTTCCTGATGAGCTTGTTGAGTCTGTTGCCGTCGGCTGCTTTCACCCTGCTGCCCCAGCACACAACAGTGTAGAAGATGACGCTGGCCACCACAGAGTGATAGAACATCTGCAGCATGGTTTTGCAGACGTTGAAAGATCTGAGTCTCCGTAGGAAATACAGGCGACTCTGACCTTTCTTATACAGGGCCTCTGTGTTTTTAGTCCAGTCCATTTTATTGTCTATGTGAACACTCAGGTACTTATATTCCTCGACAATGTCCACCTCGGTCCCCCTGATGCTGACCGGTTTCGGGTGAGTCGGTTGCTTCCTGAAATCCACCACCAACTCCTTCGTCTTAGAGATGTTGAGTTGCAGGTGATTTAGTCCACACCACTCCACGAAACTGTCCACCACACTCCTGTACTCGGACTCCTGCCCCTTTCTGATACAGCCCACAATGGCAGAGTCATCCGAAAACTTCTGCAGGTGGCAAGACTGTGAGCTGTATCTGAAGTCTGAGGTGTAGAGTGTGAACAGGAAGGGAGACAGGACTGTCCCCTGAGGTGCTCCCGTGTTGCTCACTATAGTGTCCGACATGTTGCTCTGCAGCCTCACATACTGTGGCCGACCTGTGAGGTAGTTAGTAATCCAGGCCACGAGTGGAGCGTCCAACTGCATGTCCAGTAGCTTAGTCCCAATCAGGGCAGGCTTTATGGCAGGGGTGGGCAAACTTTTTGGCTCAAGGGCCACGTTTGGTTTTTAAAACTGACAGATGGGCCGGGCCATTAGTAGATGATGTCTAACTTGCGTTATGATGCCATATACTGTATATTGAAGTAGCCTAGTAATCGTATCAACATCTATAGGTTGCCACTATGTAGTTAAATCAAATAAATGAAGTACAATTCAATAATATAACAATATTTATTGAACCAGAGGGATTATAAATATGTGCTCTAATAATAAATAAGTTATTTTCTTTCTCATTGAAGAACCTTACATAAACTAACAGCTGAGCATCGTCAGACACATTGTCAGACACATGTGTCCTTGGTGGGCCCCACGTTGGGCGCCAATGTAGCATAGCTTGTGCTACAATGGCACCAAAGTGGCTTTAGTTCAGGGCTCCTCCAAGGACACAGGCAGGTTGCGATGTTGTAATCCGGTTTATTGTCAAGTTGTATGTAATATGAAATTGCGCAGATACATGCTAGCGCTCTCGAGTGTGTGTAATGCTGGCTGAGTTAACCTGTGGTGCACTGATTGCCCAATGCACCACAGGCTTGTAGCCCCACCCCCCCCCAGATCCTAACAGGGCCAGGTGAGGCTAATTAGGCCAGCCAGCCACCAACCACACACGCCACACATTTCCACACAGCAGTTGAAGAAGAAGTAGGAAAACCAGAAGAAGGAATAGTGGTAGTAGCAGCAGTAGAAGCAAAAGTAGTCGCAGAAGTAGTGACAGCAGACGTAATAGCAGCAGTAGACGCAGAAGTAGTGACAGCAGAAGAAGTAGCAGCAGAAGAAGTAGAAGTAATAGTAGCAGATGTAGTGACAAGCAGAATTAGTAGCAGTAGCAGAAGTATTAGCCACTGTAGAAGTTCGGAATGGCAGAAGTTTGAAGTGGAAAAGAGGAGAGTGGTTAGAGTGTAGCAGTAGCGGCAAGCAGTTAGAAGTAATGGTGGCATTCAGTAGAAGCAGAAGTAGAAAAGCAGAACAGCAACAGTAGAAGGTAGGTAGTAGCAGAAAATAGAAAATTGCTGAAAAGCAGCGAGTAGAAGTTATGAATGGCAGAAGTAGAAAAAGCTGAAAGGACTACTAGTAATAGCAGCAGTTGAAGCAGAACTATTAGTACACGTATTAGCAGAAGACCGTAAGTAGTAAGTAGCAGAAGCACTCGTGCAGGGAATGGTAGCAGCATCAGAACTAGCAGCAGTTGCCAGAGGCAGGAAGAGATAGAGTTGCGTGTGGATCTGTGGCTATTGGTCCACCTGCACTAGAGTGTAGCTTGAAATTGCTGTGTCATTTGCAATCAATGGGACATTCAAAGCGAAATGTCATATTAACTATGAATAGCACCACTTAGATATTTCAATCTGTGTGAAAGCATAAAAGCTGAACATTCTTGATATAGAAATGTCCATATAAATTTTAAAACTCTCGGAGCAGCAACCAAGTTAAAATAACTCATAAAGACGTTCTAATAAGAAGAATCTCCCCATATACATTCGGGAGCATGAGTTTCAAACAAACCTGGATATTTCAAAACTATAACTCATAGGGCTTTGATATTTACATGTGCGTGAACACATAAAAGCTGAACATTTGGATTCATAATATGTCTATTAACTGCAAAAGCTAAAGGAGCGGTGGCAATTTACAAAATGGCGGAGATTTTCACATTTCTAACTGCCACCACTCTAAATCTGAAAATCCGCAATGCATTTCAATGGGGAAAAGAAAGTTCTGAACAATCTTAAATTATTAAAAAAGTCTGAATGCTGAGAAAGTTATAAGCTGAACATCTTAACGTTTGAATGGCGTCAATAGCATAAATGGTTCAAGCTGCATTCATGTTTAAAAAAAACTGTACGGAAGAAAAAGAAAAACAAGAACAATAATAGTGTAACAATAGCGTACTGGCTGAAGCAGCACACTAACAAGTAAACATTTGGACTGTGAAATGTGTCCAGATTGTGTAAAAAAATCTATTGTTAGAATTGTGGTTTTATCATTAGCATCTAAATGTACAACAAACAGCCAACAGCCAACGTTTCCCCTTACCTACCTAACATTTTCAGATGAGAGAAAACGTCGATATTATTACATCTAGATGGTTTATTTTTGTACTTATGGAGCTGCTTTGTATAGTGTATTAAAGTAAATAAAGCATGGAATATAACCAACGGCAAGGCATTTTACGTTTTGAGGTGTCTGATTGAACAGGACCCAAATGACGTGAAGGTGGAATGTTGGAACTAATGGATAGTAACAGTGGAATCCCCTCGACGCAAAACCCTTTCAAGATCCCCCTTCATCCACTGTAAGAGTTCATTTATAAATCCCTAGTAAACAGCCCCCCCCCCCCTAGAGCATGGATAACGGCGATATGATTGTCAAGTTATCTCAGACCCGGAGTGTGGAGCGTAGAGGCGACCTACGCAAGAACTTCGACACCAAAAGCCGTGGCTACGTTTCAAGTTAAAGAATATGGGTAACAATTACCACAAGTACATACTGCCTGGCAGACATTAACAGGAGCACAGTACCATAATAACCATCACAGTACATTGAACAGTATTCAATATATTTAGTAAGTCATCATTCTTTTCTCTGTTTAGTGCTACCCAGTATTTTTATCACGATCAAACCAAAGAAAAACTTCATCAGCTCTGAGAATTTCCATCGATTCGCCTTCACGATTTCTGCCAAGTGAGTATGATTATTATTGTTACTATAGGCCTAGTAGTTGTATACAGAATGATTATTATTGTTACTATAGGCCAGGGGTGGCCAACCAGTCAGAGACGAAGAGCCAATTTTTTTACTGTGTTACTGCAAAGATCCACATCATACACACATGAACATCTCCCCATCTCTTCCTCTCACACACACCAAAAATATTTCTTAGTCTTATCTAGTTAATTCGGGGGCTGCTCCGAATTAACGGAGCACCACCCCCCCCCCCCCATCAGAACCGCGAATTAACGGACCCAGGCTTAGAAGAGATGAAAACAAGAGGTAACGCAAGTTCAGGGCAAGGCTGGTGGACACACACACACACACACAACACTCCTGCAGGGCCAAGGTCCAATGACACACAAGCTTTCCTCCGAGTGGGGGCGAGTCAAATATGTCACACGTGTATGTATTTGTTGTATGATGTATGAATTATTTAATATTTTAAAAGGAAGTCATAAGGACAGTACCACTGGAGGGCTTCGGTGGTCCGTCCGTGTGCGTCAGATACACCGCTTATATCCAAAGCGCTTTACTACACTGCCTCACATCCACCATTCATACTCATTAACGCACCGACGGCAGGTATCGGGCTATTTAATGAGTTGTCTGCTCGGGGATCCAACCAGCGACCTCCCGGCTGCCAGGGAGCCGCTCTCACCTCCTGAGCTGCTGCCGCGTATAACGCGCGGGGCGCCATGGAAACGGATAAACATTTACGCGATTGCGCAATCATTTTGGAAAACTATTGTCTTTTTTAAACAAACAACAAGCATTTAAATTAAAATATGGCTGCCAATCTATTAAACAACTTCTCCTCTTTCCGATTCTGGCAAAAAAAAACTATTCCGTCACCATAAGTAATCCGTCAGGTTAGGTATATAATTACCAAAAATGGCGGGAGGGACAGGCGGATGGAGGCTGCCCGTCTACAGTCGGGGTTACCGCGTCGTAATGGGGTCCCGACCCAGCGGTGACCCAGTTGGGTGGATGCAGGATCACATCGGAGGATGTGGGATCCACACATCGCTGTGGTAGGCGGGGAGCGCCATAGTACGGCTGACGACAACCAACATTTTCGTGATTCTGAAAAAGACGCGGGTTCGAATCCCATCTGTGGCGCTAACATTTACTTTTTTTAATTTTTTTTATTCCAATGTGATGTAATTGGCGCCCCATGCTGGTGCCTGGTGTTTAAAAAGGAATAGCAAAAACATTTAACATTTTTTTCTTAATTCTAATGTGATGTTATTGGCTGCTGGTGCCTGATGCTTGAAAAAAAAATGTTTCTGAATGTTACAATTCTAATGCCGTTTGGTGATCATTATGAGACGTTTTCACTGCTCATGGTTCTTATAGGACAGGGGTGGCCAACCAGTCAGAGACGAAGAGCCAATTTTTTTACTGTGTTACTGCAAAGAGCCACATCACACACACATGAACATCTCCCCATCTCTTCCTCTCACACACACCAAAAATATTTCCCCCCATCAGAACCGCGAATTAACGGACCCCCCCCCCCCCCCCCCATTAGAACCGCGAATTAACGGACCCCCACCCCATCAGAACCGCGAATTAACGGACCCCCGCCCCCCCCCCCAGAGACGCTGACTCGGAGCCGTCGCGCGCCTCACGGTAGCGTCATTGCGCATCCTTGACAGCCATAAAAAAAACCCACAAAATTCGATATGAACGTAAGAGCCATGAAACCAGGCAAAGAGCCGCATGGGTTGGCCAGGCCTGCTATAGGCCTAGTAGTTGTGGAAGTCTTATTCTAATTATTCTAATTCTCATTATAATTAGAATGAGAATTAGAATTAGAATGAGAATTAGAATTAGAATAATACTTGTATATAGCAGTAGGCCTACTGTAGTAGTATTCTCACTGTACACTGTACGTAACATTTATCTCATTGTAGGCTATGCATGTCTTTTGTGTGTGTGTGTGTGTGTGTGTGTGCATCTGTGTGTGTGTGTAGCTATGTCCATGGAGTGCCTGTCAACGATGGCATTGTGTATATCCGCTATGGTTTTATCTATGGCAAGAAGGAGCCATTCATCTTCCCAAATTCATTCACTCGGAAGATTGTAAGATAAACACACACACACAAAGTTGACTCTTAATTTAACTCCACGAGCTGTTTTTTTCCCACAATGATTAGTGTCGTGTGTGTTTGTGTGCACATGCGTGTTTGTGTACATGCATGTGTGTGTGTTTGTGTGCGTGTGTGTGTGTTTGTGCATGCATGCATGTGTGTGTGTAGCTACCATCCTCAGGTGTTGTCGATGTGACTGAAGACCTTATGGCTCGCTTGGCTGGCACCACCCACACCTTGGAGTCACTGAATGGGAAATACCTGTACCTTACAGTACTAGTCACAGAACGCACAGGTGTGTGCACGCACACACACACACACACACACACACATCCCATAAAAAGGTGTGAAAAACTACAGACAATAATATCTGTGATATTATGAGCACACACATACCTACACACACAGACATACACACGCACACACACACACCAATGTACTAGCCAAGCTTTTATAGCCACTAGTCACTGGCTA
Source organism: Coryphaenoides rupestris (assembly GCA_002895965.2). Taxonomy (NCBI): domain Eukaryota; kingdom Metazoa; phylum Chordata; class Actinopteri; order Gadiformes; family Macrouridae; genus Coryphaenoides; species Coryphaenoides rupestris. Next base: position 223,898 of record PIJE02000025.1, read on the forward strand.
TTCAAATCCAGATTCACAAATAGGTCCCAAATGTAATCATATCAATCATGAACCGGAGTTTCAATCACTATTTCCTTGCTTAAAATATCTTAGGAGAGAGAGAGAGAGAGAGAGAGAGAGAGAGAGAGAGAGAGAGAGAGAGAGAGAGAGAGAGAGAGACACAGACACAACGACCTACTATGTACAGAGAGTTTGGCTGCACAATAACACCTGAAAAAGACACAGACACACACATATCTAAATGTTTTAGTTTGTTATGCTGTGTGTGGCTGTATGTGTGTGTGTGTGTGTGGCAGGTGGTATCTCAGAAGAGACGGAATATACTTCTGTGAAGTTTGCGAAATCTCCATACAGTCTGCACCTGATCTCCACCCCGCGCTTCATCAAACCAGGGCTCACCTACTCCATAAACGTTGAGTCCAAATTTCATATTGCTGCATGCATACACTTTTTAAAGTGCTCCTAATATACCACCAGGTGTGAGTGATTAGCCATTGCAAGTGGGAGTGTCCACCCAGTATGCTGGATCGATCAATCTATCAGTTGCTACGTCCCACTGGGTAAGTTGGCAGGCTGATCTATCCAGCATACATCTGGGTGGACCACTTGTGATGTCATAAGCCGGAGATTCCGAAGCGTCTTGCAAAGGTTAATACACCTGGTTGTATAATAGGAGACCTTTAAGCCCTCGAATCAGCAAATATTGCTCGCCCCACTTAGTTTTGACTAAATTGCGTATTGATTTTGAGTGTCATTGATTTAGAGATGAATGCATGAGGTCCACGAGACTCAAACAAAACACAAACATCAAGGTGGGGCAAGCAAATCGTGCGTCTTTAATGTACGCTGTGGGTTTCAAATTGTGCACGATGGCGGCCGAGAGGGTGCGTCTACTACTGGTGGTGTGTTTGTTACGGTTCGATGGAGGTGGATCTCTGACTGCCTCCCCCAACTCTTCTCTTCAGATGCTTGTGAGAGATCCCTCAGGGCATTCGCTGGCCGAGATCCCAGTTAACCTGGAGGACAAGTGCTTTACCCAGGACGGGCACCACTCGTGCAGCTGCACAGGAGACCAAGAGAGCCTGAGCAATGGCTTCATTCACCTGATCTGCAACATTTCTCCAGACACCACTGTGGCTGTTCTCAAGGTGAGCACGGGTCCTTTCGTTAACATTTACATTTACATTTAGGGCATTTGGCAGATGCTTTTATCCAAAGCGACTTACAAAGTGCACATTTGTTGATGGAGACAGCAATATCGCTGTGGTACCTGAAGATAACAATAGAGCTGTTTTTGAGCATTGTTAGTTTCGAGGCAAATAGAACGAGTTTCATAATTGCTAAGTTGCCTCCACATATGGCTGGGATAAGAGCAGAAGTACCATTCTGAGCACATTACCAACATCTAAGAACATACAGCAAGCAATAAGCAATGCTAAGTACTAATACTTAATAATGCCAGGGCGTACAAACATGCAAGTTAGTGCTAGTTAAGTGGGTTATTTGGATCATCCACCCGATATTTATATGGCGTTACTGTAATCCCGAGCTTTAGTTTGAAACGGCGACCCCGACGTCAGAGGACCAGGCCAGCTTCACCCTGGAGGCCCCCGCATACGCCTCGCCCCACGGACGCTACCTCTCCATCTACATTCCCCCGGGCCAGAGGCTCAGGGTGGGACATGTGAATGCCATCTGGGTCCATTCGGCCATGCCCAAAGATCAGCAATCCGGGGTCATCAGCTACCTGGTAGGTTAACTCCAAGTGCATCTGATGAGGGTGGGGGGTTCTGTGTTATCACAACTGTACCACCAAGAAGCGTTACTGAGCTTCCTGTCTTTCTCCGATTCCAACGCGACAATATGGTTATAGCACTCGCTTGACAATGTTGCCGATAGGTATGCATTAATACCACAGAGATGGGGGAGGGGTGGCTGTTTTACAGGGTTTTCTTCTTTAATAGTTAGTAGTACCGTTAGTAGTTAGTAGTAGTTAGCTAGTATTACTAGTAGTTAGCTAGTTGTAGTAATTAGAAGTATTAATAGTTAGCTAGTTAGATAGTAGTAGTAGTTACTAGTAGTAATTCGTAGTGGAAGTACACTGAACAAAAATATCAATGCAACACTTTTGTTTTATCTCCAATTTTTCATGAGTTGAAAGCAATTCAATTCAATTCAATTCAATTTTATTTGTATAGCCCTTAATCACAAGACAGTCTCAAAGGGCTTTACAGGCCAGATTATTATGGGCCAAAAGTGATTTATGACACCCTCCTTAATTAACAAGGAAGAAATCTCAAGGAGGAAACTCAGATTGGGGGATCCCTCCTTCCAGGGATGGTTCAGAGTGCAATGGGTGTCATACGGGCATTTAAAAACAGGGGTAACAAAGCATGACAAATTGTAAATGACAAAGTACAAATAGTAAATGAAATAGTAATATTATGATGGGGTGCTGGCTGGAGAGCAAGCTGGTAGCCGTCAGGTGGGGTGGCCACCAGGTATCCAGTCATGATCACAGCAGCACCCTAGATAGTGGAGACAACATGACGGTTAGATGGAGCACAGTAAACAGGGAACATACAAGTATCCTCAGACCTAGTACCCATCGGCAGCTAGGGTAGGCTAGTGCTAACAGTGTTGATTTAGCTGTAATTAGAGCTGAGGGGCAATCCTAGCAGCCAAAGGCGAGGGTAAATAGGTGGGTTTTTTTTGGGGGGGGTATTTTAGTCTAGCCTTAAATATATCAGCAGAGTCAGCCTCCTGATTACAGGTGGCAGACTGTTCCACAGATAGGGCGCTCGATAAGAGAACGCCCTGTTTCCAGCTGATTTATTATTCACTTTTGGAATTGATAGAAGGCCAGCCCCTGAAGGCCTTCCCTATTGTCCTTCTCGGCCGCTCCGGTAGCGGCCGAGAAGGACAATAGGGAACAATAAGGTCCTTCAGGTACAATGGTGCGGACCCATGCAGGGTCTTGTAGGTAAGAAGTAGCACCTTAAAATCTGATCTGGCATTTATTGGGAGCCAGTGGAGGGAAGTGAGAATAGGAGTAATGTGGTCAAACTTCCTAGTTCTCGTTAGAAGTCTAGCAGCAGCGTTCTGTACGAGCTGGAGGCTTTGTGTAGTAGAGCTCGGTAAGCCAGAGAACAGTGCATTACAGTAATCCAGTCTGGATGATATAAATGCATGGATGAGTGTCTCTGCATCCGCAGCGGATAGCATTGGTCTGATCTTGGCAATATTTCTGAGATGAAAGAATGCAGTTCTGGTGATACTTTTGACATGCTGATCGAAAGAAAGCGTAGGATCAAGCAGAACACCAAGATTCTTGATCTAAGACTTTTTCTCTGTACACAAAAGGCCTATTTCTCTCAAATTTTGTTCACAAACTTGTTTAAATCTGTGTTAGTGAGCACTTCTCCTTTGCCAAGATAATCCATCCACCTGACAGGTGTGGCATATAAAGATTCTGATTAGACAGCATGATTATTGCACAGGTGTGACTTAGGCTGGTCACATTAAAAGGCCACTCTAAAATGTGCAGTTTTATCTTGAAAAGAGACATTTATAGGCACAGAAGTATGGATTTCACAGATATGCAGGGAGGGTCAGAAAACCAGTCAGTATCTGGTGTGACCACCATTTGCCTCACGCAGTGCAACACGTCTCCTTCGCATGGAGTTGATCAGGTTGTTGATTGTGGCCTGTGGAATGTTGGTCCACTTCTCTTCAATGGCTGTGCGAAGTTGCTGGATATTGGCAGGAACTGGAACACGCTGTCATATACGCCGATCCAGAGCATCCCAAACATGCTCAATGGGTGACATGTCCGGGGAGTATGGAGGCCATGCAAGAACTGGGATGTTTTCAGCTTCCAGGAATTGTGTACAGATCCTTGCAACATGGGGCCGTGCATCATCATGCTGCAACATGAGGTGATGGTGGTGGATGAACGGCACAACAATGGGCCTCAGGATCTCGTCACGGTATCTCTGTGCATTCACAATGCCATCAATAAAATGCACCTGTGTTCATTGTCCGTAGCATATGCCTGCCCATACCATAACCCCACCGCCACCATGGGCCACTCGAGCCACAACGTTGACATCAGCAAACCGCTCACCCACATGACGCCATACAGCATTTGCCCACTCAAGTCGGTTACGACGACGAACTGCAGTCAGGTCAAGACCCCGGTGAGGATGACGAGCATGCAGATGAGCTTCCCTGCCCATTGTTTCTGACAGTTTGTGCAGAAATTCTTTGGTTATGCAAACCAATTGTTGCATCAGCTGTCCGGGTGGCTGGTCTCAGACGATCTTGCAGGTGAAGATGCCGGATGTGGAGGTCCTGGGCTGACGTGGTGACAACGTGTCTGTGGTTGTGAGGCCGGTTGGATGTACTGCGACATCTGTGGCATTGTGAAGAGTGGCCTTTTATTTATTGTGACCAGCCTAAGGCACACCTGTGCAATAATCATGCTGTCTAATCAGCATCTTGATATGCCACACCTGTCAGGTGGATGGATTATCTCGGCAAAGGAGAAGTGCTCACTAACACAAGTTTGTGAACAAGTCTGTGAACAGAATTTGAGAGAAATGGGCCTTTTGTGTACATAGAAAAAGTCTTAGATCTTTGCTTTCAACTCATGAAAAATTGGAGCTAAAACAAAAGTGTAGTAGTAGTAGTAGTAGTAGTTAGTAGTAGTAGTAGTAGTAGCAGTTAGTAGTAGTAGTAGTAAATAGTAGTAGTAGCATAGTAGCATAGAACAGTGGTTCTCAAACAATTTTTCCTAATGTTTGAGCCAAATACCCCTTTCAAGTGATATCTTGGAAGGTTTTACCAAACGTGTTACTATATACGACTAATATTCAGAAAATTCTATTAATTCATTCAATTGTTCATAAACAAAAAATTTTTTGTTCGTGTTCCGAGTGCTCCCATTTGAGAAACACTGGCGTAGAACACGTAGAAAGATAGAAAGTTTGGCTCTACCACTAAAAGAATCAAGTGAATAGTTCCACTGGAGGTTTGGCTGAAGGCTGAATCTCCTCACTGGCATAATGTGCCAATGTGGGACATGTGACACTGGAGATCAGGGCTCCAAATTCTAGGACCAAATTCTACTTTCAACTGTCCCAGACTGAACAGCCATTGTCCCAAATTTCATTTTGCATCATCAATATTGCTTATTAATTGACTCACTCTTTGTGTGGGTCTGTTTATGATTCACTTTGTGTGTCAGTGCTCATGTGATGCGGCGTAGCGCTTCTGCCGGTGCCACCTCACACTTTTCGAATTTGAATACATGACAATTCATAACAATTTCACTTCTAATGACATGTTTCTCGACTGTCCCAGCATGGTCCTAGACACTGTATCTCTGTGTCCCAGGTGCTGTGTTTGTTTTGTTCCCGGGGCAACGGGACATCCTTCATTTCCAGATGCAAGGGCAGGGGGTGGTGTGGAATTGGAGGTGTAAATGTGGTGTTGGTGGTGGTGGTGGGGTGGTTTGTATGTACTTGTGGTGCAGGTGCTGTCCAAGGGAAAGGTGGAGGCCTTTGGCGTGGCGGACGGTGGTGACACCATGCACCAGAGCCGTCACTTGGTGAGGCTGCGGGTGAAGCCGGAGATGACGCCGTCCATCCGTCTGCTTGTCTATTACTTCACCAACGACGGAGAACTAGTGGCCGACTCTTTGTGGATGGAGGTTGGCGGAGGATGTGTTAACGGGCTCAGAGTATGTGTACACACACACACACACACACACACGCATGCACCCACACATGCGCATGCACACACACAAATTATGCTTCAAAACAATGTGTGTGTGTGTGTGTCTGTGTGTGTCTGTGTGTGTGTTTGCAGACTACGCTGTCCAAAGAGGGACAAGATCACAGGCCCAAGTCCCACCTCCTGCTGGATGTGTCAACCAGTGAGGATGGACTCCTCGCTCTCTCTGCTGTGGATACGGCCACCTTTCCCCTGCAACGCAACCACAAAGACCCCGTCGGCACGGTAAGGGACAGACGGGAGGGATGCACAGACAGACACGGCACCCTAGCCAGTAAACAGGCAGACTTGACGGAAACAACATAACTCTGTCTTCTAGGTGTTGAGGCACATTGAACGCAGTGACCAGGGCTGCGGTGGCGGGGGTGGGAAGGATGTCCACGGTGTCTTCCGATTAGCTGGCCTCACCTTATTCACCAGCGTTGTTGGCCAACAGTCACAAGATGGTAAGTCGATCAAGTCCACAACCCACGACATGAAAGCCGGAGCAGATGCCCGATTTGTTGGAATAGAAGCCATGCCTGCTGATCATATGTTGGTTCATTGAATGTCATCGCGGTGACCTGTGAAACCTTTTGAGATGTGCTGTCAACACATGTATGGACTCACAGGGTGTGTGTGTGTGTGTGTGTGTGTGTGTGTGCGTGTGTGCGTGTGTGTGTGCGTGTGCGTGTGTGTGCGCGCAGCTGCTGAGACTTGCCAAGATGTGGTGCGTGCAAAGAGATCACTCACAGAGGAACAGAAAATTATAATAGGTATGTTTTTTATGGATGAAAATAAACCCCTTGGGAGCAATATACAGTGTGCAGACTGTACTCTTCCCAGCGGATGTTACATACATGTAACATAACATAGATTATTATGTATAGATAGACTATTGCGATGCAACCTCTGGCACAAGAATTTCCTTCAGAATCAATAAAGTTTTATCTTATCTTATCTTATATATATACAGTATATATATATATACAGTATATATATTATATATACATGTCACTGTCTCGCAAACACACTGGTGGTTATGTTTTCCAAACTAGAGATCTTCTCCTCTTGTTCACGGTTAGGCGAGGCTGCTTAAACCAGCCACCAGCCAACACACACTCCACGTCATGACAAAGCCTTTGCTCGCTATGAAAGTTAAACTAATGACCGGTGGCAGAGTGGAGAATTTAAAGAAAAGACAACTAGAGACACAAGCAGGAACCCCCCCTCCACACACACACACACACACACACACACACATGCACATACATCATATACACGCCCGCACGCACACACACACACACACACACACACACACACACACACACACACACACACACACACACACACACACACACACACACACACACACAGTGTTAGTGTGTGTGTGTGTGTGTGTGTGTGTGCGCGCGTGTAGGGGGGGTTCCTGCTTGTGTCTCTAGTTGTCTTTTCTTCAAATTCTCCACTCTGCCACCGGTCATCATCTCCTTCTAGTTCCTAGCCCTTCCCTCCCTGCACACGTCGTAACAAAGCATTGCTGTCAAATAAAGGGATGCAACCCTTTCCTCCGTGTGTTTATGTAATGGGTGCATGGGTCTCTGTGTTTCCAGTGGCTAGACACCCAGCAGCTGTAGAACACTGCTGCAGACGGGGTCTGAGTTACAATCCCAGCTTTGTAACCTGTGAGCAGTATGCCAGGCAATCGACCCATAGAAAGCATGTCCGCTGCCGGAAAGCCATGATTGACTGCTGCCAGCATAACTTGGAACTCATCTCAGATTTTGATTACGCCCGTGCTGGTAGGTGAGACTCCTCTAACTAGATGGTGTCAGGAATCGCTGGATGTCTGCCTATTTTTCACTAATAATTAGAATAATTTTTTGCTGATCATTTTCGGCCTAATTCGATTTTCTCGACAAACGTTTATCCGAGCTGGGTGAGCGGTTCTTGAGAAGGTAGCGGTTCTTGAGAAACACCCAGTGTTGTGATGTGTCAATTTAAATGGACAATGTCAATGTCAATCCCGTGTCTACCCCCAACCCCCACCCCCTAATCAAACGTCCTAATTATAATATCTATAATAACAATACCTGATGGGCAACACTTAATAGGCAGCATAAATTAATTACAATTAATTCATTATGGTCATTATTGCTTTGTATTAATAATGATGTGTGTGTGTGTGTAGGTATGGGCACTGACTTTGACGAGGTACCCTCATTGGTCAGGAGTTACTTCCCAGAGAGCTGGCTGTGGGAGGTCCAGCCCCTCCAGTAAGCCTATTCTCGGAGCTATTCAAATATTTAATTAATTTGTGTGACTATTATTATTATTATTATTACTACTATTATTATTATTAACAATATGTAGCAGTAGTAGTAGTAGTAGTAGTAGTAGTAGTAGTAGTAGTTGTTGTTGTTGTTGTGAAGGCCCATGTGTCTGTGTTCAGAGGGAAACGATTGACGGTCAATAGAACTCTCCCAGACTCTCTCACCACCTGGGAGATCACTGCTGTTGGAATGTTCCAGAACGGTCAGTATGCTGTCATTGACTCCCTCATTGTCTCCCTTTCTCATGGCCTCCTTCTCCCCAGGTCTGTAAACCTCTGACCTCTGACCTCACACTTGGTTTTCTGGGAAACAATGGGTGGATGTTTGTTTTGTTGTGCATCTGGGCTGCTGTTTGTCATGGGGCATTTAAATGAGTATGTGATGTTGTGTATCAACAGTTGTGTGTTGTTGTTTTTGTTGTGTATAAGCCCTTGTGTTTGGTCTGTTGTGTAATCTCAAAATTTGCTCTGTATGTATGTGTGTGTGTGTGTGTGTGTGTGTGTGTGTGTGTGTGTGTGTGTGTGTGTGTGTGTGTGTGTGTGTGTGTGTGTGTGTGTGTGTGTGTGTGCATGTGCGTGTGTGTGTGCATGTGTGTGTGTGTGTGCATGTGTGTGTGCATGTGTGTGCGCGTGTGTGTTCGTGTGTGTGTGTGTGGGGTAGGTATCTGCGTTGCAGATCGTGTGCAGGTACCGGTCACTCTTCCGGTTAGCGTCAACATTCCTCTGCCCTACCAGCTCGTCCGAGGAGAACAGCTAGAGCTGATGGGCTCAGTATATAACCACGACAATGTGGAACTTGAGGTAACGCTGCACACGAGGTCCGCACACACAACCACGACTACAATTCACAGCCAAACACAGCAACAATGCCCAAACCCAAATATCACAATAGACCCTTTGCACAGCAGGAACAACACAGGTGTAGCTCATAACATTAATTATGGTTCCATTACATTTTTGGTATTGCAGTGTACCAACGTAGATACAACTAGTCAAGTTAATAGACAGTGACCATGCTGGTGCTGTGACAGACATAAATAATACCGACTTAATGTTAAAATGACAGGAACAGGAAGTTACTTTGCCCTGCTATTGACAATCTGTGAAAGAGGGTCTTGTGCAGGAAGGAAAAAAAAGCAAACCGTCAGGCGGTGACGTCTGGTCACCCTAAGGACACATCACAACCTACCATCAAGAGAGGATACAAGGCTCTTCCCCCGTTAGGCAAGTCGGACGATGCCGCCATTTTCCTGCTACCGGAGTATAAAAAAAGGATAATACGGGAGGCGGTAGTGACGAGGGATGTAAATCGGTGGTCTGACGAAACAGAGGCCGATCTTCAGGACGCCCTGAGTGACGTTGACTAGGACATGTTTCTATCCAGTTCCAGTGACGCCAGCGAGTTTATGGACGTGGTGACGAGCTTCATAGTCAAAGTCAATGTCAAAGTCAATGTCAAAGTGTTTTATTGTCACATGTACATCATAACTCAGGGCCATTCTGAACAGTGAAATTCGTGTGACATGGCAGTTATGCCAAAAAGTAGGTAAAAAAGACAAAACAACAAGAAGAGAAACATTTTATATATATATATATGCATTGAAAAAAATATATATACACAAATATACATATACATACTGTATGTACACTATATGGCCAAAAGTCTGTGGACACCTGACCATCACACCTATATGAGCTTGTTGGACATCCCATTCTAAAACCATGGGCATTAATATGGAGTTGGACCCCCCTTTGCTGCTATGACAGCTGCCACTCTTCTGGGAAGGCTTTCCACAAGATTTTGGAGTGTGTCTGGGAATTTGTGCCCATTCAGCCAAAAGAGCATTTGTGAGGTCAGGCACTGATGTTGGACGAGGCCTGGCTCGAAATCGGCTTTCTAATTCCTCCCAAATGTGTTCAATGGGGTTGAGGTCAGGGCTCTGTGCAGGCCAATCGAGTTCCTCCGCACCAAACTCATCTAACCATGTCTTTATGGACCTTGCTTTGTGCACAGGGGCTCCTTCCCCAAACGGTTGCCACAAAGTGGAAGCGGCCAATTGGCTAAGATGTCTTCATATCCTGTAGCATTAAGCATACCCTTCACTGGAACTAAGGCGCTATGCATTCCAGAAGGTAACGTTCTCCTGGCATCCGCCAAACCCAGATTCGTCCATCAGACTGCCAGATAGTGAAGCGTGATTCATCACTCCAAAGAACACGTTTCCACTGCTCCAGAGTCCAGTTGCGGCGTGCTATACACCACTCCAACCGACGCTTGGCATTGCGCATGGTGTGCAGCTGATCGGCCATGGAAACCGATTCCATGAAACTCCCGACGCACAGTTCTTGTGCTGATGGTGTTTCCAGAGCCAGTTTGGTACTCTGTAGTGAGTGATACAGCAGATGATAGCCGATTTTTACGCGCTACGTGCGTCAGCACTCGTCAGCCGCGCTCAGTGAGTTTGCGTGGTCTACCACTTCGTGGCCGAGCTGTTGTTGCTCCTAGGCGAACCAATCACCTGAACCAATCTGCACTTGAACTCCATGCTGTGTCTGCATGATATACCGACCACCAGGCCCTTTTGGCCACTTCGTTGACGAGATGGATGCCTTCCTCAGCTGTTTTCCTGAAGACCACACCCCATTTGTTGTTCTGGGTGACGTCAACATCCAGCCAAGTTAAAATCACCTGAATTCATAAACTTTTTTGCCACATTCGGCGATCACCCCTTCTCCCTCCACCCACAAAGCCAAGTACCAACTCAGCCTTGTCTTCACAAGGTCCTGTGCCATTTTGGCACTCTCTGTTACCCTGTATCTGACCACCATTTTATCGCTTACTCCCTCCCCCTAAAATCTCCCACTTCCCTCCCCTCTACTCCTCACATTGTCACCTCCCGCAGAAACCTTAAAACTCTCACTCCTTCTACTCTCTCTGCAACTGTCCTCTCCTCACTATCACCCCCCCCCCCCCCCCCCCCCCCCCCCCCCCCAAAGATTGTCATTAGAGGAAGCCTCCACTCTGACATCCTCTCTCTCTTCTCCTCCTTGGACTCACTCTGTCCACTCACTTCCAGACCAGCACGATACTCTCCTCCCCCTCCCTGGCTGTCCGAAGCTCTGCGGGCTCGTAGAACAGAGCTGTGGGTAGCTGAGCGAAAATGGAACAAATCAGACTCTGCTGATGATCTCTCTCACTACCTCCACCTCCTCTCAGATTTCAGCTCTACTGTGTCAGCGGCCAAATCTGCCTCCTACCTTGCAAAGATCAACTCTTCCTCCTCCAATCCTAGGAATCTTTTCTCCATGTTCTCTTCCCTCCTCTGATGTCTGATGTCACCTACTTTACAAAGAAGGTGAAGGACATTACCTCCTCTTTCATCCCTGCTGCTATGCTCCATCCCCCTACACCCACCCCCGTCAGCCTTACCTGCTTCTCCCCTCACTCCTCTGAAGAAGTGAACAGGGTTGTGACATCCAGCCATGGCACCACCTGCCCCCTTGACCCAATCCCATGCTCCCTTCTCCAAGACATCCTCCCCTTCCTCACTACCCTAATCAACACCTTCCTCAATTCAGGCCTGTTTACAACCACCTTCAAGACTGCCAGAATCAAGCCACTCCTCAAGAAACCCACCCTTGACACCACGACATCACTTCTTTCATTCCTCTCCACAGTACCTAGAATGTACTCTCTCTACCCAACTATCAAAAAACCCAACTGCTTTACTAAGGCATTGTGTGCGGTAGATGCTTTGCACGGCTGGGAGATAAGCCGAGATGATGTTTTCAATGGTGCACCTGTAAAAGTTAGTGTGAGTTTTTGCAGACATGCCAAACATCTTGAGACTCCTCAGAAAGTAAAGGCGCTTTTGGGCAGTTTTTACAGCCGAGTCTGCTTGCCTGGATCAGGTGAGGTCATCTTTGATGAACACACCAAGGAACTTGAAGCAGGTGAATTTCTCCTCTTCAGCTCTGTCGATGTGTAAGGGGGCCCCGACAATGGTGGTCTGTTTGAAGCAGGTGGGGACTGCAGACTGATACAGGGAGAGGTTGAATATAGAGGTGAATACCTCCTCTGGCTGGTCGACACACCCTCTGAGCACACAGCCTGGAATGCCGTCCGGCCTTGGAGACTTCTCCTCATGTCAGCCGTCTACTCTACAGAACTCTAACCAGGGACTGGTTAGAGTTCAGTCGTCCTGGTCCTCAGCTAGCCTCACTGTAGGAATGGTGTTGCTCACTTCAAACCATGCGTAGAAGGTTTTGAGCTCATCGGGGAGAGAGGCGACAGGCTGGGCATCACTGCTATTTCTCCCTTTATTGTCTGTGATGGCTCGCAATCTACACCACATGTGTCTGGGGTCAGAGCTATGGTAGTTAGACTCTAACTTGTCCCTGTAGGCTCTTTTAGCATCTCTGATGGTGCTCCGAAGATCATATCTGGACCTCCTCAAGGCCATAGATGCTGCCTCAGGATGAGCGTTCTCTAGTCCATTAATTACTCCATACAGCTCATCTAGCGCACGTGTTGCAGAATGTAGACTTCTGTGATTATTGAATTCCTGAGGGAGGTAGAAAAGCCGTACTTTCATAGATAAGAGCTCAAGTTCTGGTGAGCAATATCCATCCATCCATCCATTCTCGTCCGCTTATCCGGGGTCGGGTCGCGGTGGCAGCCGGCTAAGCAGGGCCCCCCAGGCTTCCTTCTCCCCAGCCACACTCTCCAGTTCCTCCTGGGGGATCCCAAGGCGTTCCCAGGCCAGATGAGATATATAATCCCTCCAGTGGGTTCTGGGTCTGCCCCGGGGTCTCCTCCCAGTTGGACTTGCCCGGAAAACCTCACCTGACTCCTTTCGATGCGTGGTGAGCAATACCCTCTACCATATAGCATACCCCTCCGCCCCTGTGTTTACCTGACTCCCTTGTTCTGTCCTGCCATTAGATGGAGAAACCAGCTGGGACAATGGCATAATCAGGTACCATAGGGACCAGCCATGTTTCCATAAAGGCCATCACACAGCAGTTTGCAGTATCCCGCTGGACGTTAATCTGTGCGTGTAGTTCGTCCATTTTATTGTCCAGGGATTGAACATTTGCAAGTTGTGGCAAGGTTGTGGCATCTCATCCAGAATTGCCATAGAATGCCGGCACATTTGCCTCTCTTCTTCTTCCTCCAGTAGCGTGTTGGTAAACAGCAGACCGGCGGATGGACAAAGTGTTTACAGCTTGTACTCACTGAACACGGAGCCATTGTCAGTGTGAGTATAAGCAAAGCTAGCGCACACCATCATCCCCACGATGGAGTCACAGATGGAGCATCGTGACACCAGGCACCTATGGCAGGGGCTACAGACTATCACAGACTACCGGAGCTGTGAGTGCTGATGCATCCGTAGCGAACGATCTGAACTCATTCTATGCTCAGTTCGAGGCTAGCAACAACACCGCTAGCGGGGATGGATGAGCACACTCTCTCTGTGACCGAGCACGACGTGAGGAGGGCTCTGATGAGGCTGAACACCAGGAAAGCTGCAGGTCCAGATGGCATAACCTGTGCTAACCAGCTAGCTCGAGTGTTCACCACAATATTCAATCTCTCCCTTGCTGAGTCCATGGTCCCAGTCTTCAAGTGGTCCACTATTGTCCCTGTGCCCAAGACTGCCTCTCCAGCATGCATGAATGACTACTGACCGGTGGCCCTCACCTCGGTGGTCATGACATTTTTTGAGAGGCTGATCAAGGACAATATCTGCGATATTGGATCCTGAACTTCCTGACCACCAGGCCCCAGGTCGACCACCAGGCCCCAGGTCGTCCAAACCCGTCACACTGAACACTGGATCCTCCCAGGGTTGTGTCCTTAGCTGTACTCCCGGTACACACATGACTGTGGTTCAGTTCTAACACCAGGTTCAGTTCCAACACCATCGTCAAGTTTGTGTATGAAACAGTGGTGGTGGGCCTGACCTCCGGTAACGATGAGAAGGCCTACCTAGAGGAAGTTACTAACCTGTCACTCATGCTGAATGTCTCCTAAACTAAGGAGTTGATTGTGGATTTTAAGAGGACATAACAACATCAGAGGACTTGCACACTACTGGGGATTAATGGGACTACTGTGGAGAGGGTGAGCAGCTACAGGTACCTCGAAGTCCACATCACAGAGGATTTGACTTGGACTACACACATTGGCACTCTGGTGAGGAAGACAAAGCAACTCCTCTACCACCTCAGGCAGCTGAGTAAATTCTGAGTCTCTCGGAGGATCCTTCAGACCTTCTACGCTGGTGGGGTGGAGAGCATCCTGACAGGTAGCATTACTGCCTGGTGTTGGCAACACCTCCTCTCAGGACAGGAGGTCTCTGCAGAGGGTAGTGCGTTCGGCTGAATGCACTATTGGAACTACACTCCCGACCCTGCAGGACCTGTACTCCAGGAGGTGTCGAACTAGAGCCTGCAGGATCACCACCCCAACAACAAGAAACTAAAACAGTTTCTTTCCGCAGGCCATCAGGACTGTGAACTCTGACCTCACCAGGGCCCCTCACTGCCCCTCCCATGCACACACTCGCACACACACGCACCCATAGTTAGTACACAGTACATGCACTCACATAGTTTTGCTACATAACTTATTGCATAACTTATAACATACAGTACATACATACATACATGGTCTGTATTCACTTTATTCTAAAAGAAATTAATATCTTTTTTTGGTTTTTATATTTCCTTGTTGTTTATATGACTACTTGGTTATATGACTTGCGGTTTATATGCTTATTTGGTTATATTTCTCATTCCTAAAAAAATGAATAAACAACGAATAAACTTCTTGAATCTTAAATCTTGAATATTAAAATGTTACGGTCATGTATATAGGACCCAGGTGCAGACACAGGGTACTTCAAGCAGAATAACACAAAAGATGGGGACCCGGGTACAGAGGCAGACGGTCGGGCGAGGCTGGGGCGACTGGACGACAGGTAGGGAACCAGGAAGGGCAGACGGGCCGGTAGGCAGGTAGCCAGGAAGAAGCAGGTTGACAGGCAGGAGGGAATTCCAGGACGGCCAGGATCTGATATGGTAGAGCGCGGTTAGATACGGGAAAGGACCAATACTTTGTGTCATGAAAACAACAAAGGAGCCAAGAAACGATATAACGTGGAAGTACAAATAATGATCTGGCGATGGAAAGTCGGGGTTCTTCTAGGTAGAGAGATGACTATGAGGTAGAAGTGGAGGGCATGACAGGCTTCAAGCTATCCGTTTGTGTCCGAAACCATCAGTGGTTGGGACCAATCAGTGTCCTCCTGGCAGCTACAGGGGAGGGGTGTAGGTGTGACAACAGCGAGAAGCTATTTGTTTAGAAACAACAATGCCCGAGAGACAGAGGGTTCATGCGATCACCTGGTGTACCAGAAGTATTGGGGGCGGACCAGAAGAATATGCCCCTGAAGCCCAGATATCAACTGTCTGTTCTTCATCCTTCCCCAGTATTGTGTAACTCTGACGGTTGGTCCAGAGTTTTGCTTGCTCCACTCCAACTCCGTGGGGGAGAGCAGCCAGCGATCCACATCTTGCGTGTGGGCAACTGTCTCTGGCTCTGGTGTAGACAGAGCAGGGCCCTTCACCCTGCTGGCTCTGCAGCCCGGAGAACACCTCCTGAAATTCACTCTGAGGACCCGGGAGGGAGCCAGAGACATTGTGCTGAAGAAGCTCCATGTGGTGGTAAGACAGACAGACAGGCAAACAGACATACAGAGACATAGAAAGATAGATGGGTAGCTGGGTTGGATGGATGGACGGATGGATATTAACATTGTTTCTGTTGTTTTAACAGCCTGAAGGGGTGAAAAAGGAGATCTTCAATGGAGGAAGGCTGGACCCGAGAAGTTTATTTGGTACAACATGCACACAGATATCTAGAACCATCTGTTACAATGCAATGCAAAAACACTGAGATCTAGAACCATCTCCTACAATGGAACACAAAAACTCTTAATATCTAGAACCATGTGTTACAATGCAACGCAAAAACACTGATATCTAGAACCGTCTGTTTCTATGCCAACAACACAGGTACAGAAAAGCTGAGAGTGAAGCTTAAGAGTACATCCCCGTCCAACCTGGTTGCTGATTCCACTGTGGAGCGGTCCATCTCCATCAATGGTAAGCCCCGTGTCTGCTTTTAAGCGGCTTTAGGTGCCATTTGTAGAGTTGTAAAGAGAGCAGAAAGAGCAAGATCTTGTAAAAACACAACAACAAAATAAATGCCCCCTCCCTCTCTGCCCCTCTCTGCTCCCCTACGTTTGTCGTCCCTGCATTCACGCACCTGTGGTGGGAGTATAATAGTGCAGTGTACGTGCATTTGATTGACAGGCAAGATTCCCTGAAACGAATGTTACGTGCGTCTAACTAACATTGACAGTTGTCCACATGAACTGCTTTCCAATTTGCAAACAATAAATAAATCGCAAAAGTATACATTAGCTGATCATCTTAAATTGTAGCACTTGTCGTGGTTTGTCATTGTCACAATAGAACACTTGCGCTTGTCCTTTATACTGCTGCGCTCAGCACATTTTGCACTGGTGTTCTGGCAACACGCGTGAGCTACGAGGCTAGAGAAGAGGGCTCGGGCAGAGACAACGCCAATGTTGTTGGACTGCAGTACCCATTTCTCACACTCATTGTTACATTTAAAGGTGCAAAGATTTGGATAACTGTTGAATTAGTCTGACACAAAAAGACGGTGGCCCTTCCCCATCCCCCCAAATGCACCACCCCACTAAATAAATAGCGTAAAGCTTACCCTTTTCAGTGTATATATGCTATGGTATTGTCAAGTTTTTCACCATCAAGTAATCTGGTAAGTTAGAGCTAGCATTACATTTTTCAGTGTACTTTTGACATGATTGACAAGAGGTTAGAATACAGACACTGCAGTTACTGTCATCCTCCCTTGAGGTACAAATTACGAGACGGTACGCGCTGGTGTTAGCGGGACTAGCTGCTAACTTAAATAGTAAATATCTCTGCAACACAATACGAGACGTCTTTGTCATAGCGTCAAAACTGTTAATTCTTCACATTCTGTTGATAATTGTAGTTCATTCATTTTATGTGTTAAACTAATAATCATACACATTGCACCTTTAAGGGCAGCTGCTCTAGTAATTTAAGGTGGATTAACAATACATCTGCTATGTCTCTGTTGTCCAGGGATAAACATGGGTGGGATGCTGTCTGTCACACTGAACCCAGAAGGACTGGATAAGCTCATCATGTCCATGGGATATGCAGATGCTGGGCTAGACGGACTCCTCTCCCTTCTCCATATCTACAGGTACCTGGATGGAAAACAACTCTGGAGTGCCTTTGGGGAGAACATCCGGGACAACAGTTTTAAACTCAGGCGGAGGATCAAAGAGGGTAAATCCTGTATCTGTATCTGAGTATCTGTTTATCTGTTGTGGATGTTCTACTGTGTCTGTCTGTCTGATGGCTTGGTGGTTTCTTACTTCTCTCTCTCTCTCTCTCTCTCCCCATAGGTGTGTCCAGCGTCTTGTCCTACAACCGAGTCAAGGAAGAACCGTCTTTCAGCATTTGGGGGAACAGAAAACCCAGCACATGGTCTGATCATGCCACCCCATAATATTACTCGGCACCATCCCCCATCATACACCATTAAACTACCATCTCATCACAAACACTATGCCTGCCATCCCATTCCAAGCATTACAATATACAACACTCTTGAAAACCTGCTTTCTCTCAGTCGAGTCTGATTGTTTGTTTTCTTGCGTGTCTGCCTGTTTGAGTGTCTGCATGTCTGTCTTGCAGGTTCACCGCCAAGGTGGTCAATACATTGGCTAGGCTGAAGGATGTGGTGCGGGTGGACTACGAATCTCTGGGAGAGTCGATGGACTGGCTCATCGATCAAACCCAGCAGGCCGACGGGTCCTTTAAAGAGCTCTCCGTTGATTCCAAGAGAGTGGTGCGTGGCAGCCTCTTTACCCAACGCCATGTGTCCCCAAGTCAAGTATTCTAGAGACAGACCTTTCCCTGTCTAAGCAGAGAAACGTATAACAAGGGCTATGAGAGTACGTGTTCAAGCCTATCAGAAGGGTTTTGTTAGTCCGGGCCCTGTTAAGTAGCATTGGTTATGGCCCTCAACCTCAAATGAGTTTGACACCCCTGGTCTAGTTGAAGGAACTTCTCCCAATATGGCATACGAGACATGCACACTTTAAATCTTGGCTCTGTAATGTACAGCCAGTACAGCCAGTCGTCGCACATAGCTTATGCGTTATATCTCGTCAAACACTGTCCTGTGTGCCGTACGCATTACGTGAACTGATGGCTTTTACAGTCTAGATACAATACTGCATATTGTATATTATTTATGTGTACGAAGAAAGCTTGGTAGGAAGTGACACATTTCCAAAAGTGTGTGGCGATTTCAACTCCCATTTACCTTCCATCCAGGGTTGGATGGTGGTCAGGTGCAGACTAGAGGTGGTCAGGGGGTGAGTCAGGTGTAGACTAGAGGTGATCAGTTGATGAGTCAGGTGTAGACTAGAGGTGATCAGGTGATGAGTCAGGTGTAGACTAGAGGTGGTCAGGTGGTGAGTCAGGTGTAGACTAGAGGTGATCAGGTGATGAGTCAGGTGCAGACTAGAGGTGGTCAGGTGGTGAGTCAGGTGTAGACTAGAGGTGATCAGGTGGTGAGTCAGGTGTAGACTAGAGGTGGTCAGGTGGTGAGTCAGGTGTAGACTAGAGGTGATCAGTTGATGAGTCAGGTGTAGACTAGAGGTGATCAGGTGATGAGTCAGGTGTAGACTAGAGGTGGTCAGGTGGTGAGTCAGGTGTAGACTAGAGGTGGTCAGGTGATGAGTCAGGTGTAGACTAGAGGTGGTCAGGTGGTGAGTCAGGTGTAGACTAGAGGTGGTCAGGGGGTGAGTCAGGTGCAGACTAGAGGTGGTCAGGTGGTGAGTCAGGTGTAGACTAGAGGTGGTCAGGTGGTGAGTCAGGTGTAGACTAGAGGTGGTCAGGTGGTGAGTCAGGTGTAGACTAGAGGTGGTCAGGTGGTGAGTCAGGTGCAGACTAGAGGTGGTCAGGTGGTGTCAGGTGCAGACTAGAGGTGGTCAGGTGGTGAGTCAGGTGCAGACTAGAGGTGGTCAGGTGGTGAGTCAGGTGTAGACTAGAGGTGGTCAGGTGGTGAGTCAGGTGTAGACTAGAGGTGGTCAGGGGTTGAGTCAGGTGTAGACTAGAGGTGGTCAGGTGGTGAGTCAGGTGTAGACTAGAGGTGGTCAGGTGGTGAGTCAGGTGTAGACTAGAGGTGGTCAGGGGGTGAGTCAGGTGCAGACTAGAGGTGGTCAGGTGGTGAGTCAGGTGCAGACGAGAGGTGGTCAGGTGATGAGTCAGGTGTAGACTAGAGGTGGTCAGGTGGTGAGTCAGGTGCAGACTAGAGGTGGTCAGGGGGTGAGTCAGGTGCAGACGAGAGGTGGTCAGGTGGTGAGTCAGGTGTAGACGAGAGGGGTGACCAGATCATTTTTATTTTTATGCTGATGCTCTAGTGCAGAAATTCTTAAATGCTAAATGGACCTACAGTTCTACCAATTTCTGTGGTCCGCTCAGAAAATTCACACTGCAGCACACCGCAAGTGGTGATTCTTTTATTTTACAATAGCATCATTGGTGACTCTGTGCGCGTTGTCAGGCTGTGGATTAGATCGTGACCTATTTTGGGTCCTGACCCCTAGTTTAAAGGAGAGCCAAACCCCCTGACCCCCATTTAAAAAACTAGCCATTTTGAACACTCCACCATAGTCATGTTTGTAGTTTGTTCTTTTGAAAACGCCTGGTTTGTTGTTTTCGCTGTTGATGGGAATATACCAGACACTTCTGGCTATTTGCGAGGAACCAAGATGTTCTCTACTAGCATTTGGGTTAATGGAACATGATCATGAGACAGCACACTGGCAACATTTACAAGCATTTTCCCAGTGACAATGTGTGTCCATCATTCTTATGGGGAAATTTTCCCATTATGGACAGTAACAAAAAAGGATTTTCCGTCCGATATTAACCAAAGAGAGGTGGTGTAGTCGTCTCAATGTCTTCGTAATCACAGTAAACCTACGGGACAGAGTAAGGTATTGTTTTTATTGTTAAATGGTTTGCCAGCTCAGCGGGAGAAGTTATGGTTAGGTGTAACCTTCCTGTTGCCAGACAACCGCTCCACCATCCTCCCGTGATTCGGTTTTATTTGCGTATTTGTTTTCTTTATCTTGTGTTTTTGTCCCATCTGCGTTTATTTTTAGTCTAGTGAAACGAATAATACAGTCAGAAAAAAGAAATTTGTGTTTGGTCGATTATGTCTCTGTTGTCCATCCATCCATTCTCGTCCGCTTATCCGGGGCCGGGTCGCAGGGCCCCCCAGGCTTCCTTCTCCCCAGCCAGCTCTCCAGTTCCTCCTGGGGGATCCCGAGGCGTTCCCAGGCCAGACGAGATATATAATCCCTCCAATGGGTTCTGGGTCTGCCCCGGGGTCTCCTCCCAGGTGGACGTGCCCGGAAAACCTCCAAAGGGAGGCGCTCGGGGGGCATCCTAATCAGATGCCCGAACCACCTCAGCTGACTCCTTTCGACGCGGAGGAGCAGCGGCTCTACTCCGAGCTCCCTCCGGATGCTCCTCACCCTATCTCTAAGGCTGAGCCCTGCGGAGGAAACTCATTTTGGCCGCCTGTATCCGCGATCTCATTCTTTCAGTCACTACCCAAAGCTCGTGACCATAGGTGAGGGTTGGAACGTAGATGGACCTGTAAATCGAGAGCTTAGCCTTCCGGCTCAGCTCCCTTTTTACCACAACGGACCGGTACAGCGCCTGCATTACTGCAGACGCTGCACCAATCCGTCTGTCCATCTCCCGCTCCATTTTGCCCTCACTCATGGACAAGACCCCGAGATATTTGAACTCCTTTGCTTGAGGCAGCAACTAATTCCCAACCCAGAGGGTTGGGAACACTCCACCGTTTTCCGTTTTCTGTCAGAGAACCATGGCCTCAGACTTGGAGGTGCTGACTCTCATCCCGACCGCTTCACACTCGGCTGCAAACCGCCCCAGTGCATGCTGGAGGTCACGGTCTGGTGTAGCCAACAGAACCCCGGTACCCCATACTCTCGTAGTACCCCCCACAGGATTCCCCGGGGGACACGGTCATAAGCCTTCTCCAAGTCCACAAAGCACATGTAGACTGGATGGGCAAACTCCCATGCCCCCCCCAACAACCCTGCGAGGGTAAAGAGCTGGTCCACTGTTCCACGGCCAGGACGGAATCCGCATTGTTCCTCCTGAAGCTGAGGTTCGACAATCGGCTGGAGCCTCCTTTCCAGCACCCTGGAATAAACTTTCCCGGGGAGGCTGAGCAGTGTGATACCTCGATAATTGGAGTACACCCTCCGGTCCCCTTTTTTGAAAATGGGGACCACCACCCCGGTCTGCCATTCCAAAGGTACTGTCCCCAACCCCCACGCGACATTGACTAGGCGTGTCAGGGTCCTCCCACACCCGGGATTTTGCTTCAGCGACCGCAGAAGCCGTGGTCCTTTTGGCCTCCCGGTACCTGTCTGCTGTTTCAGGAGACCCCTGGGCCAACCAGGCGCGAAAGGTCTCCTTCTTCAGCCTGACGGCTTCCTTCACCGCTGGTGTCCACCAACGGGTTCTTGGGTTGCCGCCACGACAGGCACCGACAGCCTTTTGACCACAGCGCCGAGCTGCAGCCTCTACAATGGAGGCTCTGAACATGGCCCACTCAGGTTCCATGTCCCCAACCTCCCCCGGGATGCACAAATTATGTAATAAAATTAACAAAACAGAGATACAAAACTGTGCACGGCAAACCTGAACATGTGACAACTAGCGACATGTAACAAACAGCCAGAATACCACAAAGAACAACGAGGATCCAACCGGGAACACGGGCTTGGGGCAGGTATAAATAAGGAGAAACTAATCAGGGAAGTGAAGACAGGTGTAGACAAGTGTGGGGAAGCAACACAACACAGGAATACGCAAACTACAAAATAAAACATGAAACAATGAATAACAGTGGGGGCAGAGACAGAAACATAACATGAAAACAAACACTAACACATGGAAAACAGTAATTCCAAAGTCCTGCAGGGGGTGCCAGAACACAGAACAATAAATCAGAGGGGGGGACAGAGACAGACCGTGACAAATGATCCTTACACATTGGAGATCATTGTGAAGGTAAATAAACAGGCTTTCCAATTATATGTATGTATAAAATACAATGCCAGTTGGCAACAACAGAGAAATAATCAACCAAACACACGTTTCTTTTCCCGAGTTTAAACTATTAAAAACTGTAAAAACAATGCTATATAAATAAAGATTATTATTATCATTATCACGTCCTTATTATCTTATGAGTATGAAAGAGGGTATATCGATGCATATGTGTGTCACAGCCCTGACAACAGTGAGCCGTGAGGTTCCATGTTGCAGGTGACACGCTGACAGCCGTGCTCCGCTTGCAGGCTGCAGATCCCAAGGAGCGGTCAGTCTACTTGACTGCCTTTGTGCTGATCAGCTTGAAGAGGGCCAGACAAATAAAGCACCCCAACTTGCAGCTAAGAGTGAGACCCCCCCTCACACCCATCCCTCTCTCTCTCTCTCTCTCTCTCTCTCTCTCTCTCTCTCTCTCTCTCTTCTCCTCTCCTCTCCTCTCCTCTCCTCCCCCCCCCCCCCCCCATTGGAAAAGCAAAATATTTGTATCCTCATTTTATCCTCTGCCTGTTGGTTATCCTCTAGTCCCATGACGTCGCCATGGAAAAGGCAGCACACTACATTTCACAGCATGCCATGGCGTTGAAGAGTTTGTATGTGCGCGCGGTCGCCACCTACGCCCTAACATATTATGATCCCAACAACCAAGTGGCATCACAGCTGTTTGACAGCCTGGAGACCAAGGCCAAACAGAAAGGTTGTGTCTGTGTGTCTGTGATAAATAGTGTGTGTGTCTAGCTTTGTGTACTACCCTTTAGTGAACATTCATGGTGCATGTGTGTGTGCCTCTGCGTGTGTGTGTGTGTGTGTGTGTGTGTGTGTGTGTGTGTGTGTGTGTGTGTGCGCACATACAGGGGATCCTGTGGAAATGAGGTATTGGCAAGAATCTAACGTGACTGCTGATTGGCTGGAGCCCGACAGATCAAGCAGCTTGACAGTGGAGACCACGGCATACGTCTTGCTGACCACCGTGCTCAAGGTACAGCCAAGTTCCCAGCCATGAGCCTGTCTCAGGGAGCAGGGGAACACCCGCTCCCTGCTGGCACCTCAGATCACTAAACTTGAACTCTGGTCTTCACTTCAAGTGGAAGATGACCTACATCAAGCCCATCCTGGCCTGGCTGACACAGGACCAGAACTACGGAGGAGGCTTTCATTCCACAGCGGTACACATGCCTCTCCATCACCTCACCCACCCATCTGTCCATCCGTCTGTCTGTCTGTCTATCTGTCTGTCTCAGTCCCTGCCTACATTTCCAACAGTCTGTCCCCAACTGTGTGGTCTCTGTATTCTTCTGTGGTGTCTCTATGGTGTCATTTCTCTTGTCATTTGACTTTTTCTCATCTTTTGGGCCACCTGTTTTTTTTGCTGCCTGCTTTTCTGTCCGTGTCTTTGTTTGTCTGTGTTGTGTTGTGCTGTCTGACTCACTGCCGTGTCTGTCTGTCTGTCTATCTGTCATGGTCCCCAGGACACGGTGTTAGCCTTGGAAGCGGTCACGGAGTACAGCCTGAAATTATCCAAGGCGGAGCTCAACCAGGATATCACCATCCAGTACACGGAGGTGTCGGGGAAGAACATTCAAACTGCCATTAAACTCACCGAATACAAACCCATAGCCTCGATCATAAAGGTGCCACTCCACCATCCGCGTGTCGACTATAAGATATTGAAGGCCCTGATGTAGTTGCACTGAAATCCAAATTGGCAAAGTTTAGGACTAAATCTAATAAGCACCGCATGGCGCTGCGATCACCAAATTGTGTCCATGGCGCTCATGCCTAACTAGTCAAAATGTAATTAGTGTCTGTAATTAGTGGATTTCATTTGAAGTACATCATGGTCAATGTAAACGCATCGGAATACACTTTAGTGGTCAATGTGAAGTAATCACAGGAGGACACTGTAGGTGAGCTGCTCTCGGATACAGTGGCTAACGGCTAATCCTGTTCTCCCAGGTTCTGACCCACGATGACATCACAGTGTCCACTGGTTACGGGATGGGAGTGTCCCATGTGGAAGTACGCCCGGACACCATCACACGGACCCTCACTCGCTCACTTACTCCCTCCCTCGCTCACCCAACTTAATCGCATTCTGTTTCAGCTCAAAACGGTATATTACCAGACGACAGGATCTGTTCAGAACTGTAACTTTGACTTCAATATAGAAATATCCAAAATGCGTGAGTATGTGTCCATCTTGAGTGTCTGTCTCCCTTCTACTAGGATGCGATTCTTTTTTAATCTAAAATGTAACATTGAATTGTTATTCTTTCTCACTCAGGTGCCAGTTCCTGGGACTATTCCCTGACAGCCTGTGTCAAGTAAGACCCCTAAACACACCAACGCCACACATACTGGCCGGTTTAAACTTCCAGCCGTCTGTCAACACGTCAAATCTGCGTTTGTGTGGCGGCCATCTTGTGCGAAGAACGGACATCCACTTACGTAGCTTTAGACCAGCTTTTTTATGCTTTTTGATTTTTATTGAACAAATTGTGTGTGTGTGTGTGTGTGTGTGTGTGTGTGTACAGATTCATACCCCCAGAAAACACTTTTGAGACAGAGTCCGGTCGGACCGTGTTAGAGATTCAGCTTCCAACAGGAGTGCAAGCAAACCTTGATGGATTGAAACAAGTACATGCATACATACACACACACACACACATGCATGCACACACGCATACACATACACACTCACACACACACACACACACACACACACACACACACACACACACACACACACACACACACACACACCACACACCACACACACACACACACACACACACACACACACACACACACACACACACACACACACACACACACACACTTAAATCCAGTAAATCCATGCTGAGTCGTTTTTGTTGTGTTAAGTTCAAGGAGGGCGATATTCCTGCTGTCTTGGGCTATGAGATCCAAGGAAACATGGTGAAAATCTATACGGAATTCGTAAGTCCATATACTGTATATATAATTGCCATTTCAAACTATATGTAGTGCTTTAATGGTGCCATGGGTCTAATGACTGGTCCTCTCAGATATTAGTTACGATATTAGTTGGTATACAATTAACGTAAACCTCTAAATTTCCCTTGAGTGATCGAGAAAGTGTCTTCAGTGTGCAGTATATATGCAATATACAGCCAGCGCTCCTGACAAAAGAAATAAATAACCAGCTACAGGGGTTGTTTCCAACGTAATAAGCTACGGCCTAATTCAGTATACGCACCCAATCACCTTTGCATCACCAACTGTTCACTTCATGAAATAGTGGATATTATGTAAGGAAACCACTATGCATATTGACAACATGATATGTGAAGAGGGCAGAACAGACCAGCGGGGCTACACACACACCAACCAGACTCCCCTCAAGGGTCAGAGGTTTCTTAACCCGGGGGGGGGGGTCATTAAGTTATTAGAACATATTTCCTCTGTCTGTCAGCTAGCCTACCTCCACATCCTTACTGTGCATTATTGCTCTTGGTTCTGATGTGTTCCAGTCTCTGGTTCCGAGGTTGTGATACGGTGTTGTGTCTCATCGCTAGGGTCCCCGTCTGATACTATTCCGGTTTGTGGGTTTCCGTTGGTCCGTCCAGATGTTCACGGTGGCTGGCCAGCTGCATAGCTCCATCTTTAGAGCTGTTTGCAGAAGAGCTTATAAAGGCTTAAAGACCTTACTATGGGTCATTACAGCCATTTTGGTACATTTTGGTCAGACAATACAACACCATTAGCTTTAGCATGTGATGGGTATCAAATCTAAGCTGATTATGAAGGGGGAGGAGGGGGATTTTTTGTATATTAGATTTTTATTTAGAATGTTATGTTATTTTATTATTTAGAAAAAGCTATATAGGCCACCACTATCTCCAAATGTATTCTACTTATTGAACCTGTTTTGATTGTTTTTGCTTGATCTGACAGGGAGTGTGTGTGAAAAACAATTTGCGTTCAGGAACCAGGATCTACAGCACCTCTGTGTGATGGATGAGTGTCAGTGCATGACAGGTACTGTCCTGCACCTGTTGGCCTTCAACATTAATTTGTCCAAACATCATAAAATGAAATTACCTGAATATTTGTTGAGACGTGTGTGTGTGTGTGTGTGTGTGTGTGTGTGTGTCTGTGATGTCAGCTGCTTGCGCCACATACAGAGGACCCGGCACGACCCTCACAGCGCAACAACGCATTCAGGAGACCTGCCGAGATCATATCAAATATGGTTAGATAGACAGACAGAAAGACATGCTGACAGACAGACAGACAGACAGACGCATTGCTAATAGATTGTTTTCCTCTCTCTCTCCAGCTTACAAGGTAAAGATTGGGTCTGCAGTGGCTGAGGGGGACTTTATGACCTACACAGCCACTGTGGTCCAAGTCCTGAAACAAGGAGACACAGGTGAGATATACTGTCCAGTTACACTATATGCTAGCAAGACGTCTGCTCACTCGCAAAAGACCTGTGCTTGTGCTTGTGTGTGTGTGGTGTGTGTGTGTGTGTGTGTGTGTGTGTGTGTGTGTGTGTAGCGTACGACAGTGTGAGGTCAGGCGTTGAGGTGTACCTGGTGAAGAAGGCCACCTGCAGCTCAGTGGATCTTCCTGAGAACGCCCACTTCCTGGTGCAGGGCTCCAGGGGCGCCGAGGTCCTGTCCAAAAACAACAATGCCAGGTCAGCCTCACGTCTCTTGAGAATTGGAAATGGATACAATTATCACCTTTTTGGCATCAGATGTGTGGCCGCTGATAGGCTAAGTTTATGTTTTGATGTGAATAATTGTGTCAGAGATTGGCTGCTCTGTTCTGCACTGGGCACCTAGAGTAGGCGTCCAGTAGAAGGGGATGAACAGGATTGCAAATTTTCCCCCAAACATAATGATGTTTATGTTTTATATATTACACATTATTGTGCATTTTAAAACACACACACTTAATATAAGCAACGATTGTTTCTTTAAAAATGTAATTAAATGTTAGAAAACGTTTCCACAAGGGAGGACGGCACCCTAGCGCCCTCTATTGGCCAGACACCACTGGTGCTGAAGTGTGATATTTTGGGCTTTCTGTGGTGTGGTGTGTTTGGTGTGTTCTAGGTATCGTTTTCCTCTGGACTCAGACGCTGTTCTGGAGCCTGTATGTAGTTCGACTGCATGTTTGGACCCCGCAATTACTGAATATGAAGAGGAACTCCAAATTGTTGGCTGTTAATCAATTCAATAAAATGCATTAAAACAATCTGAAAAAACATGTGCGTGTGTGTGTGTGTGTTTGAATTCATTTTTTGGATGGTAATTGGACATTTTGGCGTGAGGTGCGTCGATGCATTCAGTTATCAACTGGGATCAACATAATCTAGTCAGACATAGTTATAAAGAAAGAAATACAGACAAAAATATATTTTACTATTTAACATCCAAAAATATTGTTGTGTAAACTTAAACCTCTGAATTTCCCTTTGAGGATTAATAGTGTTATCTTAAATATGCCTTTTTCTTATGTTTTTTTGTTCTTCTCTTTCCTCCCACCCACTCACATCACTCAGTTCCCAAAGACAGTGATTCCCTCTGTCCTCTCTTTTGACCATGAACAATGAGAATAAAATAAATGTGTTTCATGGCATATTAAAGGATACTGTCCTATCTACATGAGCTGAAAGGTGTTGTTTCCCCAAGAAACACATTTTCTTACGAACGACCTCTCAAGACTTGGGTGAGAGGGTGTGGCTCGGCTGTATTAGATCGAGAAGTGCGGCTCTCCTTCGACACAGAAATATCTCATTTGAATTGTCTTAACACCTTTGAAGAAACACACTCCTCAATGTCAGTAAACTCTTCAACCTTGATTAACCAGAATGGCCGTTAGGACCCTAAAGGCCTCTGTATGCTTCTTCAGAAGTGTTCTGAGAGAACACTCACCCAATACGGACATATTTTTGGAAGCATACAGAGGTCTTTAAGAGGTCTTTTATGCTTCTCAGTGTTCTGAGATCAGAACAAAGCGGACGCCGGGTGTGGAGGGAGGTCCGCACCGCCCTGCTCCGTGCCAACGAGCGTTCCTGCCATGGGGCAAATCGCCGCCGCACCCCTGCCCCTGTATACCAGCCTGGCCAGCTGGTATATCTCTCCACGGCTGACCTTCCACTCCAGGTGTCCTCCAGGAAGTTGGCACCACGCTATGTCGGCCCGTTCAGGGTTGACCACGTCCTGAACCCGGCGACGGTGCGTCTCAGGCTCCCCGCCTCCCTGCGGGTCCACCCGGTGTCCAGGGTTAAACCGGTCTCCTCCAGCCCGCTCATGCCAGCGGCTCCTGCTCCTCCACCTCCTCAGCTGGTCGATGGTCATCCCCAGTGGACGGTGCGGCAGCTACTGGGGGTGCGCCGCCGGGATCGGGGGTTCCAGTACCTGGTGGACTGGGAGGGGTACGGGACTTCTACCGGGATCATCCCGACGCTCCCGGTCGGTCGCCAGGTGGCTCCCCTGGGGGGGGGGTCCTGTTACGGCTTGCCCGTCCTCGCCTCCACGCCCGCTCCTTTCTCCTCCCGCTACACGCCCTGCACGCTCCCCTGCGCGCCGCTGTGGTCCGGGCATACGGCGGTCCTTCTCTCCGGAGTTGCCCCCGGCTGCCGGGCGCTCACATCCCCCATCCCCCGCCGGCCCTGTCCTCTCGGCAGGCTCCTCCCGCCTGTCGGAGGTTCCCGGCACGTCGGCGCAGGCGCAACGGTGGAGCGGCGCTAACGCTGCACACAGCGTGAATCTCCGCACCTGTCCCTGGTCGGCAATCACCGCCCGCACTACAAGAGCCTCAACCCCCCCCCTAACAGAACCACTACCATCCATCCATATTCACTGGTGTCCAAAGACATGCTCTGCAGCAGAGCGTCCTTAGTAGCATGTACATCGAGGAAGAGGTCCATGTGTTCATCAATGTCCCCTGCACAAAACCTGTCAAATAGCGTCGCTTTCCCATGGCCTCCGATTGCAGAAACCGTATCACAACCGGTGAAGGCGTGACAAAAGAGCAGGTAGCGCCTCTGTCTTTCAGAGAGAGCTTCTTGGATAGATATGTGCAAAGATATGTGCAAAGCGTCTTGAAGTGTACAAAAACAGTGAACTTAACAATTGTCAAGTTATTTAACAATGCTAATACTCTTTTTGTTTAAAGTAATCATTGTTAATGTAAGTAAAATACCTACAAACATTTTACTGACAGTCATCTGCAGCAGCAGCCAATGCCGCTCTCACAATCGAAGTGTCAGCATCATTGTCACACTGCTCCACGGTGATCTGACGTTTCCGGAATGTTGAAGAGAGGAGGTGGATGAGCTCACTCTTGCTATGACTGTTGTCCATGAACTTTGCCCTTGGTGTCAAATGTATCATATCCGGTAGAATCTGTAGATCACAGCAGGAGTTCTTGGTACGCCGGATGTGGTCGTGATCTTTTGGCGAGCTGCTATAGCCATCGAAGACCACAATGATCTTCTGAGAGCGACTGCCAAGACACTGCACGTAGCTCAGGTAATTGTCAGCAATCTCCTGCCAAGTCTGACCTTGTTCCCACTTCACCATGTAGAGAAGCCATCCGCCATCAACCACCAGGCTGGAGCAGGGCTGGTTAGTGAGGTTAAGCGAGTCCTCTCTTTGTTGCTACCCGTGTAGATGTATAGTTCCACAGAACTGGCCAGGACTTGGGGAACTTGGGGAGGTACTAGAGTACAGAGGCTGCCCATTAACCTACTGAGATCTGGCACCAGCCTCCACGCCTTTTGGAAATGTGTCCAGGATAAAAATAAATAAATGCTATAAAACCACCAGGTATGTTGAAGCTGATGGGAAATGTGGATGCTAACTGGAGGACATTCAAGCAGTGACTTCAGCTCTATATCGCAGCTGTTGGAGTGGAAAGACGAGTAGATGGTAAAGGATGATGGCCATACTATAGAAGTCTTCAACCCTTTTGTGTTTGCTCAGGCAGATGATATTGATAAGTGTCAGGTAGTGGTAAATATCAACAGGGTATGGACCCAAATGCAGGCAGCGGAATAACAAAGGTTTTAATTACCTGTTTAGTAACAGGTAATGACACACAGGATACCACATGTAAAGACAACAAGCCAACCACGAACACAAGACGGGCAGGTTAAATAGGGCGACTAATGAGGGAAATCAAAACAGCTGAGACAAAATGGCTGACAAACAGGGAGTAAACTAACCAAAAGCAGACTATAAAATGAACAGGAAACAATGAATGAACAGATACACTGAACAAAAATATAAACGCAACACTTTTGTTTTAGTTCAAATTTTTCATGAGTTGAAAGCAAAGATCTAAGACTGTACACAAAAGGCCTATTTCTGAAAAATTTTGGTCACAAACTTGTTCACAAACTTGTGTTTGTGAGCACTTCTCCTTTGCCAAGATAATCCATCCACCTGACAGGTGTGGCATATCTAGATGCTGATTAGACAGCATGATTATTGCACAGGTGTACCTTAGGCTGGTCACAATAAAAGGCCACTCTAAAATATGCAGTTTTATCACACAGCACAATGCCACAGATGTCGCAAGTTTTGAGGGAGCGTGCAATTGGCATGCTGACTGCAGGAATGTCCACCAGAGCTGTTGCCCGTGAATTGAATGTTCATTTCTCTACCATAAGCCGTCTCCAAATTCGTTTCCGAGAATTTGGCAGTACATCCAACTGGCCTCACAACCACAGACCACGTGTCACCACGTCAGCCCAGGACCTCCGCACCCGGCATCTTCACCTGTAAGATCGTCTGAGACCAGCCACCCGGATAGCTGATGCAACAATTGGTTTGCATAACCAAAGAATTTCTGCACAAACTGTCAGAAACCGTCTCATGGAAGCTCATCTGCATGCTCGTCATCCTCAACGGGGTCTTGACCTGACTGCAGTTCGTCGTCGTAACCGACTTGAGTGGGCAAATGCTCACCTTCGATGGTGTCTGGCACTTTGGAGAAGTGTTCTCTTCACGGATGAATCCCGGTTTTCACTGTACCGGGCAGATGGCAGACAGCGTATATGGCGTCATGTGTGTGAGTGGTTTGCTGATGTCAACATTGTGACTAGAGTGGCCCATGGTGGCGGTGGGGTTATGGTATGGGCAGGCATATGCTACGGACAATGAACACAGGTGCATTTTATTGATGGCATTGTGAATGCACAGAGATACCGTGACGAGATCCTGAGGCCCATTGTTGTGCCATTCATCCACCACCATCACCTCATGTTGCAGCATGATAATGCACGGCCCCATGTTGCAAGGATCTGTACACAATTCCTGGAAGCTGAAAACATCCCAGTTCTTGCATGGCCTCCATACTCCCCGGACATGTCACCCATTGAGCATGTTTGGGATGCTCTGGATCGGCGTATACGACAGCGTGTTCCAGTTCCTGCCAATATCCAGCAACTTCGCACAGCCATTGAAGAGAAGTGGACCAACATTCCACAGAACACAATCAATAACCTGATCAACTCACTGCGAAGGAGACGTGTTGCACTGCGTGAGGCAAATGGTGGTCACACCAGATACTGACTGGTTTTCTGACCCTCCCCGCATATCTGTGAAAACTTCAGTGCCTATAAATGTCTCTTTTCAAGATAAAACTGCACATTTTAGAGCGGCCTTTTATTGTGACCAGCCTAAGTCACACCTGTGCAATAATCATGCTGTCTAATCAGAATCTTTATATGCCACACCTGTCAGGTGGATGGATTATCTCGGCAAAGGAGAAGTGCTCACTAACACAGATTTAAACAAGTTTGTGAACAAAATGTGAGAGAAATAGTCCTTTTGTGTACATAGAAAAGTCTTAGATCTTTGCTTTCAACGTATGCTTTTCAAGTATGATGAGGTTGTAAAGAAATGTTCACTCTCGTAATCAAGGGGAGTCAATTGATAGCTACCTCACAAACCTCACAGGAACCCACAGGAACACAAATCACCCCCACGTCTGATGATGTTGATGTTGATCTGATGATCATGTTGATCATGGTGAGATCTTCTCTTCCTGTGTCTGACATCATCAAAATAGTGCAAGAAATGGCAAAAAGACCCAACACTGCAGGCAGTGATAACCAATCTCCAAGACGGCTGGTCAAAAGGCAGCTGTCCACAGTTCTATCCAGTTCGGGCGGATCTGTGTGTGGTTAATGGCCTTGTGCTCAGACTGAACAGGATGGTGATTCTGCAGTCCATGCGCCAAGATATGCTGCGTCGCCTCCACAAGGGGCACCTCGGTGTGGAGAAATGAAGGAGGAAGAGAGGCAGTGTACTGGCAGGATCAATATGATACAGGATCAATAGGGACATTGAAGGAATGGTTGGAAGATGTGACAGCTGCCACAGGCATTACTACAAACAAAGAACACATGCTGATTGCAGACATGCCAACTGAGCCATGGCAAAAGGTGGGAAGTGATTTATTTCATGTGAATGACAAAGATTATCTTGTGGTGATGGATTATTACTCTAACTATCCAGAAATAGGCATGGGATGGGATTGTGGCATCCCAAGGCATGGGATTCCATGTGGAGCTTCTCCTGCTGAGCTCCTCATGGGAGCTCTTCCATCGGAAAGGAACAACAAAGGACTGATTAAGAAAGAGCAGCAGCTCAAGCTGAAACAGTAAGTGAACTATGACAAAACAGCCAGGAGACTGGAAACTCTTCTGGAATAAGATGCATTGAGAATTGAGAATCATAACACCTGGAACAGAAAAGCGACTGTCCTTAAGGAAGTGAGTCCCAGATCATTCACTGAAAAACTGATGATGGACAAGAGCTGAGGCAAAACCGTAGGAGTTTGCTTCTCCTCCAGCAACCACAAAGACTGACAAAGCAGCTTTGAGAAGGTCTACTAGACCTAGTAAGAGAGACTAATAGAGGAAACATAAGCCAAAAGAGGAATGTAAAAGAAAAAAAAAGGGGGGCATTGTGATATGTTTGAGGTTGGATAGAATGTTAGACCATAAACAATGCTTTTATAGCTATTTTGGGAAACCAGAAAAAGCACAAACAAATTGTAAGAGTATATTTGCGTTGTATTGAAAGGTAGTAGGCTATGTTTAAAGAAATGTTTTATATGGAAGCATTGAAAGTTGTCTTTATGTTATGTAATGATATGTATAACTCGGCTATACATATTATCGACCTGAGTAATATGAGTAATTGAATAATATTATTACATATGAGTAATCTGTAGAGTTGAGGGTTGGGAGTTCAGAGTTGACTGACATGTGGATGAGACAACATGGAATAAAGAGCTAGCAAGTTAACAACTTAACAAAGTCTTATTTATTCTGTAATAAGAACATTACAGAAACAAATTGTGCGTGGCGTCTTTCATTTTCAGCACAAAATGCGTCCTAGGCAGCGATTTTTCTTCGTAAAAGGTGAGACAGTGTGAACACGCCCTAATGTGTGTAATATGTATAATTCACGGAACAATTCAAACAGGATAAAAAATGACACCCCGTTTCTATCCTCCTCTTCACCCCCACCTTCTGGAGGGTGGGGTGAGACAGGTTAATCACCCCGGTCTCCCGGTCTGGCTGTTGTACCAACATGGCCTTATGGTCTCTCATTGGACACGTTCCATCCTCCCATCTCCACTGTGAGAGTCACACTCACTCGCTTTGGGCGTCTTCAAAAGCGCAATACAAGTACAATTAATTACCATTGTCAAGTGTCATTCACGGATCAAATTACATATTTTGTTGGTCTGGCATACATTATGATCGTGTCTAATTTAATAGTGTGGACAAAAGCCAGGTGAATGAATTAAAAAGCATTGAGGCACACTGTCTCTTTAAGAAACATGATTCTTCCCCTCAGGGGGGTGGGGGTGTGACCGATTCACAACAACTTCATGCCTCAGCAGTTGGTCACATAGCCTGTCACTCATTAGATGCTTGCTCTGATTGGTGGGGGGCGGGGGGGGCTTCCCGTTTACATTCAAAGAAAGAGGGAGGGGTCTAACGACATGAAGTATGTAACGGGAGAGGGAGAGACAGACAGGCCAGACATGTGAAGAGTAAGTAAATAAACAAATGAGTGCTGTTCATTGAAGTGAAGTTTGGACAGTAGAGAACTTAAGAGTTGGAGAACGTCACGCTGTACGTATGCTGATGCTCTGCTGTAAGGAGAACTAACTTACTTACTTGTATGTGTTTCCTCCTGGACTCGTCCTCCCCCTGCTACCCTGGACGTGTGTGTGTGTGTGTGTGTGTGTGTGTGTGTGTGTGTGTGTGTGTGTGTGTGTGTGTGTGTGTGTGTGTGTGTGTGTGTGTGTGTGTGTGTGTGTGTGTGTGTGTGTGTGTGTGTGGGGAGAGAAGAAGAGCTACTGTGATATTGTTCAGGATGTTTGGTCAAAAGGCCAGGTAGTCATAGGAGTGCCACTAACCAAGAACTGATGCTATGTTAGAACTAAGGAGGCAGTAAAGTCAACCTCTCCAATACTCACAACATCTGCCACTTTTGCTTTTGTCAAAGTGCTTAAACCCCCCCTGGGAAATGCGGACTCTGTGCTGTGATTTACTGCTCTCCCATTTCTGCCCCCGCCAGACCCATGTGACGACCCCGTTCACCAATCGGAGTGCGTCCCCTCGATGGCCATGACGACGAGCGAGAAGCATCAGGAGTTGGAGGTCCGCCTCGACGACACGCTGACACGCATCGCCATGGAGACCCTGGAGATTAAACACCTGGAGCAGCAGCTGACTGAAGGTGAGAATGACAATAACAACAACAACGACGACGACGACAGCAGCAACAATGACAAGGAAACAGTGGGACTCTAGGTTTGAGCACTAGGGAGCACTAACTCATGGGACGATCACACCGAGCGACTCACCAATATGTGTCCTTCTTGATTTCAAATCACCCAACACATTAGATATCCATTGATGTCAGCTGGTCTTGGTCTCGTTAATGCATTTCATAGAGACCCTAAACGTATCTGTGGGTGTCAGGTGTTCTAGACTTGGTTGGATTGCCCCTTTAAAGGTTAACTTCTGTCAGTGGCAGGCTCAGGTTCAGCAATTTTAGAGGAGGTACATTGACGGGCAGAATTGCCCCAAAGGGTTACAATGCAGTCAGTTTGTGGCTGCGTTCTCTCTCAAAACTGGACCAACGTAAAAAATGTCATCCACATTTGTCAGTTAGACCCCAAATGATGGGAGAATTTGGTCCAGTTTTAAAAATCCCGAAGTTAACCGTAAGAGGCAATTCAATCAAGACTAGAGTCCCACAGACAGGTCTCATGAGTGAGGAGAGGTGACTGGGGCTCTAATCTAGAGACGCACTGCTTCTTTGTTGTTGCTGTTGCCCTTACTCTTTAACCGTTTAGTCCATTGAATTGGACACCTCCACCCCTGTGGGCTGTCTTGTGTCCTCAGGTCAGATCCTGGTGAACGAGGCCCTCCAGGCGGACTTGCGGGGAATCATCCGTGGCATCCAAGACTATGTGGGGGGTCTCAGACTACAGGCAAGAGGAGGCATCCCATGATATGGTCGATATTGCCCCTGCATGGAATAGTGCCTTGGCTGTGTGTCGTACTTGCGCACTTCTCCAAAAATGTGCCCACACATTGGCACAGACAGGATGTTGTCTTGGTAACCAGTGTGTCTCAAGGATGTTGTCTTGGTAACCAGTGTGTCCCAAGGATGTGGTCTTGATTACCAGTGTGTATCCATGATGTTGTGATGGTGTGAGTAGGTCTCTCAGGCCCAGGATGAAGCCCACTGCTTGGGTTTACAGAACCAGGCTCTGCAGCGCCAACTAGAGGCCACTCAGCTCCACTGCAAGCAGTTGGAGACCGAGGCCAGGACACACAGAGAGGTGTGTGTGTGTGTGTGTGTGTGTGTGTGTGTGTGTGGTGTGTGTGTGTGTGTGTGTGTGTGTGTGTGTGTGTGTGTGTGTGTGGTGTGTGTGTGTGTGTGTGTGTGTGTGTGTGTGTGTGTGTGTGTGTGTGTGTGTGTGTGACTGTAGTTGAATATTATGTTGTTGAATATGAATGCATGTGTGGTGTGTGTGTGTGTGTGTGTGTGTGTGTGTGCGTCTTCAGCAGTTTTACAGTGGGCCGGATCAGTTGTTAGAGGCTGTGGTCAGCGGTCAGGACTGGCTTCAGGTACCTGCAGTAGTACTACTATACGACTTTACTTTTCTTTTCTTGCAACTTATTATTGCTTATTTTGTCATATATTTTTTAGATATACTCTATATCTTTAGAATTTTTTTACAAGTTGTTCTATGTTATTACTCTCTGTTTATTGTTCAATGCTAGGCACCAATTGCACAAAAGCACATTGCTTGTTTGCAAAAACTAAGGCAATAAAACTGTTTCTGATTCTGATTTTTGTACTCCACATTACTACATTACAACAATGGTCGTGTGTAACCACTCATTAAGTACAAGGAATAAGTTAGATGGTTTGTATGTGGTGGTCAAGTGCGTAGATGGTGACAGCAGAGTCAAGACATGTGGTTCCGTTGGTCCCGCGCTCCAGTTCCCACGGACCGGAGGACGACGTGTGGAGTGACCGGCTGAGGCAGACGTACCAGGGCATCCAGCGGCACATAGCAGAGGAAATCCGGAGAGCCCTGGAGCGAGACCAGCAGAACCGGGACCAGCAGAACAAGGGACCGGCAGAACCAGGGAGAGCAGCTGAGGGCGGAGCTGCAGGGAGCACGCAACAGTCTGCACGACTCTCAGGCGCAGGTCCAACAACTCCGCTGCACCATGGTCAGTGTGTGCATGCCCACTCTGGCACTGGTCAGTGTGTTGCACTCTTGAGCTGAAAGCCCCTGGGTTCGATTCCCAATGTCCACACAGTGTACCTGTAGGGGGCATCTTTGAGCAAAATGCCCCTGAAAACAAATTTCATATTTCCATGAATTAGTCTCATTTTTTAAAAGCTGACGAAATGAAATAAATACAATTCTAAATAGCTAAAAACCACAATAATACGAGTTGACACCAAAACTCGAAGGTGCAGAACTATATTGTAGATTACGGGGTGTGTCTGTGCTCTCCCAGGCGGAGGTGCTGTCCAGGAAGCGGGAGCGACACGCAGACCAGAGGATCAGGTGGACCACACAGCAGCTCCGCGCGATCTCTGATACCCTAGAACAACTGGAACCACAGGTAGACACACACACACACGCACGCACATCCATTCATTCATTTATTCATACATACATACATCCATCTATCCATACATACATCCATCACTACATATATCCATCCATCCATCCATACATACATACTTATCATGTACACACACACGGCCTGTTGTCCATTGAAGGAAGGAAACCAGGAAGTAGGGGAGGTTTTAAAAGGAGAAGGGAAATGTTTGGTGGGAGGGGCTTATTATATTATTTGGTAAGATACCTTAAATCAATTCCTTGTTTGATATTGCCATCCGTTTGCTTTTGATTTGTCTTTCCATGCAACTATTCTTCAACTATTTTAGACGTTTAATATAGAAAAGCTGGGAATATTCATCAATTTTCTTATTAAAAATGCACACACACAGCAGACACACACCTTCATAAACAACACGTATGACATATGATTGAAATGGTCACAATGGTCATATTTTCTTCATTCTAGATCTATTTAGTTACTGTATTACTACAGCTTTACATTTAGAACAGTAATGATGATATTGTCTCTCTCTCTCCTGTCAGGAGGCCTGTGACTCTGGTTTGGGACTGCACTACCTCAGTTCACCTGATAGGGGACTCTGTGACATAAGGCTGCCAGCAGGGGTGGACTGCGCTCTAGATGGCAACCCGACAGACACTGGTACACACACAGGCACAGGCACACACACAGGAACAGGTACACACACACACAGGCACACACTCGTTTACTTTCTTCTCTCTCCTCTCAGCTTGGAAGGACGGTGAGCGAGGCTACGGTGCAGGGGACACAGGAGAAGGGGGCGGCCCAGCGACGGGCCCCTCTGCTGGGATAGCAGACAGCCAGGAGCCCCTCTGTGCCGGACCCGCTGCCCCAGCCTGTAATCTCCCAGAACACACAGAGCTGGTGAGTGAGTGTGGCGGGTCCTTCACCTGCAGGCTCACTACACTTCAGCTCACTGGATCATCAAATGCACAGAGCTGCCATCAGTGACACCCAGCAAATACATTTACTGTTGTGTAAAAGGATTCAGGGCCAAAACACTAGAATCAAACACATGCTAAAAGCCAGCCTGCTTCTTGGTTATTGCTCCTGTGCCTCCTGTGACAGATAGACGGACTGGAGGAGCAGAGGAAGAGGCTGGACAAGGAGAGAAAGATGCTCCGTCTGAAGGCACAGCGGCTCGGGTCAACAAGTCAACAAAACAGGTCTCTCTCTCTCGTCCCACACACAAGCCCGCACACCACACACACACAGTGTACATGTTTACATGTGTATCCTCTGGCAAAAACATGCTTGCAATTGTGTGTGTGTGGCCAGGTGTGTGTGTCTGTGTTTGTGTGAGGAGGTGCAGTGTGTGGAACACACTCTGCTAA
Source organism: Coryphaenoides rupestris (assembly GCA_002895965.2). NCBI lineage: Eukaryota > Metazoa > Chordata > Actinopteri > Gadiformes > Macrouridae > Coryphaenoides > Coryphaenoides rupestris. Next base: position 262,890 of record PIJE02000025.1, read on the forward strand.
AGAGGAGAGCAGAACTCAGACAGGCGGACCGACGTCTGCTGGACGCACAGAGCTGTCTACATGAAACCAGACACAAGGTGCACGCCCACGCACACACACACACGGGTCATATATAACTGTACATTACTGTGACAGGCTAGTGTCTCTGGGTGTGTGTATATATAACTGTATATTACTGTAATATATATATATCTGTACTTTACTGTGACAGACCAGGTGTGTGCAGAAGCAGCTGGTGTTGTCTCAGTCGGCGCTGGAGGGGCTGGACCACAGACTTGAGGAGAGCGCCACCTGTCTGCTGGAGACCAAACAGCAGCTCTGGTGAGCATCGTAGCGCGTCCGTCCACATCAACACGTGTCCGCCCACCCAGTGATGGGAATTGAGTTATGATAAGAGGATAGATAAGAGGATCCTATGGGCTCTTGCAGACTGGGAGACCCCAGCTGGAAATGCTCAGGACCTTTTCATTATTGAAGTTTTTAAATGAACTTTGAAATTCAATCAGACTCAATCCATTTTAATGTGAAAAAAAAGTATTTTGCGGAAATGGAAAGTGAGCAAATGGGACTTAAATTATGTAAGTTGGGGACAGACATCTTAGAGGAAGTGATACAGGTGACTTCCTGTATCTGTTTCCAGGGAGACGGAGGAGGAGCTTCAGCAGGTGAGGAGGAGGAGTGGAAGGAGACGATGAAGAATGGAGACACTGGTACACACACACACACACACACACACCACACACACACACACACACACACACACACACACTTCCTTACAACAAAGTGCATTTAATTAGGACAATATTAGGTTCATGTTTTAAATCGCATAACCTTTTGAAACAGACCTTCGGTGATGAAGCCTTTTTTGTTTTGTTTATTTTGCATCCAGGATGAAATCTTGCCCAGGAAATATGAATCTGAAGAAGCCCTTCAAGAGAACAGAAGGGAGGGAGGGGGGGGGGAGACTGACACTGAGGCAAGAGAGCGAGAGGGAGCGTATTTAGACACATTGACAGCAGTTCCCATTACATGTTGAGGATATTGCTTTGTCAAACTCCATATTCTTCTCACTGGGGACTGTGAGCTGCTGTCCACGGCTCACAGGAAGTAAGAAACCGGCGGGAGGGAAAAAGACAGACAGACATGACAATCAACGAAATGTCTTCTTTGGAGTGTAAGTGAGTGTGTTCACATCACCACTGCTCTGACACACATACAACCACAAACACACACACCATTGTCAATGTCGGTATCCACCTCGGACTGCATTTCAGGATACTCGCATAATTGTCCACACACACACACACAGGCCTCCTGTATATTAACCTGACTGCTCCACTGTGCACATGTAACCATGTTCCTGTAAGCTAGCTATGCACTTGTTTTAATGATCCATGTTCTAACATGTATGTCACGGCACGACTTGTAAGCCAACATTTATTTTTGTAACTTCAAATAAAACACTATGGGAACAATGTGGACATGTTTATTTGAATGTTGAGCACTAGGAAGTTGGAGAGAGATCGAGAGAATCCACATTAAGATCCATCCCACTCGAAATCTTCGACTTCAATTTGAGTGATCTCAATTCAAAATGTCATTCGTTCAATTCCAATACATGCCAACTCCTTACATAGTGGTGACGCACAAAGGGGGTAAAGTGTGTGTATCAAAGCTTGTTGCCACAATGCCACATGACTTTGTCGCTTAGTTTGGAGCTCCTCCAAGGAAACAGGCAGGACACAGGCAGGTAGAAAATAAAAGGCGTAAGGTCTGGTTTATTGTTAAGTGCAAGTATGTAAAATGGCATAGCAGATGGTAACCAGTTAGCATGCTAGCGCTGTAACCTGTGGTGCACTGATTAGCCAATGCACCACAGGCTTGCAGCCCCACCCCCCGAGACTAACTGGGCCAGGTGAGGCCAGTCACCAAACACACACACACTCCCACATACCGCCAACACTGAATTGAGGCTGGGGAAAATCCCCGGCGGAGGTGTCCATGGATCATCCACTCACGTCCCCAATGTGGTCAGCTAAACCCCTTCCCCTCCATCCTGGAGACCGGAGGCCTGGGCTGCTGCCTTGACTGGCGGCGGTGTCTCTGGGTGTGGGAGTTGCTGGGCTGTCTGAATGGGCTGGGTAGGGGATTGGCAGCTGGCCCACGGTAGAGCTTAGGGCTGGGCGATCTGGCCAAAAATACACGATTTTACCACGATTTTATTTCCCATATTGATCGATTTTTGATTGTTTTATAACAATATAATTTGATAATGTTTGAGGAGTATGCTGATTATGACAAATGAAGAAGACACCAGAGGGTTCATTAGTTAAACTTTAGAACAGTTTATTAACAAAAATAATAATAATAATAATAATAATAATAATAAACACTGCAAACATGCTGTAATAGGCTTAATAAAACACACCTTTCAAATTATTTAAATGTAAATAAAACAAAGCTGGGCAGCAAACATCTCATGTTTTTCGAGGTAGAGAAAAATAGTTAAACAAGTGGCTCAAATACCCTGTGCAACTTTAAGATAAAATAAAGTGCAAAATATGAATTATGAAGTGGTTACATCAGAGGTGGGCAAACGGCCCGTTGCGTTGTTTAATCCGGCCCGTCGGGCATTTACATTAAGTCCTATAATAGGACTCAACTTAACAAATATAGTGTGGTGTCTCCGTTACCTTCAGCTCTGCAGTGCTGGGTTCAAATCCTGTGGGAAGCCTTCTTTTATGTCTAAGTCCTGTGAACGGTAAAGTTAAATACGCCCGGAGACCATGTCCAAGTAGGTGTCTTGGTGGTGCTGTGGTGTGCTGGAGGTTAGCACTCTGGAGACTCAGGTTCGAGTCAGCGCACATACGGGGCCACCAAGAAATTAACGCCAGCAGAACCCCCACCCCCCCTCATCCCTAAAGGGCTCTTGCTGACAACCGAGAGCTTGTGACTCTACTAAAGCATGAATCATTCAAAGTGACTGACTTTCTTACAGTAGTTTGTTTCTTTGTAGTTGGTTCCTCCCCCAATTTATCCATGTTAATTAATTCACCCCTCCCCTAGGCAAATAAAACACTTGAGCGTAAAGAAAAGCTTCAAGCGAATAGGAGAGAATGAACAAAATATAGCCCAGTGTGTGTATATATATATATATAGATATATATATATACACACACACTATTAAGGGCCTATAACACACTGTCATAATTACTTGTAAACTCTGATATGAGCTCCGTCTATCTTTGTTATTTCATTTTACATCGAACGTGAACTTCAATATAATTCTAGTGTGTTTGCAATTCCTCATGCGAGTGCTTCGACAAACACTCGAGAAACAAGATTATAGATTATATTTTCTGTTCCTTGCAGGATAAATACATACATGTGTTATTTACTGCGTTAATCAAGGCCTTCCTACGGTAAGGGCTGAACAGAATGAGAATGGACCTTTCCACCCTGTCAGGAGAATAATAACTAATAAGATTGCCTGATTTCTTAAGACCTTGCAACAGAGCCGCCATGATGTCCCACAAACAAAGCTTGTCCCGCGTTGTTGTGTTCATAGATTAGACTACAGATACATTTAGTTAGAACAACATGGTTCTTAGATGCGCTTGGGGAACGTGCAATAATGACCACAGATATCCACAGAGATTACAGGGAGCGCGTTTCATCCAGATTTGGCAGTCTGCAGGACTGCAGGACTTTTTAATACATGGATAGAGCTTATGGATTTTAAATTTGGACAACTACATCTGGCCTCATAGACATTATTAAAAACATGCATGAAAACTTTTTAAAATAATTTCCTTCTACTTGAGTCATTATTGATGGTACTGAATGTAAGACCCAGGTGTCATCTGCACTGGCTTTACAGAGTCAGCTTTATAGTGACTATAAGTCAAGCACAACCCTCAAACCATTGACTGGATGTGATCTAAGTGGTTCTGTCATTTTTGTGTCCGAGTTATTTACAGGTCCTGTATCTGATAAGGCAATTACTGAACACAGTGGTTTTTATGATTTACTTAAAACACTGAAAGTTCACAAGTAAAACAATCAAATGGTTGATAGCAACTCCACACATCAATTTACAGCAGCGCCAACACAAAAAGCTACAAAGCTCGCTAATTAGTTCAAATTCAAAGGTTTATTTGTCACCTATTTCAGTGTACAGGTACATTGATCAGTGAATGTTTTTTTCGCTAGGACCAGATTGTTACCATCGTGTGATTAGCATAGCTCGGTGATTAGCCCATTGTAGCTAGTAGTTAGCAGATCTTATTTTCATTGTAAACACATCACTAACGTACTCACCCTGCTTTACATGAGCAGTAGGACTCCACCATTTTGTCCTGACGAATTTCAACGTGGAGTTTGGTGAGATGTTGTCATCTGCTCCGTCCGAAATCCAAATGTCACGGATATATCCTTGTGTCAAATAGTTCAGACCTTTCTGTAGAACTCTCTTAGATAAAGTAGCGGCATTTGGCAAATAACATCCAGCGATATTGTCAGGAATCCTTGAGAGAGAATCATCAGCAGGGGGTCGTTGTTCAGTGGACATTACTAACATGCTGCAGAGCTGTGGGAATGCTTGTGGGGCATAGCAACAGTAACTAGGGGGGGCGGGACTTGCCGCTTGAGTAGGGAAAGGTCCATTGAACATGTTAATTAGAAACTAACTTCTATGCAACTTATCCACACTTCAGTTAGTAACATCTCTTATGCATTATTATGTATTCCATATCTGTGTACGTTTGTTATATGTTTATTGTTCATTGTAAAGCGTCTTTGAGTACCCTTTAAAAGCGCTATATAAGTCATATGTATTATTATTATTACACCTCAAGCGTTCGCCCTACCAATGTTAAAACATATTTTCAGATCCAAATTATTATTTGTTGCAGAGAGACAGCGTATGAGCACAGAACGCATCAAACGAAACTGTAATAATAATAATAATAATAATAATAATAATAATAAAAAGGAATATACTGGCTTTACATCTCTTAAATTAAATCAAGTCATTATGTAACACATTTTAGCTTGTGCACATCATTTAACACCATGATAGGTTTTTTGCCAGAAAGGCATCATATCTTTCTCAATGAAGTACGATCCTGCATTATTTATATCCTCGCTTCTTTTTGAACGTCTTTCATACGGGAAATGGCAGCAAATGACGACACAATGGATGCTTGTTTGGGCCCCGCTGCTACTTGAAGGCTTTCTTGGCTCCGCCCCCACGTGTAGTCGCTGGGCGCTACCGTCTCAGGTGCTTCAACAGGTTGCTCTCCCATCTTGGTCGACACGTCCGACGACATGGAGACGCAGACGGTCGTTTTCTGCACCTTGTCGTTTTTAAAGTAACCAAACCAGTTCCATATCATAGACTTCGCGAAGCGCTTTTTGTCGACAATTTGGTCACTTCGGAACTCGCGTTCCTCACCGGTGTCACTCAGTCTTTCTTTGCGTCGCTGTTGGTAAACAACGCCTCGTGCCGTGGTATAAATGGGCGTGTCAAGCCAAAACACTGCAGACCGATTGGCTGTTGTCGCGTTATTTTGGCTGCGCCAATCGTAGCGAATCGGCGTGTCGAGACAAACACTGCAGACTGATTGGCTGTTGTCGCGTTTATTTCTGGTGCGTCATGACGCTGCTGTCAGATCTATCCAGATCGAAAAATCACGAAGGCTGATAGATCGAGATCGACAAATGTATCACGATCTCGATTCGAGACCGATTAATCGCCCAGCCCTAGTGGAGCTCGTTGGAGGGACTGGAGGGCTCCACCTTGGGAGCCAGTGTAGCAAATAACTCTCTGCCACAATGCCACATAAAGTATGTGGCTTTAGTTTGGGGATCCTCCAAGGACACAGGCAGGTTTGTGGTGTAAAGTCCAGTTTATTGCAAAGTTTGTTAAGATGGCAGAGCTCATGGTGCACAGCTAGCATGCTAGCGCTCCCTGAGTGTGTGTGCTGGTGGCTGACAACCTGTGGTGCACTGATTAGCCAATGCACCACAGGTGTGCAGCCCCACCCCTCCAGACTCTAACTGGGCCATTCAGTGGACCACAGCCGGCCGTTGTCACCGTTCTGTCGCCATGGTGACTGTTTTTAGGCAACGCAGCATGGGAGCACTTGCACAGCTGCTGTCCACCAGCTGAAGGAGAGACTGAGGGGAAGACAGACAGACACGACAATGTCACACACACACACAGCTTATTACATGTGGTATTTATAAGCACACTTGTGTAAAGAGAATACATTAAGGACAAGAATACATTAAGAAAGAGTCTGCATGTAAACCTTGTCCCTCCGTATCTACCTGGACCCTGCCGTTGGAACAGTGGTTTAGTAGAGTCAAGCAGCGAGCCGTCTGATTGGTCAGCTTCTCCTTGACGGATGTACAAAGGAGCCTATCGGACGTCACGTCCACCAGCAACCGCAACAGACAGCGCAGGAACACACCCACACGGCGGTGATCTATCCTGGAGGGAGAAAGAGAGAGGAAATTAAAGAAACACACCTTTACTGTGTGTGTGTGTATAGTGTGTGTGTGTATAGTGTGTGTGTGTGTGTGTGTGTGTGTGTGTGTGTGTGTGTGTGTGTGTGTGTGTGTGTACCGGGGCCAGGCCACCGGGAGCAGGGTCTCCAGGGCATCCAGGGCGCTACTTCGGCTGCTCTCCTGCGGGGGGTCGCTGACCTCCAGGTATCCCAGAAGCACCCGATCCACACGCTGCAGGTGTCGGCACACGCACACACCCAGTCTGACCGTCATAAAGCACACATGCACGCGCACGCACGACACAACACACACACACGCACACACGCACACACAACGCGCGCACACACACATTTTTGGTTTAAGCAGATTACACACAGAGACCATAATTTATGTATTACATTGCTTTATCCGACATGCAGCGAAGAAAAAATGTATTATTTACACAATGATCGATTATTTATTATTTATTATTTTTTCATGAAAGAATGCCTAGCCTTCTAAAATGCCATCCTGTGTAAATAATTAGCTTGCAATACAACTGTGAAGCATTGGATATATATTTATTATATGTATATACTGTATATGTGTATATATATATATAGTAGTAGTTATAGTGCGTTATGGCCCACTGTGTGCGGTTGTTCAGCACCTGATATGAAATACAAAGTCAATTCCTGAATTGCCTTGTTTGAGTTGTATTTATAGCTAGATTCCAAAGGAGTGATCATATAGACAGACATCAGGGCAGACCTGTGGATGTACTTGGGCAGCGCGGTGGCATAGACCCGGCGCAGCACCATCTTCTGCTCCATCTCCATGTTGGTGAGGAGCAGACGCACCACGTCGTCATGGCGACAGGGCCTCCGGGGGACGTCCCTGGGGCTGCCGGCGGTGGGGGAGGGGGGCTTCTCTAGGACGAGCAGCAGGTCCAGGAGACAATCCAGAACCAACTGGAAACAGATGTGTGTTTACATTTCATCCGTGCGCGTCCGTGTGCTCATCTGTGTGTGTCTCTGTGTGTGTCTCTGTCTGTCTGTCAGTGTGTGTCTGTCAGTGTGTGTACCTGTATCTGTGGGCCGTTGGTGGTGTACAGGTGTTTGTAGAGTGCCTGGTAGACCACCTCCGCTCTGTTGTACTGACGGAGCTCCGCTGCAGTCTGCAGCACACAAACACACAACACACACGTCAATCACTTGTCACGTTAAAGCCAGGACTCACCAGTAAAACCAAAACAAGATGAACCTCATCACTCTTGGATGGGGAATTCAGGACTGGTCAATATCGCATTATATTCACCGTAGTGTGTGTGCCGCTATGTGTGTATTCTTGTACACGTACCGTTTGCAGAACTATATGATGTAGACAACGGATTCCCAGAATGCAGTTCTCTGGTCTATAGTGGTCCGACAGGAGGAGGGAGGGGGGGAGGACGCGGGGGAGGTGGTGGGAGAGAGAGGGGTGCCTCATCTGGTCACCACGGCAACAGAACAACAGAAAGCACAACTATCACTGTTAATGGACACGCACACACCAGCACGCACGCACGCACGCACGCACGCACGCACGCACGCACGCACGCACGCACGCACGCACACACACGCCGTAACCCACCGGTCATTAACAGATGGGTTACCTAGTTGAGGTTTGTGAAGTGCCTTGGTATTGGGTTGAGGGTTCACTTAATTAATTAATTGGTTAATTGGTCTCAGCATGCCGTTATGTAATGTGAATGTTTGATGAGGTCAGACTGACCTGAAGAAGAGCCCAGGAGAAGACCAGCTTCACCGCCGCACACTGATGCAACAGATCCCTTGAGACACACGCGCACACACACACACTCTTCATGTTCATCTTATTTTAATAATTCAACCTTACCATGGTGTGTGTGTGTGTGTGGTCCTTTGCCACATGTCATTCCCTCTCTCTACCAAAACCCAATTTCATGTCTCTCTTTTACTGTCCTGTCCATTAAGGCAGAAAATGCCCTCAAAAGAAAATTATAATACAAAATGTATTAAAGGCTGTATGTCAAAAGGTCGGTCACAATGAAGGTCACGGCGCAGGAGAAAGCTTATGGCAACCTTTCGTCTTATTTCTTATTTTTTTCTGCATGTTGTTGCAGGAAGGTTGGATGTTTTGTGTGTGGGGGGGGGGAGATAAGCGCTCACTTGGTCAGGTTAGGCTGCAGGTCGTCCAGAAGCCCCTCAAACACGCCTCCGGCAGCAGACTCCTCCTCCTTGTCCCCCTGGAGGAGGTGAGGAACATCCCTCCACCCCCCGGCTGACACCAGGATGCCCAACAGGCGCCCCGCAGACTCTCTGGACCGGGCATCCGTCCACGGCTGGTCCTGGATCAGCGCGCACACACACACACACACACACACACACACACACACACACACACACACACACACACACACACACACACACACACACACACACACACACACACACACACACACACACACACACACACACACACACACTCTTCATATTATAAAATTTTTTTATTGTGGTCTACAACAAATACACTTGACAAAGGTGCATTAGAACATAGCATCCCTCTGTCTGGTGGGAAAGTGTTAATTATATGTGCCCGAAACTTGCACCGTATGGAATAGAGTGGGGCTTCCATTTGGGGATAATTAAATTAAATCTACTGCAGTCGTATACAGTATATATAGTACATATATATATACATCGTGCTACTACCCCAGCAGCAGCCCTATAACATTCTGCCTACCTGGAGGTGGGTCACAGCCAACACGCAACACAGCGGGGCCACAGCTGATAAGAGGCGGGCCCTGGCCCCTGGCCCAGTGGGCAGGGCCTCATGTGGGGCCGCCTCCCCCACGTCCGGCACGGGACCCGCCCCTTCGCCCTGGGCTGGCCCCAGGCGCCCCATCAGGCTGCAGAGGGCTGAGCAGACCAGGCACAGCCCTGGCTGGGACGTCCCGGTAGACAGCGTCTGGCAGAGATCCGTCCGTCTCGCAGGCGGGCAGAGAGGCCCAGCGAGTGAGAGATTGGACCACGCCTACATAGGCCTTCACCAGCGCCGCCTGCCGGTCGCACGCAGGCACGTCATTGGTGCGATCGGTGGAATCGAGGGAAAATAGCCAATGAGAGTCACCGAATTGAAATAAGTGTTCCGCCTGCCCAATGGCAGCCGCTACTTCTGAGTCACTGTCACGTTGAGCCGATCCGACCAGTTTGTCCTGCAGGTGGCTGAGCACCTCTGTGATTGGTGGAAAGGGCTGCCCGTCATTGTGGAGATGAGAGGGATGCACTGATGAGGAGAGATGCAGGCGACCAAGAAGCAATGACAGGTCCATGCTGAAAGGCACACAGACATACACCTAGTCCAAGACATACACACTGCACAAGAACAGACACACAGACACAGACACACAGACACACACACACACACACACACACACACACACACACACACACAAATACATATTATATAAACATCACCATAGGTAACACACACAGAATACAAATACACACACGCACACTAGAGTCTTAATGTTACCTTACTATGCAAATGTACTATTTATAATGTGTTCATCACTACACTGACAAAATCTGTTAAGAATGATATTAATAAAAACATTTTACCAGTCGGATTCAATGTGTTTTTCAAGAATTAGCTAACTACATAGCTTGTTCAGAAAACTATAAATGAAGTATTTACCTCTTATCTGCTTATTATCACGACAAATGTCAGCGGGATTTGTAGCGATAGTTTTTAGGATGAAAAGACTCCACGCACTGATGGGCAACTTGTGTGCAACGTCGGTCGTTTTACGGAGGCGCACGTCGTTCGTCTCCATAATACGTCCGCGATGAAGGTTCCTACCCTGTTCCTATTGTACAGTATAACGGTCTCCATGCATTGTTTGCGATTTGTTGATAGTGTCGCGACAACCAATATTGGTAATCATATCGCAAACCTATTTAACTTAAAGTTAGGGTTGATGGGAAACACTCTGAAATGGTATTACTATCCTTGGCAAACCTAAACGTGGTTGTTTTACAGATTATTGTCATATATATGTGATGTATGTATCATGAACCTCATTCAATATCAGCAAGAAGACGACAGGTTGGGGGTAAATTGAACCAGGGCAAGCTGGTACTGGAGTTAATAAACATTTGTAATAATAGTAATTCCATTAAAAAAATATTTTTCTTGCATAGCAACAATCATAGTGAGATGATGGTGATTTTGTTTGTTAATTGCATTTCTCTAATATATATATAGTCTTCACACTTTTGCTGCTTATGCATTTCTGAAAAGTTATGGTAAATATTCAAAGGATCAATGTATCCATGTTTTTCTTGTCATATTTGTACGGATTTACCATCATTGTATTTTTCTTTGCTGAGAAATTGCCTCACCCACTCTCCCCTACTGGAGCTGTACAGTATATCCTGTATATGTTATTAATGGATTCAGAGATACTATCAATATGAAACACAATGTGTAGCCTCAACTGTGTCACACTGCTGGGCAATGTATTATCAACAGGAAATGAAAGAGCAGAAGCTACAACGTGCACACACTCTCTGACACTTAACACACACTCATACAAAGTCATGTAAACACTGACTAATGCACACAGACAAATGTGTGCATGCTCACACAGCATACACTCGTCTACCTATCCAAGCTATTTTATTGATTTACAGATTGTTGGTTTCACCCCAGGAAGCTGTGACATCACCGCACAGGGCGGGGTGAATAAGAAGACAGAGTAAACACTTTGGATAAACACTTTAATACACAGGAAGTACTGAAGCCATAATTCTACACACTTTAATACACAGGAAGTACTGAAGCCATAATTCAATACAATTAGCATACAGTTGATAAACAGACAATAGGTCATACACTTTAATGGAAGTTTTTGTATGATTTCATCATACAGACAGTAATACGGTCATGAAGGTTACGTTGGTTTTAATCGATTCTGTTTCAGCTCCAGATGGATTGTTGTCCGTTGTGTGTATGAATGCTGCTGGGCCTCGCTGTGGATATACCATAAGGAGAGGAACAGGTAAAGCCAAAGTAGCTACAGGGTATTCGGTTCTAATGTATTGAAAATGTATTGATAAATACAACACCATAAATGAAGTAAGACATGAAGATGTAACAGAAGGAAGGTGAGTGTGTGTGTGTGTGTGTGTGTGTGTGTGCTTTCTCTCGTGTGTGGTCACTCGTCTTCTTCGCTCATTGGAAGGCTTGGACTCTCCTCCGTGCTGTAACACACTCTATCCATCGGACACTCCTGCTGCATTATACACTGGAACACACACACACATACACACAGTCAAAGTCCATGCATGCATAATAACCATTAGTTTCTTGGTCCTGCGCCGACCCCATGAACTGCCAGTCTGCCCTGTGTCTCGTTAGTTCCATCTGTGTCACCTGTGTTACTGTTGATGACTCACGCTACTCACCTGTGTTCCTAATTATTTATGTTCCCTAAAGTGCTGCCCCTTTTTGTCAGTTGTGGCAGTTTCTGCTTTGCTTTCACAGCAGGAAAAACGCAGGTGTAGCATAGATTATGGGTGCGTTCGATTTAGTTGGCAGTGCACCAGTGCGCCAGACACAACTAGTCGAGTAAATATACAGTACATTGACCATGCTGGTGCTGTGACAGACATACATGAAACCAACCTAACTGTAAAATGATAGGAACAGGAAGTTACTTAACCCTGCTACTGACGATTTGTGGAAACGGTCTATTGTTTCTGGTCTTCCCCATTAAAATCCTGGTAACTGCTTTTCAGGGGGGGGGGGGGGGGGGGGGTTCTCTGCTGTTGGTTTCACCCCAAGGCTTGACACTTGGATCCAATCACAGATATTTGATATATTTTGATATCTGAAACAGATTGCCGTGGTGCCTCAGCTCTTGTCAAGATGTACCCAACAGGACAGGAGCAACTGGCTGGTTTTGTTGAAGCAGAAGTACATTTCTCAAGTATGTAACATACATGTCATTTATGTTGAATTTCTCATTGTAAGGAGTGTGTCTGAAATCAGCCTCTTTGGTGAAGTCTATCCTGTGTTCAGTAATGTAATCAATGTTCCAGCCACACACACGCGTTGTCTCACCAGTTTCTCCTCTCTCACGGCAGGGTTCCGCAGCAGGCAGCACAGCGGTGCATAGAGGATGTTGACCAAGCCGATCACCACCATCAGAGAGGGGAAGCCGATCGCCCGCACTACAGCGCCCCCTGTGGACGGCCCTGGTGGAGCACATCATCTTGTTAGTGTGTGTACATTGTTGTCTGGCCATGTTCGAAGGAGTCCACTTGTACGCTATATAGTGCTTTGGGCGCGTGTGTGTTACCTATGGCAAAGCCCATACATAACGCCACGTCTGCGATAGCGTAGACACTGCCGTAGACTGATGCGTGGCGAATGTCCACCAGGTATCCCATAATAGCCATCATAGAGGAGTCTACCATGCCTACATTGCACACACACACACACACACACACACACACACACACACACACACACACACACACACACACACACACACACACACACACACACACACACACACACACACACACAGTATAAGTAAATCCACACACACACAAGATATAATCTGCTCAGTAACAACAGGAGAACCCGGAGACACTCACCAATAGCAAAGCCCAAACCAGCGTTTGGACCAATCAGACCGTAGATACTGGTGGCAAATGGAACCTAGAACATCATCATCATCACCATCATCATCACCATTATCATCAACAACAAGACCAACTACACCAAATACGAAAATAACGGACAGACAGACAGACAGACATATACTAGATACTTACACACAGCAAACTGACACCCACGAAAAACATTCCCAGCATGGAGCAGAGCCACCTGAAAACACAAGGGCTCCATTAACTCTTCCTCCTGCTGGACTACTGGGTCCGTCCACAAGCAAAGCACACTTATTTCTACTGTACACCTGCCTTCACACACATGAAGGCCATTGTTTTACAAAGGAAGACATCCAGTTCTAGAAATGTTCCGATTATAAAGCGTTGAGGCGGACCTCACATGTTCTGGAAAGTTGTTCTGGATAAGTGGTGCAAATAGGAAACAAATAATATAAGAAAGCCTTCTTATTGATTCCAATAAAATGTATCTTTGTCTGCAAATTCATATCACAATCATAAACAATCATTCTACAGCTTCTCTTATAACACAATGTGTAGTTACACAGGACAGCTTTTTAGTGTCTCCCCATGTGAATGTAAGAGAAATCAGAGAAAAGCTTCAGAAAAACTGAAGCAATAACGTTAATATTTTTCATGCTGGACAACAACTTTTTTTTCTCTCCTGTCATTTAAATTGTGTTTAGTTGAGGTCATGTTATGCTGAACTCAATTCATGTAATGTAGTGTAATATGTGTTCTGGGATTAGGAATTGTCACATTTTTGGAATGCCATTCAAAATCATGGGAGTTCAGGTGCAGGGGGGGGGGGGATTGTGTGTTTGATTAGAGGTTGATAAGTTGTCTCACCTCCCCATCCTATTGGCTAAAACGCCAAACAGGTTGGTTCCTATCAGGTAAGAAACACTGGCTGGAAGAAAGGCCATACCTAAACACACACACACACAGACCAGATACAAGGGCATCTTATGAGTTATGAGTTTGTGTACCACATCGGCATTATGGGATATCAGAGTGGAACATACCTAGCTGCCATTTAGGGGAGCACATGGTCTGCAACATCCATATGGGAAGTGTGGGTTCGAGAATGGCCACACCCATATTTGCAAAGCACAGAGAGCCTGCAGGGAACACATATCCAAACAAACAGCTGAATACCGGGGGAGCGGCCGTGCATCCTGGGACATGTTGCTGTGGGGGTGAGTGGGGGGGGACAGCCAGAGGATGTGGTTACCATGGTGATCGGCTCACCTGCACTGATGAGGATGTAGGGGTCCTTCAGCAGAGTTAGTAGGGGGGTTCCCTCCACGTTCTGCAATGCACACGCACGCACACATACATGCACACATACACGCACACACGCACACATATACACACACATAGACGCACGCATACACATTTTT
>PIJE02000025.1:280000-292500 GCA_002895965.2 Coryphaenoides rupestris
GGATGGGGGGTTGGTAGGGTGAGCCAGAAACACAAGTCCACATTTTTATTCCATATTCAGATATCAACAACGAGTGTTTTATCCTCTTCACTATGTTGGCAGCAATGTGCTGGCGTGGCGCTGGGACACACTGGAATGAAGCCCTTCTGTGTTTCCGTGCTTTGTTTACTATTTCTATGACAACTAGCCATGTTAGTTCCTTAGCTCCTAGCTCAACATTGATACTTCCATGAGAAAGGAAAATAAATGAAAAGATCAGATATTTTTAAATAGAAGCACTTGGAGCGGCCACACAAAAAAGTCAGAGCGCTCTGAAAAAAGCATGCAAGAGAGGCTTGGCTTTAGTAAGGCCACTCGGTCGTGTTTGGGGGGGCTTGGCTCTTGTCAGGCCACTAGGTCGTGTTTGGGGGGGGGGGGGGGGGGGGGGGGGGGTCGTGTTTGGAGGGGCTTGGCTCTAGTAAGGCCACTCGGTCGTGTTTGGGGGGGCTTGGCTCTAGTAAGGCCACTCGGTCGTGTTTGGGGGGGCTTGGCTCTCGTAAGGCCACTCGGTCGTGTTTGGGGGGGCTTGGCTTTAGTAAGGCCACTCGGTCGTGTTTGGGGGGGCTTGGCTCTTGTCAGGCCACTAGGTCGTGTTTGGAGGGGCTTGGCTCTTGTCAGGCCACTAGGTCGTGTTTGGAGGGGCTTGGCTCTAGTAAGGCCACTCGGTAGTGTTTGGAGTGGCTTGGCTATAGTAAGGCCACTAGGTCGTGTTTGGAGGGGCTTGACTCTAGTAAGGCCACTAGCTAGTGTTTGGAGGGGCTTGGCTCTAGTAAGGCCACTCGGTAGTGTTTGGGGGGGCTTGGCTATAGTAAGGCCACTAGGTCGTTTTTGGAGTGGCTTGGCTCTAGAAAGGCCACTAGCTAGTGTTTGGAGTGGCTTGGCTCTAGTAAGGCCACTAGCTAGTGTTTGGAGTGGCTTGGCTCTAGTAAGGCCACTAGCTAGTGTTTGGAGGGGCTTGGCAGTATGCCTGTGATCCTGCTGACCCAGTATGCTGTCTGTCAGAGTGACTTAGTGATACTCTGAGACATGTAGACAGCAGCAAATGTCAGGTCACTGGAGGTACACTGTTGTGTGTGTGTGTGTGTGTGTGTGTGTGTGTGTGTGTGTGTGTGTGTGTGTGTGTGTGTGTGTGTGTGTGTGTGTGTGTGTGTGTGTGTGTGTGTGTGTGTGTGTATATGTGTGTGCATGCTCACCCACTACAGTCAGCAGCATGTTGTCCAGCAGCAGGGCCACACACACCACCACCAGGACCAGCCTGGGGGACTCCCGTCCTCCCTGGAGCCAGTTGGAAGGCTTCCACACACTCATCACTTACACACACACACACACACACACACATATAATTTATAATTTAGCATCAGCAGAACAACAGTCTAAATGTTTTACTGTGAGCCTTTAGGACACCGTGTCCACAGCCTCAGAGTGCTCCCTTTGTGGAACATGGAGCTCTGCTTCCATTATCATCTTATCTGACTTAAACATCACACACACACACACACACACACACACACACACACACGCACACTCACTCACACACACATGCCGGACACACACACACTCACACAGCCATGCAGACACAAAAAAGAAATGTAGCCTCTGTCGTCTACTATTGTCTTCCTCTCTGTCTCTCCATCCTTGTCTCTTTCTCCTTCTGTCTTCCTGCTTTGCACTCAAAAGACACAGCACCTCTATGGAACACACTGCTTTTCTTTCTACAGCAAACCTAACTTTGATAATCATCTCAACATTATCTTTTCCATTACTTTAGAATAGCAGTAGCTATAGTAGTATCTTATTTTCAATCCTAATTTCCAATCATTTAAGGACAGCGTAGGAAGACAGACAGAATGACAGTCAGACACACTGAGACACACTGACAGACCGACAGACAGACCAACAGACTCAATGACAGACCGGCACACAGACCGACACACAGGCCTACTGACAGACCAGCACACAGACCGACAGACAGACCGACACACAGACCGACGGACACACAGACTGACAGACCGACGGACACACAGACTGTCACACAGACTGACACACAGACCGACAGACAGACCGTCACACAGACCGACAGACAGACCAACAGACAGACAGGGTCTTACCTGGAGGAAGACGGGGTGGTAGTACAGGAGTATTCCACTCTGTCAGCTGTTGCTGTTTATATACCTGGCGGAGGGGAGGGGGTCTCTGTCCGTGTGTGTGTGTGTGTGTGTGTGTAGATATAGGTGATAAGGTCTTATTGTCCCTCTTGCCTCAAGGTAAAAAAGCAGAGCAGATGCTGGTAATTATGTCTCTTAGTGACCTACACACACACGCACACGCGCATTAACGCACACACACACGCATGTGCACACACACATACACACACACACACACATACACACACAAACACACATCTCATGCCATTGCTGCCCATTGCCAATGTGTTCCTCGATCTGGCAACAGATCGTGGGCCGAACAGGAGTGAAACAGGAGCAGAACCGGAGCAGACAGGCAGAGTTAGCCTGTCCAACCCTAACCCTAACCTTTACCCTTACCCTTACCCTTACCCTACCTTAGCCCTAGCCTGAGCTCTAACCCTAACCAAACCCAGTCCCACGCTGCAGCACCCCCTGCTGTGTGTTGGCTCACACTGCACCATGTGTGAGGCGCTAACGGTTCCAGCGCACTGGAGCCACCACACTGCCCAGCAGACACACCAGACGGAACCACAATAAAGATTATGTCACCAATGACTGCTCAAGGAAGGTCCTAGCAAATTAGTAGCTGTCATGTCAGTCAGATGAAACTCTCTGTAGGTCCAACAAAATGTCACAGAAATCTCAATTGGTGCTTTTGCACATCAATATTAACAAAATAATCTTCCCAGGGAATCTTCTCCATTAGATTGGTCCCTACCAATCCATCCTAGTCTTCAAAGTTATCAAAACGTTTCTTCGGGGATTCACAGATACAGTACCTACAGATACCTGCAGGTAGGGCATACTTGTTTTTTCTCTCCTGTCCATCTCACCAAACTATATGTCCTGACCCAAATTGGGTCGCGGACCCATTGGGAGTGGGTCGCCAATTTAGATGTCATGTACGCATTATGTATTTTTGTATGTTTGGGTCCCAGGGAGACACCAAATGTATCTTTTGGGTCCCAAGATGCAAAGGTTTGGGAACCCCTGTCCTAGACAACAGACTGACTTACTCTATTTACTCATGTTCCCACAATTCAATTGTCAATTGTCATTGTCCTCTGACTTTAGATTTATTAGTAGGTGGAGGACCTGCATCCTGTGCACCTTGACACTCCACATCCCTGTCTTAGAGGCACAAGATGCCTGATTTATCTCAATAATATATCCCCCCCCCCCCCACCTCCATTGATGCTTTGTTGCTATTTTCTTGTGGATACGAGAACCACATTCTCTCGTTAGGGTTCCTCCAGGATAGAGGTGAAGAACTCACTAATTCATGAGTAATTCCGGGCACAGTGGCCCTGCCAAAAATGAAAGCAGACCTTGTGGCCTTTTTGACGTTATTGGCGAGGCAACTGATCTTAGTTTTTTCTTGGAAGTCCTCCTCTCCCCCATCCCATGTGCCGTGGATCAGAGATGTTCTTCATTTTAGCAAATTAGAAAAGATTAAAGACACACAGCATGGGTCTACGGTTGAATTTTTCAAAGTACGGCAACCCCTCTTTGACCATATTTAGACATTACAGTTCCAGAATGTACCTCACTGAAGCTGGTGGTTGGTTGGAACATTTTCCTTTTCATTCTTTTTCCTTTGATTAATCAACAGCAATAACAGAAATAATTTTACACGTTAACATTTCAAAATTAATGTAACGCAAATTGTGTTACATTGATGCTGGTATTTTATTAAAGGATATATATATATATTTTTTTTAAATGTGGGAAAAACAACTAATACTTACTTTTTAAAACAAATATATATATAATATAGTCGGCATACCTATTATCAGAATATAGTATAATAACATAGTAATTATCTGAAAATATAGGTGCAGCTATGAATAAGTAATTGCATAAATAAATATAAGTAAATTGTGCTTTTATGTATGCTATGAGACTCCTCTAACTGTAGGGAGAAGATGAGCCTGTAATGCAGTGTGGACCAGACTGACTGTACACAGGCTGAAGCTCTGACTCACTGACAGGGACCAGACCTGATGGCTCCAACTTGATGTGTGACCTCAATTACATATCAAACCCCGACACACATCTTCTCAGGTTGATGATTAGAACTAGTTCTAATCATCATCGATATTAGTTATTCGTTTACTTCGGGTGGGTGGGTGTGTTGGTGTGTGTGTGTGTGTGTGGGGGGGGGGGGGGGGGTGGACATCTGGTAGCTCCGTTTTCGGGTTCAGATTTCCTTTGTTTTGGTAGATTAAGGGGAAAGTACCTGGGTTATGTCCTGTTACGGGGTGGTCCGGGGCATGTCCTCCGATTTTCTCAACAAACGTTCATCCGATCAGCTTCCCACTTGCCGGGTGTATTGCTGAGGGTCCAAGGAAGTGTTGTGTCTGTCGAGTGTGAAGTTTTTTTTGTATGAGAGGTTTTTTGAGAGAGATATCAGAACAGACTGAACGTTTTGATTGCTTGCAGCAGCAGGATGAAGGGGCAACGTGGAGCTGGGGGTGACTGAGACAGCTGAGCTGCTTCAGCGCCATTGAAGTTAACGTTGACTGTTGATGATCCGACCAATCACAACCTTCGGAATTTGTAGCCAATCACGTTTGTTAGATGTGGCCATACAGCCGTGACTAAAACCAGGTATCATGCTTTTTGGGTATACATAGGCCTACTTATGCTTTTTTTTATATATAGATTCATATTCTCAAATGAATGACCAGAAACACATCCTAAAACACATCAACAATGCCCTCAGAAGTCTCATCCTGGTTACTGTACATGCACACACACACACACACACACACACACACACACACACACACACACACACATATACACATTGAAGCATTAGGCCTACTTAGTTCCAGCTTTTCCTCTCTCTCTCTCTCTTTCTCTTTTCTCTCGCTCTCTCTCTCTCTCTCTCTCTTAATCTGTAGCACACCTCTCTCATTCGTGTTAGGTCTTTATCTTAATATCTCTTCCTCTCTCTCTCTCTCTCATTCTGCTGAAGTAACCAGCTTTGATGCAGTGTAAACAGACCTCAGGGGGGTGTCTGCCTTTGTGTATTAATATGAACCACATTGCCCTCTCACGGCGCACCCGCACGCACGCACACACACGTACACCCGCACGCACACGCACGCACGCTGGTTAATTGACATAATGTCTATATCTCAATGGTTCCATCTCTTCAGTAGTGGTTCCTTGCTGGCGGCATCCCAGTCTTTAGTGGTTTCTTATATCAAACGCTTGGTGAGTTGTGAAGTTGTGTGAACCTCTGATCTCCCCGGAGCCCCGCTATACCTGAAGCACACTTCTAAAGGAGCCACGCACGCGCGCGCGCCGGACGTTTCCGGAGCTCCAGGAAGGAAGACGCGTCTCATCCTCTCCTCTCCGACTGATGCGGTTACGGTTGAAAGAGTGTTTCCTATTTTTAAAGAAAATGTATTTCAAAGCGCCCTTAGAACGGGGGCGGATTAAGCGCTAATGACGCGAGGTTGCGACGGGCTTTGGCAGAGTGCGGGTGGGCGGCTCGGCGCGCGGATAAAAGTTGGGTCCTCGAGCGTCGCTTTCTTCAGAGGACCGCGAACCCGCAGCGCCGAGTCCAGCTTTAACTGAGCTCGAACAACTTGTCGAGCTTTGAAAACCAATTTACAGAAGCTTTGGTCATATTTTTTCTTTTCCATAATAGGCTATATTGCCTGTGGATAAACAGGCTGTATATAATAGGCCTATATTAAGCAGATCATATATACGATATCCGTGACTCGTTTATATTGTACACAGACCAGGATAAGCGGATTCTGAGTACGCCAGGTTCTCTTGCAGTAGAAGCGCGGCGCTCCGGGAGACCACGTGACCGCCATGTGTCGGACAGCGCTCGCCGTGCTGCTCACCTGCTGCCTGGGCGCGGCCGCGGGGCTCGACTCCAACGGAATCCGCTCCTCCAAAGAAATCCTAGAAAGCTTGGAGCAGGTAAGAAACTACTGACTACTGTGTGCACTGTTGCCTACGGACACTATAGGCCTGCCACTACTACTACGACTACTACTAGGCTACTACTACTACTACTACTACGACTACTACTAAATCTAAATTATAATATATGAATTATGTTTTCTTGCTAACTAATAAGTAACATATATATATAATTATCACACGACCCGGGCAAGTCTACTCTTTCTTATTTATGGGAATGCCTTAAAGAAGAAGAACATTTGATGTCAGGATGAAAGTGATAAAATGCGGCCAGTAATGCAGTATGGTTACACACAATTTCTACGTTATAAATGAGATGATATATATATATATATATATATATATATAATAAAGTGAAATTGACTTCGATCATGAAGCCCCTGAGTGGATAGAGATATTAAGGTGGATCATTAGCCCTTAGCTTATCCCCTTACATCAAAGTCAATGTGAACATGAACAATGAATGGGTTGGGTTGGTGAACATTCATCACTATGCCCCGGAGAATAACACTCGCCCAAATGCGTTGTCCGCGTCTCCTGTCGAACCAAACAGGCGCCCTCCGTCCCCAGAGGTAACGCGTCAGACAGCGGCGCAGAAAGCAGCCACGCGGTGGCGCACAACCCACCCACAAAGACGTGCTCCTCAGCCAAGTGCACAAGCCCAGATGTGAGTGTGCCAGCGTCTGTCTATCTGTCTCTCTATCCATATTTGTCTATCTGTCTGTATTTATGTATGTATTTATCTATCTCTATCTAATATCAATCTATCTATCTATCTATCTATCTATCTATGCCTGTCTGTCTATTCATCTATCCATCCATTCATCCCTCTGTCTTATCCATCTTACTCCTATTCAGAGTGACAGCTGCAGTAACCGGTCAAGGAGAAGGGGCACGTCCACGCAGGACAGACAGGCGAACAGACAGGTGGACAGACAGGTGGACAGACAGGCAGACAGAGAGGTGGACAGCGAGGTCACCGGTGGCAATAGGACCAGAGGTAAGAGCTCAAGGAGTTCAGCTCAGTTTTTGTTGTGCAGTCAAGCGCCAGTGTTAACAACAGTTCAAATCAATCAGTCAATCAATCAAATAAAAATAGAATATCAATCCATTCACCTTGCAACAACGTTCGATGCTCAATGTGCTCACGCTGTGCAGCAGTGCCAGAGGGTTTGGTGGTTGATGGGTACGGTTTGCGTTGTGGTGCCCGCAGGCAGCTGTGTGCGCTCCGGGGATTGCCAGCCGGGCTTCTGCTGCGTGCGCTACCTGACCGCCAAACGCTGCCAGCGGATCCCGCTCCAGGGCGACGCCTGCCTCCTCCCCGGCCGCTCCAAGCGTCGCCGGAACCTGGAGCGATGCACCTGTGGCCAGGGGCTGTACTGCAGCCCCGGGGGGCCCACGGATGCAGTGGGGGGCGACGGCGGCCAAGAAACAGGGCGTGTGTCTGAGTCGACCCGGACAAGGCCGTAGGAACACAAGGCATTCTGGGAAGAAGAGGAGAACAGTGGAGGGTGACTGCTGAAAGACTGTATACGCCTACAACACACTTGTACATTTACTTTCCAACAAAGGTGGACCACATATGAAATCAGAATCAGCACTATGAAACAGCTTTGCATGTTAAGGCACATAATTAATCTAGTAAAGATACTTCGTAATGTCGTTTGATCTACAAGTGTTCATTATTTCACCTTATGAACTCTGTTGATCTTTATCTTCATATATATATATATTGTCAACACCAAAACATTGCTGAGCACTGCTGTGGAGTGTGTGTGATTGGAGGCTGGTTTAAGCTGCCTAACTTGGCCCCAGTCAGGTGATGAGTCTGGGCCTGCACACCTGGGGTGTATTGGGTAAGCGATGCCCACAGGTTAAACCAGCCATCACCACACATACTCAAATGGAGCACTAGCATGATAGCATTCACCACCTGCTCAGTCCACAATCAACTGCGTATCTGCCAATTGCATTAAACCTGTTTATCATCTCCCTGCGTCTTTGTGTTGGAGCTGAGAAAAAGGCCACTTTACATGGCGTGAGACTCCTATTGAGTGGGCATGGTGATGGCTGGTTAACCATTGTTTAAGCCTACCCAATGACTTGGGCCAGCCACACACACTAAACATCTGCTAAATACAATAGATTTCAATACTATATATTTCATGCAATTCATTTCCAACACAGATTGAGAGCTGAAGCATGTTTTACGTTGCAGTACATTTCATAAATCAGTGGTGTACTATAGTGATGTGTGCATGGGATGGGAAGGAAAACTACATGTTTACGTGTGTCCAGCAGTGGTGGAAGCAGTACTTAGATCTTTAACCCAAATAAAAGTAGTAATATCACAGCAGGAATACAAAAGTCCCACATTGTAAATAAACACATTTGGCATGTTACATTTGCCCATCCTATTAGCCCACAGACAGATGCATTACAGAGAGGTCAGAGGTCAGGCTCAGAGCCTAGATGTCCCGCTACTCCTCCTGTGGTTTGTTTTGACAAACAAAATACATTTTATTTGGAGGCACCTTTCAAGACACCCAAGGACACCTTACAGGGGATAAAACGAGTCAAATTAAGATTAAAATATTTTTTTTTTAATTGAAAACAGTGGTAGTGGCAGAAAACATGAAGTGTCCACATGTCCCTGGTCATTATGAAGCTATTTTAGATCTTACTCCTTTTTGTACAATTTGTTGTGACTCATCTGGACCGTAAAGGATAATGGTGCTGCTATGGGATCACAGCACATTAAACTTGCATTAGCATAATTTGCAATGTAAAAACGGTATGAATACATGCACACCATTGTTAATGTCCACCATGATCAATGTGTCCATACAGGTAGGTCTTCATTGTAGAGGCTCTAGGCTATAGTTGGGGGGGGGAGATTTGTGTTTTTTCCAACTTAATGCAATCTTTCTTTCCCACCCTTCCGTCAATTATACCCTCTACTACGTACTTAATGCAATTGTATAGGTTTTGCATGCATTTACCTGTTCTAATGCATGACAATTAAGTCGCATTTTTGTTTTTCAAACTATCAAAGCAGAAAGACATTCAGCATGCGCTGGGTTGACTCCCAACTGCAAGTATTCATGAACCAAAATAATGCAATCTGTCCTTGTGCATTGACCATACAGCAATTCATTCACTTTAAATGTCATGACATGGCTAGAGAACACACCAGTTGACATTGAAGAGCTTCTAGTTGACCCTTGCCCACAGACAAGGGTGCAATGGGACAAGTGTTTAACAATTAGTGCAAACAGTCAGTCTGGTCAAAAGTAAAACACACACACACTCAAGGCAACTCATTTTATTTCTCTTTAGTGAACAAAAGAACCTGTTGGGAGTTTCTGGAAAACAAAAAATGCAAATGTAAATGCAACAACATTGAGAGGGTGGGTCAAGCTGGGGTGGGGAAGACACAACAGGAACACTGGACGGACTGCGGTGCAGGGCTTCAGAGCTGCCCGCAATCCGAGATGGTGATTTTGCCGCTCGTTTTGCCGCTCTGGGAGCCATAAGACTCCACAGATTTAATGATGTTCATTCCATCCACCACGGTCCCGAAGACTACGTGCTTGCCGTCCAGCCTGCAGACAGACATGAGTGTGAAGGGTCAGATGTGAAACAGTCCTTGCAGAGCCCTAGGAGGACACTTTCCCTTATTTGAGAACCGCCGCTTCATATGGCTGAGAGCCAACTTGTGCATACTCACCATGAGGTAACTGCTGTGCAGATGAAGAACTGTGAACCGTTGGTGTTGGGGCCAGCGTTGGCCATGGACAGAGTGCCAGGCTTCACATGAGTCAGGCTAAAGTTCTCATCTGCAAACTTGTTCCCGTAGATGGACTTTCCCCCGGTTCCGTTGTGGTTAGTGAAGTCACCGCCCTGTGAAAGATTGAAGTCAGTAAGCGGATGAGAGGCCATAGAAACCAAAGTAATTGCTGGAAAGCTGTGCTGCATGGCTAATCTTGTTCAACTCCTCTGGTCCAACAGCATAACTCAACAGCTGCCAGTTGATTAACAAGGCAGTTGCATTATCACCTGACACATGAAGCCGGGGATGACGCGGTGGAACGAGGACCCCTTGTAGCCAAATCCCTTCTCGCCGGTACAGAGAGCACGGAAGTTCTCTGCAGTCCTGGGGACAACGTCGGATCTAAGCTGGAGGGCAAAGAAAAGCACAAACTCTACAGTCACATTGTGCTTAAAACGCATACCAAACTACAATCAAAAGGCCAGACAAGTTCCATTAAGTGAACGAGTGTTAAACATTCAAACGGAAAACGTTCAATTTATTGTTAATTGAGTGATCGGTAGGCAACGCACATTTGCCATTGCAGCAGAGATGCATTGCAGCACGCAGGCTGATCTGCATGTATTGCCGCTACCACGCAAGTATGTCATATTGTGGGGGCCGGGATGGGCTTCGGCAGCGTCCCGTTACATTCTGTTCGCGGGCTGTTGAAAGGACTCAGGAGTCACCGTGGTGGTCTACACGGGCTCGGGTTGTGCCACGGTGGCAGTTCACGTCCATGTGAACGCCTAACGCTCACATTCGACAACGCGTCCTTAATGAAGCAGGTAAGCGCGCCGGTCAACCAGATCCGATGGTAGCGGCACGCTTCGCTGTTGCGAACACAAAATGGCTGTCGCCGAAAGAAGGCTAGCCTGCCCGGTTAGCGTCGCCGCACACACAAATAACGGTTATTTTAACAGTTGGTCATTATTGCGCATCAACAGCCGTGGCCGTTGTTCGGGGACCAACCGACGGGATCGTGACCATCTACGGAAACCCGCAGCACGTTTCAGCGTCAAACAGACGTGGCCCCTCCCGACGGCTCAGGCCACATGGAATTTTCCAGAACCGTCCCGCAATTTCCGCAAGAGCGCGACCACGAACCGAAGGCTGCGGAATGAAAACGACGCAGACGATGTCGCCGCAACAGAGAGAGAGGACTTGCGGCTACAGTAGTTCCTGCATAACCTGTTCAAAGTTGAAGATTACATGCGGGAAGGTCCGCTACGCCTGGTCTAGACCGTGGCCAGGAACAAGGCCCTTCTGGCGAACAGTCACCGGCTCAGGAGTCATGCGCGCACACGGGCTACTTTATAGCGTCGGCTTCTATAGCAATAATCGAACATTGTTGTAGCGCCAGTCACCGGATTGACTGCACAGTGACACACGACCCTACAACACACGCATGGCAGTCAGTAGAAACGCGTTGACGCAAATCGCATCTCATGAAAACACAAAACAACGCAGCCCGTACGAGGCCTATAGCGAGACAGTTGCGTTTGACGCGAAGATAAAAAAAATTGGCTGCAACTACTCCTCAGATTCGCGTCGGCAACAGAAATGAGGAGCTGGCGGAAAGCAGCATTACGGTGAACACGCTGCGACATGCCGCACTAAATCATTAGTCATAGGATCGAGCGGTGCCCGGAGTAAAACGGTTTCATAGACCCGAGTGATGAATCCAAGCCAATGAACGCCACTTAAAACGGCTGGCTTCGTAGAGTTAAATATGTACATCCAACAACGTTAGATGTACATATAAGATTATGCGGCATTTGACCCATTGCGCCAGTGAGCTTTCAGTCTGTGCATAATGCGGGACTAGACTGCTGATGGCCTGCTGCCCTAAACACGTGCACACGATTGACTCAGGGCGGCTTGTTCGTGACAGCTCGCTGACATTTTTTTGTGTTCAGCGCATTTCATCCCGTCAGTGAGACAGGTGCAGCAGGGGGAAAAGAACCAAATGATCACTGCACACAAAAAAAAAAACACCCCTAAATATGGGAATTGTTATAGAAGGCACAAAACACAGCCACCCCCATTGGAGAAAATAAGTATCTAAAGTCTTACCTCCATAACCACCCGGCCAAGGGCGGCGTTGTTGTGGCTGAGGTCGAAATACACTCTCGGTAGGGCCATTTCTGCAGAATGAAATGGATAGCTGTACAGAAAACCCTCGAAGAGTGCACCAAAGATCCGAAAAAGATGGAGGGACGCAGATACATTTTATATAAGAAAAGATGGGCGGTCTTAGAAACCAGGATAGTCCAATCAAAATTGCCCTTTTTGGACGGACGTGCTAGCTGACCAATTAACTGCCGGCATGGCAGACCCTTCCTCAATTATAGGGGGAGACATTTTTGTGTGCGCTTGATTTAAAGAGCTGGACGCACCGATGCATTTTGGTTCATTGATTCGACATGTTCTCACATAGGCAAGTACTTTAAAGCCCACCCTGCCGGCCTGCCGCGGGAAACGAAACGACTGAAGTAAACTCCAACCACGGCGCG
>PIJE02000025.1:297500-415000 GCA_002895965.2 Coryphaenoides rupestris
TAAATACATACAGAGTATGTATTTATCCCACTCAGCTGCCAGCTGAGTGGGAAAGAGAGCAGAAGAGAAGATTTTGTGACGTCCCTGAACCATGGAAGAGATCAGGGAAGAGATGCCCTGTGTGTGTGTGTGTGTGTGTGTGTGTGTGTGTGTGTGTGTGTGTGTGTGTGTGTGTGTGTGTGTGTGTGTGTGTGTGTGTGTGTGTGTGTGTGTGTGTGTGTGTGTGTGTGTGTACACATACTTGCACACAGGACAGCGCCATGTCCCTCTTTCACAGTTGAGCTGGAGGTACGACTCCAAATCAAAACACTGGAGATAGAAACACAGATTGTCACTTCATGAGGACATTGTCGTATTGTGGACATTGTAGTGAGTCTTCACATTCTGCCTACATGTTGGTTCTAACATTGTATTCATCTAGTTCTTAATTATTCACTCGTCTTACAGCCAAACACTTAAAGCCATTACAAGCCGTTTCAAAACTGTCATGTGACTTAAATTGTGACAAAGTGACATCACACGTGAGTGTGTCCACCCAGAGGTATGCTGACTAGATCAGACTACCGGCCTACCCAGTGGACTGTACCAACTGGTAAACTGATAATATATCATACAGTATATGTGTGCAAGATTTTGCATGGTTGAATATGATTGGTCAAGGCCAGACCCATTGTCAAACCATACATCAAATATCTTTTAAGGTATGCGGCTCAATTATGCCAAATCTTTTCTGTGCTTTTAAACACTTGATGATATTCCATCCATCTATCTATCTATTCAGTGTACACTAGAGGCTAGAGCAGTAGCCATTGGCTGACTGAGTGCAGGCTGGGTGATGTCATAGCGTTTCATAGGTGTTACGGAGGGCGACTGGCTGCAGCCCGGACCTGGATGTGTCGGCAGTCGTGGCCCCGCGCCGGGAGCTGGATGCGGCGGAACGTGATTGGACATTTGAGGGAGACTCGGATGGCTGTCTGCTCCACACCGTCCTCTCCGTTGAGCCCTGGGGTCCCGGGGATGGTCCCGCTGCTGAAGTTCCTCTTTACTGGGTGGACACACACACACACACACACACACACACAGATAATCAGACAGACAGACACACATTTTCAATCTATCTCTTGGCTGATACTAGCTCTTGCTTATCTTGATGGATTGAATTTCACAGAGCACCAATCCGACTCCATTGATGAAGCAGCGGCTTGCTAGCCAAACCAATTCAGACAAAGCGACAGTCTCATGCTCATCGAAGCTAAGCTAAGCTGCTGGTGGAGGCCTCTAGGGGTTATGGACACGTGATAGGTGATAGGATGCCAGCCTACTCTTGGTAACACAGTGCTCTGCAGGGAGAAGCCTTTTCTTCATGAGCCCCTGGAGAACAGAGCGAACAGACGGCCGGTGGACCAGCTGGAGGACAAACAGGTGAGACTGCAGAGAGAGAGAGAGAGAGAGAGAGACAGAGAGACATAGGGCAAGAGTGGAAAGAGGGAGGTAGTAAGTTAAGTGATTCAGAATTCAATTCATTTTTTATTAATGGTGGATAATAGCAGTGCGGAGGAGATGGGGTACCCAAGCGAAGCCTTTGAGCAGCAGCACTGCTCTCTATAGAGCCAACGTCTGGTCAATACTTCCACACAATCGACAAACTACAAAAGTACCCTGCCCTAAACGCACACAACTGGATAAGTCACCTTTCAAAATGTCCCCCAAAGAATACAACATTAAAATCGCTGTTTAGGAATGTATCCCCGCTGGCTCTACAAAATAGCAGCTCCAAATCTGTGTGGCCAATGGACCGTATAAAACACAATATGTGTGCATTAGTAGAAACTAAACCAATAAAATAAGTAATAATAATAATAAGTTATATAGCGCCTTTCAGGAAACCCAAGGATGCTTTACATGATGTGACAACAACAGAAACAGTACAAGAATCTCAGCAAGTACTAATCCAATACATTGGCATTCCTTGCATCCCTAGTAGATAACGTTAGTACAAATAAAATGGTAATAGTGTTTAATAACTCAGACCTCGAAGTGTGTATGCATGTGCGTGCGCGTGCGTGTGTGTGTCTTACACAACAGCAGGCGGTGACGGTGATCTGAATGGTGTTCCGTCCTGGCTGGCAGACATGCTTCAGGTACAAGGGCTTGTGGGACGTCTTGTTGTCCCCGCGCTCGATAGTCAGCGGAGTGGCATTAACGCTGACCTTGGGGACGGAAGGAGACAAGTCAGTCACATAGTACTACAGTGGTACGCTGCTGGTGATGTTAAGTGTGTGTGTGTGTGTGTGTGTGTGTGTGTGTGTGTGTGTGTGTGTGTGTGTGTGTGTGTGTGTGTGTGTGTGTGTGTGTGTGTGTGTGTGTGTGTACACGTGTGTGTGCATGTGTGTGTGTGTGTGTGTGTGTGTGTGTGTGTGTGTGTGTGTGTGTGTGTGTGTGTGTCTGGGGAGTGAGGGAACAGTAACCTGAACAGACGCAGGCCAGTTGGTGTTCATCTGCCGATCCTCATGGTGGTAACACTTGAACTGTAGCTCCAGATCTGGCCTGAAATCCACAGAGAGACAGACAAGAGGCAGATCCAGTCAGGGATGCCAACAGTGACAGTCTCGTGTGTGTATCCACGGGAGGGACACATGTGTGTGCATGTAGATATGCATGTGTTTACTGCAGGGGCTTCACAGTAATGGTTGCAACGTGCACCCCAAAGTAAACATGTGTTGCATTAGTGAGTTTGAAATATTGCTGTGACGGTTAGAACCAGAATGCTGCACAGGACCAGGCAGCACTGGAGTGTACATTGCGAGGTGAAACAAATGG
Source organism: Coryphaenoides rupestris (assembly GCA_002895965.2). NCBI lineage: Eukaryota > Metazoa > Chordata > Actinopteri > Gadiformes > Macrouridae > Coryphaenoides > Coryphaenoides rupestris. The sequence continues at coordinate 300,321 of PIJE02000025.1, forward strand.
AGTTGTTTTGATGCTGGACAGAAAGTGATGCTGCAAAGCATGCACAACGCATACACTTCAACAAGTGATAAAGATGGCTACCGTATTTTCAGTTTCGGCAACCAAAAGCTGATGCCTGGTTGCAAAAAAAGTTTGTGCTGACTGCTGAGCCCTGAACACCCGTGTGCACGTACATGAGTATACTGATGAGTGCATGGGTGTGTGTGTACCTCATCATGAGGGTCTTGATGACAGAGTCCCTCAGCTTGGAAGACCGTGGTTCTGCTTCACGGCCAAGAATATAGATGCTCCACAGCCTGCAAGGGCTCCAGGAACCAACCGTCCGCACCGGGAAGTCAGCACGCAGGTCCATCGCTCGGATTACCTCCAACACAAATTTGTTGTTATGATGATGATGAAATGGTTGAAAATACATTGCAATACTTCCTCCAAAGCTTGAAGTTTGTGACATTTAGTTGTGTGTGTGTGTGTGTGTGTGTGTGTGTGTGTGTGTGTGTGTGTGTGTGTGTGCATCTGCGTGTGTGCATCTGCGTGTATGTGTGTGTGTATCTGCGTGTGTGTATCTGCGTGTGTGTATCTGTGTGTGCGTGTGCGTGTGCGTGCGTGCGTGCGTGTGCGTGTGTATGTGTACCGGAAGGAGGGGGTGGAACCAGGCTGCTCATGTTGGGTTTAATGTCCGGCAGGAAGGAAGAAGGTGATGGCTTGACGTCACTGTTGCTAGGCGACATGTAGGGCGGGGCCATAGACGTCCCAGGGGTGATGGGAGGGGTGGGGTTACCAGGAAGGGGAGAACTAGGGTAACCTGGCAACCCTCGTCCCGGCTGTGTGTGAGAAAGAACGAAAGAAAGAAAGAAAGAAATAAAGAAAGAAAGAGAAAGAGAGAGAAAGGACCGTTACATACAGGCAGCCGTACAGGATGACAGGTGGACACACGCAGACCTGTACCAAGACTAGGGCTAAGACAAAGACTGGATATAGGGTTAAGACTAGGGCCAGGTCTAAGGCCAGAACTAGGGCTAAGACTTGGGGCTAGGGTTAACACTTGGGCTAAGACTATTCCCTATGTAGTGAACAGGATATAGTACACTACTTGGAGAACAAGTATCAAGGGAATTTGGACACAAATTATGCAGAGGAAATCTACCTGCGTGGCATGTAGCGGTCACACAACCAAGCAGACTTACCCCAGTAGGCTGGTTGAAGGAATTGTATGTGCCACCGGCGCCACCTGCTGTCAAGGTGTTTAATGCACTGCCCTGCCCGTTAAAATGGTCCTGACACACACACACACACACACACACACACACACACACACACACACACACACACACACACACACACACACACACACACACACACACACACACACACACACACACACACACACACACACACACAGTGAGAAAGGGAGAGGTTATTCGTGACTAGCAGACTTATTTGGTGCAATGTTGAAGCATCCAACAGAATTCCTGCTTACCTTGAAGTATTGTGAGTTTGTTGGGGCAGAGTTGGGGTACTGTGGGAGGGACATCTTGTGGTTCTGGTAAGAAGGGGAGGGGCCAGATCGCTGTGGGGCGGGGCCGGGACCACCAGGACCTATAGAAGGACACACAGGAACCGATGTAGCGACAAAGTGATGACAAAATTGTTTTCATTCGACGTATCTTATTATTTAGCTGACCGAACAAATTCACAAATAGTGCACCGCTGCCTGTAATTGGTCAATTCATAGATGGCCTCTCATAAAGATAAAGAAAACGACAATTTTATGTTAATGTTAGTTGTCACATCACCATATCTTTATATGGTGATGCTATGCTTTAGCTATGAACCAATTGGTTTGGCAATTTGCCGATGTCGGCAAATCCCTTTTCAAAAAGTTTATACCCAAGTCTTACGTGGCAACATAAAGTATGCAAAAACAATGTTTGTTGATTTGGCTTTGGAACCAGATGAATTCCTATGATTTGTGACACGGATTTGCCTCTTCTCACCTGCATGGTACTGCATGTTCTGCCCTGCGTAGGGGCCTTGCCCAGGGTGATTGGGGCCGTTTCCCCCAGGAACCGGACCCCCAGGGCCGGACATGACATTCACACTGGAGCCCACCTGGAGGCCATACTGCTGGGGAACACCCGGGAATGACTGGAGGAACAGAGACACCATAAACCTGATCATCCTTCTCACGTTTCCTCTCACTTCATAACTCTGTTCCTTCTGTCGGAGCCTTTTCACAAACTGGGCAGGATTGCTTCCACCCAAACCAATCACTCAGTCCATAACGATTCCGCAAGTGGCAGATCGCTAAATCTATACTTAAAAAATATTTTTTGCCTTGTGAGTCGCCATGGTGTTTTCTGTTGACCATTATGGTCACATGGATTTCGTCCTCATACTTATTTGAGTCCTGCCTCCAAGACACCGATTGGCTTATTCATCCTGACCGAGGAGATCCCACACAAGCAACCGCCACCAGACCCAGAATCCCTGATTTTTTTTTTTAAGTGGGCAGGGATTCAGGCACTGGAACCCGGCTTGGCCAGATAGAAGTGCTGGTGAAGCTGGGTTTGGCGACCTTGTTTCACAGAACTGCAGACTTCACTGCCGCCTTTTATCTCCCATATTTTTTATGCACCTGCAGTGCCTCAACCTACCTCAGAGTTGTAGGGCCGTTTGAGGCCTTGTGCGGGTCGCAAGGGTCCTTGCTGGGGCCCGGGGCCATAGTTTGGATGCTGGGCCATCCTCTGAGCAGGCCCACCAGGGCCATACATGGGGCCCATGGATTGGGGGGCCCTAGCGGGGCCGGGGCCCATGCCACCTTGGGCCATACCAGGGGGGCCACGAGGGCCCGCGTGGGTCATGAACTGGTTGTTGTAGGCTGCCCCGCCCATCTGGAAGATACAAGTAGCAGAAACGATTATTCACTGTCAGCTAATGGGTGAGGCAGACTCTAATGTGCGTTCTGCTGCAACCGACGAATGTCCCGGTGACACTTCTACAACAGCACGTACATGAAGATCAACGTCGCAATACTGAGACGCTTACTTAAGTTCTTGGTTACAAATAACACAAACAGTAAAAAAACCTCAACTTGCCATTAAGTTAGAATTGGTTTATAAAGCATGCACTGTGTAAAACTATCCAACATAGGACGTGGTGAACCTTGACCCTCAATATCTATGCTAAGCTCCTCCTTGTCAATTCCATTACAGGTGCAGGAAGAAGCCTCACCTGTCCATAGTTCATTTCCTGGTTGTGTTTCTCCTGGATTGCAGCAACCGTTGCCGTGGCGGTGGCTGTTGCCGTGGCGGCCGCTGCTGCAACGGCGGCGGCAGCTGCTGCCTGGGTGAACTCTGACCCTCTGGAACCGCCTGGTCCATGCGGGTAGCTGTACAGAGCAGAATCTAATCAGAACCCGACCGAGAAAATGAAACAAGAACCAACCACCATATCAGCATCTCTCCATCTTCTAAACTAAGTTGGAAGACAACAGTATTTCTCATGCTTTCCTCACTGCCGACATCCCCAATAAAATGTTGTTCAGTGATTTATAAGTTATATAAAGAATTATAGAGAATCTGTGTCATCATTAACACAGATATATATATATAGCAAATTAGTTATTACTTATTGTTGCCTAAGAATTTTTTTGTTTACTTCCTCTAACTCGCCATGACTTCACAAAGCGGTAACAATGGCTTCCCTAGTCAAATCAAGTCAATGTTATTTGTATCGTCCTTAATCACAGTTACTTCCCTATGATGTTGTGATCTAAGACAAAAGTGTTTTGGCTGTTTCTACAAGAATACTACAAGACAAAATAGCAAATGGCAGGTTGGACTATGAGTGTTGTTATTGATCAGGCGGTTAGTAGCGTACCTGCCCCCATAGCCGGGTGCTCCCCCTGGGTACCCCCCGGTGGGCCGGCCATACATGCCCTGGCCCATGTAGCCCTTGTTGGGTTCAGGGTACCCCTGCTGACCCATGTACCCTCCTGGAGCTCCGCCCATACCCGGCCCACCGGGTCCCTGCATCATGGGCCCTCCGCCCGGGTTGGTCCCGGGACCCATCACTCCCCCGCCTAGACCCTGGAGAGAGAGAGAGGGAGACAGATAGCCATCTGGTCAGGCCTGGTCGACACGTCTGTCAACAGGGCGCCCAGCCGTCTGTCTGCTGGTCCACGCTGCCCGATTCTATCCTGGTCCAGCTACACGTTTTACCTGGCTGGCCGAGGGATTGGTCACCCCCCAGACTGTGGTTACCACGGAGAGGGATCCTGTTGGCTGATTGGACTGTTGCTGCCAACTGGAGGGGTCATAGGGGTACGAACCGTCGCTGGAAACACAAACACAGATTCAAATAAATCAAAAGGGAAATGTAGGTGTACAGTGGCACTGCCATGTATGTATTTTCATGAGTGTGTCGTACTTGTGGGGGTTGTTTGATAGTCCAGCCTTCATGGGGTTCATAGGATTCATAGTCAGGTTGGGGGGGGCTTCTTCACAGAGACAGACAGCCCACCTAGCCAGAGCAGACAGACGGTTATTCAGCCTTTGTGTTGCAGAACCCATCATCTCAGAAACATTATACTGCGTGCATAAAAAAGTGCTTACAAAAAATGCATCCCAATCTTTCAATGTGTAGACTTAAAGCCATACAAATATGAGGAATCAGCCAACTATTTACAGTGGAAGGTGTAACCATGCAGTGGTACAGTCAGTACCTTGCTGCTGTACTTGGTAAACTACACAGGGAACAGCATCATTACCTAGGATGTTCAGCAGATAAAGAAGAAGTACAGCTCTGCCACACTCACTCCTGTTGCTAGGCTACAGCAGCCATAACCCCACTCATTGGCCAGAGTCATGTCACATGACCCACAAAGCCCCTCCCCACTATGCCCCAACTAAGGTGTGTGTGTGTGTATGTGTGGAGGAGGAAGAAAGGAGGGGGAGGGGGTGATTGTCACACATTCCTGAGCATCACTGTGGTGAACAATACACACTGCAAGGAATACGAAGGCTGCTACACGTGTGTCAGAGATATATATGGATGAAATATATACTAGTGATGGATAGATACACACATGAATTTATATTATATATACAAATTAAAATATATATGTACTATACTGTACACACACACACTTTTAGAAATTCCATATTAGTGGAAGTTAAATGGCAGTTTATTAAAGGACTAAAACTGTAGGATATATTCTCCTAATATAAATGAGTTCATTGTTGAAATCAAATTCCCCAGAGCATCTCAATGTCACTTTAATAGACCTCACTGTCATGGCCCATCACATTTTATAGCCAAAACACTTTCTTATTGGGAGTGCATTTGTGGGTCCAAAATCAACAGCGACCCATCATTTACATTTACATTTAGGGCATTTGGCAGACGCCATCATCAGACCATCATCCAGTGGTGGATACATTTTACCACGTGGCAGGCACAACACTTCACTCTGACAGGTAAAAAGACCAAAAAGCATGTGCTTGATCCACTAATATATGGCCTAAAGTTTATGAATATGAATACAATTTGAAAAAAGCCTGTTCAATTCTTAAAATGTTCAACTAGTAACGTGTCCTGGCTTCAGTATATGATCAGAACAATGTAACAGATTTTGTTTGCTAAAAGTGTTTCTTGGTTCTGGTTTTTTTGTACACTCAATTATAAGCACCAGTCTCAAAACTAATATTGGCCAAGCTGGTACTTTGCATTGCCCATAAAGACAGTTCGGCCTTTCACAGAACAAACTGTAGGGAACCATTTCAGCCCAGGTGCAGCCTTGTAAAGTCTGCAAGAGGTCTTGTACTCACATGCAAATTCCCCGGCTCCTGTGCAGGCAATGCTGAGTTGAAACCCTGAGGAAACTGTTTATGTAAAGCTTACAAACGCCTACGCTGTTGAAAATCTGGATTTCAGATCCATGCGATATATGTACATGTATATAAATATACAAATATTTAACTAGTCACGATATTAAGATGTTTCTATATTTTACACACATCAGCCTGATGACTGGTGCCGCTCTGCTTGACTCTGAGCAGTCAGAGAGAAAGAAACAGACATAAGAGAGGCAGAGCCTATAAATATGGACAGCAAGAGATAGGCCTATATCTAGATCGATGGAGTGTATGGATAACACAGGAACTGTGATTCTGTGCATACCAATACTTCATTTAAAACATCATTTAAAATTATACTCCACTGATGGATATCAGTTGAAAAAAAGTTATAGTTAGTTGAATACATGTCTTTGTACTTGAGTCAACGAACTTCCCAGTTGTGCAGTAACCTACTTGAAATCGTAGAAAATGTTAATGTCTGATCGCCCTTAGCCTAACTTCTGAGTCACTTTGAATAAAATAATCTGCTAAATGGCAGAATGTAAATGTGGACTTTTCATGATATCGCTATTAATGAATCATACCTTGTTGCAGTGCAGTAATATATTATAGAGCATTGTCACATGTTCACACAGAACATTTTAAAAAGGCATTTACTGAATGCATTGAAAAAACCATCAAGTGACATTTATGAGGGTCCGCACGAAACAAACAAACATGCTTTCTTACATTTGGAGAATGTGTAGGCCAGGGCACCTCTGCAGCACTACATACTTAATTTATAATAGTGTTAGGCCTATACATTTAGATATTTTACGTGTACCAAAAAAATTAGAGCTCTGCCAATTTGTATATTGGACACTTTGGCCATGTTGCGATTTTGATCATATTTGGATTAATTGTTCAGCCCAAGCATCTTTATAAAAAAGGGAGCTTGCACACACACTGTCCCAGCACCCAATCACTGAATCTTTGCCGAAGTTGACCCACACTGATACAACTTATGTTGTCCTATAAGAATCATCCTCTGACAACAGCCAGCCACCACCCATGGGTGCAGCACACTGGCCTCAGTGGCCTGTCGTGGGTTTGTTGTGATTGTTGGTTGGGCAGTGAGAGAGCACCTTGAAGAAAGGCGTATTGTAGAACCGCATTGTGATTGTATTTAATTATGAAGATAATTCCATTATACGTGACATTATACAAGCACATTTACAGGTGCTTTACAACACAGTCCTAGAAAAAGCTGGCGGTATGAAACGGTTTGTAAGCAGAAGTGCTGTGTTCCTGCTCCTGCACAAAGTATCCTACTGAGACAGGGCGTAGGAGTAGAGGGCTGTGGTGGTGATCAGCCACTATTGCACATGTTCTGTAGAATCATTCCACTGCTGCTAAAGTATCAAGTAGGCATCAAGGAATGCATGCATTCTTGTTTTTCCCCTTTGGAAACAAGTATAGACTGCACTTCAACACAGCTTCATGTTTGCCTAATTTAGTCAATCATTTCACCCCAAATATCTTGCCAACTTCAGCTGGGTGAAGCACGTTTTGGGATGTGTTCTGCAATATAGAGAACCAACAGAGACCATCAGCAACTATGAACCAGGGACAAATCTAATTCCTTGTGTGCAAAGCATTCTCGGCCAATACAATCTGGCCAATGCAATTCTATGTTTGCAATACCAAAGTGGACTTCACACACGGAAACAGACACCACTACATCTTCATTGGAGCTTAGTTCTCACAGGTCCAGACAATCCCATTAAAAGTGTGAAATATTTGAACTTGATATCGAGGAAGAATGATCGGTCTGAACAGCATGGGAACCAGAGCACCAGACTCAGCCTATAACATACTCCTAGTCTGGTCATATGACCCAAAGTTTAAAAGAGCAAGTTGGCCACCGAGGAGTAACTATAGGTCCGTACCATACCAATACTCTCATAGACCTACCATTCTATACGAGTGGTTTTGTGGGCCGTGTTTTGATTGCTCCATCTATGGCTCAATCGTCTTTGAGCTCAACGCCACATATAATAAATCACAACAACCTGCACGGTCCAGACAATAGCGGTGTGTGCTATGAACCTCCTCCAGGTCCCACCAAGCCTGCACTGTCCCCGTAATAATAACGTGAGAATGTTTAAAAAGCAGAATAAACTAACGCGTCGGTCCTCCTGAGCATCGACACAACACGGGCTGCTCGGGCAAACCCAACATGTCAGGGGGAGGACATTTTGAAACGTCTTGTAGTGTGGCTGCTACTAGCGAGCTAACGAGGAGCCGCACACATCACTGTTTACAATGGCAGGGAATGTGGGCTTGCCATTAGCTGCGCTGCTAGTCTCCTTACTTTACCAGTGTTAGCATGCTAACGAGGCGACTGCGTAAAACGAGCCCATCCGACGTAACACGGCCGTATGAATGTGCGAATCCAAATCTCACACACGCGTACCACTGATGTTACTACACGGCTAACACGGTGACTCGATCATTAATGTACGACACGCAGGGAATAAAATATGTTCTTTACAGCTGTTAGCAGGCTAACGTTTGCGGGCTATGACAATGGAATGCTACGGCGTTAGCAGTTAGCCACCGTTGGCTCCCATCTCTAAACACACACACATTGTGAACATTTAGCATTATAAACGTAATAACATGGTCGCCATCCGACGCACAGTATATGACTATAAGGCGACACCCGACCGCGCGTGAGGTGTGTGTGTGTGTGTGTGTGTTGGGTAGCCGACCTTACCGTCGTTACTTCCTCCTGTCTCCGAGCCCTCGGCCGGGGCTGTGTGCTCAGGACTCCGGTCCCGATCCCGGTCCCGAACAGGACACCCGTGAACAGTAACCCGTCCGGTACGTACACACTCACAATAATAATAATAATAATAATAATAAAATCCCGCACGGAAGTATGCGTGTCTTCTTCACCGGAGGGTTTTCGCTCTAGCCCCACAGCTAGCCCCGGCTAGCTAGCTTGCTTCTGTGCGTTATCCTGCTTCGGGTATGGGCACCATCCCCGGGTGATACCAACCCGAATCACCAGGATGCACCCTTAGTACAACAGCCGTGCGTCCTGTGGCATTTTAGCTGCTAGTCCCGCGGTCCAATCGCTGCCATCCAAGCTGGTTGAGGCGACACACTGGAGCGCAGCACAGGGCTGTGGAGAGTGCCTTGTTACCAGAAGACCCGAGGCTCTGCTGCTCCCCCCCCCCCCCCCCCCGCTGCTCCCACACACCGAGAGAGAGAGGAAGGAACAGAGAGGTCGACCACAACATTACTTTCAAACTATTATTTAGGTGGAAAATGTATGGTAAAGTCACTGCTGCGAGCAAAGATACGAGCATACTCGAAACACAAGCAGAAAATGGCAGTATATTGTTATTATTAGTAGTAGTCGCAGTGGACTACTATTAACAGTAATAAGAGTAGCAAAAGTAAACTAATATACATTTACATTTAGGGCATTTGGCAGACGCTTTTATCCAAAGCGAATTACAAAGAGTACATTTGAGACTGTAGTATATCGCTGTGGTACATAAAGATAAGAATAGAGCAGTTTTCAAGCATTCATAGTTGCAAGGTTGAATGAGCAGGTTTCATAATTGCTAGGTTGCCTGCATAATAGCTGGGATAAGAGCAGAAGTGCCATTCTGAGTGCAGTAACAACATCTAAGAATATGCAGGTATGATAAACAATGCTGAGTACTATTAATAATGCCAAGAAGTAGGGGGCGGGGGGGGGGTATGCAGAGTCCAGGTGAACTCTGAACAGGTGGGTCTTGAGTCTCTTGCGGAAGCTGGTGAGCTCATTCCACCACTGTGGTGCCAGAGAGTTGGGACATAAGTCAAACAATTCTTGTACTAATATTCTGTGAAGTGTTTTGAATACAGGTGGGATGCAATACCATTTTGTGACTATATTGTTATTATTGGTAGTAGGCAGAGCAGCTGTATTAGTAGTTGTAGTAGCCTACTATGAGCCCTCCTATGTAAGAGTAGAAGTAAACAGTAATTTATAGTCAGAGATAAGTAGAACCATTCTTATACACGTACAAGATCCTACATACATACATATATTCGTGTTTTTAAATATGGGTGGGATGCAAAACCATTTTGTCTGACGATATGATTAAATATGTACACTCCTGTGGTGTGTGTGTGTGTGTGTGTGTGTGAGAAAGACAGAGCGAGACAGATGAGGGTGGAAGTCCATATGTCACACGGTACAAGGCACCCTACAATGCCATATCAACATCATTATAACATTACACAACACACACACACACACCATCTCTTTTAACACATCAGTGCTTATATCTTTCATGATACCGTTTAGTCAACAGAATATCCGAGGCGCACATGTTGGCCAGAGCTCAGACAGTTCCTGTGTGACAGAGCTCTGGGTGCCGGACCACTACAGATGAGGTGCTGTGGTGAGGTCACCTATTATGATCCGACCTGCATATTGGTGGTGACACCATGATGCTACTCATGGCATCTATATGGATCCACCGCTATCCAGCGTGTGTCTGCTACTGCTCAGCGCACGTGTGTATGGGCGTGCACATGCATGCCAGTCTGTCAGCCTGCCGAAAGAGAACTGTGATCACTGCAGGCTGCTGTTGCCTTGGTAACTGAAGGGCAACCCCCCCACACACACAACAAACTACAAGTGCTAAAATGTACTGTGTGTGAGAGTGTGTTTGGCACCACATTACAAATTAAAGGTGACATTGTTTTTGCTCTGCAGAAAGCATTTTCTCACGGCATAGTTTTCATTGCTAATTCATATTTGGATATGTGTCCTTTAATATCCTGTGGGAATGTTTTTGCTCTATAGTGGCCAGACGCCCACATCATTTGAATTCCATGGACAAAAATCCTATTTAAAAGTTATTGAGTCCCATTTTCACCATACCTAACCTGTCTCTCTCCCACTACAAGTGTTTAGCCATACCTCTCTCAATCTCTTAATACAAATATTTTGCTGTAGGCTATATACTGTGGATATTACAGATGTTCATTGCATTGCGATATAAATGAGTCCCAGGGAATTTGTGTATGAGTGATTTCACTTTCTCTGCAGCTTCACATATCTGTCATCAAACAACTTCAAATTTCTCCCCAATAGAAGAGACCACGTGCCTCAGCCGGCACCAACCGCGTGTCTCAATGGACATCAGCTTGTATAAAGATAAGTAAAAAATAATAGAAAATAAAATAAAAACCTCCCAGGGGCGGGTAACACGTCCAGGCCCTCATTGAGAGTAGTCTCCCTGCAGGCTCCAGTGTTCCCCAAGGTCACTTTACATTTACCCACAATGCGTTTAGACATTTCCACTGAGCAGGGACCAAGACACAACGGAGAAAGCATGAGTGTGTGAGGTACTAACTGGGACCATGCTACAATATATATATAGGCTATCTGACTGCGGGGACATAGACTTCCATGTAGTTTGGTTCACAAAACCCGATCACGGATTCTCCACCAGAACTTATAGTTTACCGCCAAGTCCTTTCAGTCTGGAGATAGAAGAGATATTAAATCTGTCCGGTCCGCTGCGGAAGACGCCTAGAGTCGCCATTACGTTTCAGTATAGGCCACGTGTCGCCCCGCCAGCATCGACCGCAGATTTCTACGTGATTCTTGATTGCGATATTTAAATGTCATTCAAAATGACCAACTACAACAGATTCACAACTTTGTTTTCCAGTTTTTGGCAAACCGCTAATGTATGATAGGAGAATCAAAGAATGGCGACACCACACATGAAGGCTGCGATTAAATGTGACGAGCTGTGTATCACGATTTACCGCCACGCTTTTCTTCACGCTGTCCCGCGGCGACATCTAGCGGCCATATCAAGAATTACACACTGGTCGGCGCACATAAACCAAACGCGTTTGGTTTAGTTCAGAGGTCTTCAACAGGGGGTCCGCGGAGGTACTGCAGGGGGGTCGCTACATTTTTTGGTTGATCAGACAATTTTATATATATTTTTTATTTGTAATTAAAATTAAATGTTTTCATTTTTTTTCCACAAATTTAAATGTCTTTAAATACACATTAACATGAATCCAACATATTGTAGCGAACGGATAAATGGAGGCAGAAGACGTTATCTTTCAGTCAGCAATGCACACATTCAGCGACACACAGGAGCTCTCAAACTGAGCAGCGGTTCACTCACAGCACGAGACTAGCGTCGACCTGTCCCTCCAAGCCTCCTGTGCACAAAGAGGAGGACCCGCCCCTATCGCTGCTGTGCCAATCACGAGGCCGCATGTTACACACTGGCTCTGTCAGGTTCCCCGTGATTGGCCGAGAGCCTATTCAGTCCCCAGCTGACTAAGATCCCAGACACAAGGACGCACGCTGCAATATTATTGAAAAGAAAACGAACGAAAAACGAATCTATGAAGCCATCAAAGCTACAGCGTCACTTGGAGACAGCCCACAGCCACTTAAAAGACAAACCTGTTGAATACTTCCAAACTAGTCTCAAATCCCTCCAAGGTCAACAGACATTGATGAGAAAATCAGCCAAAGTTGGTGAGCTAGCTTTGAAATGCTCTTATCAAGTTCAAGTTGCCCAGAAGAAACAGCCGTCCACACTTGGAGAGGATTTAATATTGCCTTCAGCAACTGACATGTGTAAAACAATGTATGGGAATGACATTGACATTAATAAACTGAAAACTATTCCAGTGTCGGACACAACCATTGCTCGCCGTTGACAAGATCTGATGTGAGGGTGCAACTGATAGAGAAGCTGAGGTTGGCAGATGCATTTGCATTACAATTGGATGAATCAACAGATGTGTCAAAGGACGCCCAGCTTCTGGCGTTTGTGCGCTTTGTCATCAAAAGGAAATGCAGGAGGAATTTTTTTTGTAAGCGGCTTCCTGAACGCACAACTAGTTCTGAAATCTTCAAAGTGATTGTTTTTTTCAGAGAAAATTACATTCCATGGGCAAAATGTATTGCGCTGTACACCGACGGTGCAAGAGCCATGGCTGGTTTAAAAAGTGGACTAATCGCGCTTGTAAGGGATGTGGCTCCGCAAGTGATTTGGACGCACTGCATGCTACACAGGGAGTCACTTGTTGCCAAAGACATGAGCGCTGAATTGTCAGATGTCATGGACTCGGTCGTGAAAGTTGTCAATATAGTCAAGAAGAGAGAACGCGTCTCTTCTCTAATCTCTGTGCTGCTGAGGGAGAAGAACACACTGCGCTACTGTACCATTCTGAGGTTCGATGGCTGTCACGTGGAACAGTGTTGTCACGTGTGTTGGAATTACGCACGTCTATTCGGGAGTTTTTACGTCTCCAAAAGCGCACAGAGCTGGCAGCACTTTTCAGTGACAATGTCTGGGTCAGCAAACTTGCATATCTTGCTGACATTTTCGCTGAGCTGAACAAACTTAACAGTTCTATGCAAGGTCGCAATACCATTCAGCTGTATGACAGAATGGAAGGCTTTCAAAAAAAAAATCAGAAGACGGAGGGAGCGCGTCGGGGAGGGAATATTTTATTTATCAGTGGATGAGCTGGGAGATTCTGCTGTGCTCTCGCCTCCCGTAACGCGCGAAATTCTTGCGCACTTGGAGGCGCTCGAGGGACAATTTAGGAACTACTTTTCTGAGGCTGACTCCTGGCGCAGGAACAAGACATGGATCCAGTTTCCATTCAGAGACAACGCAGCAGACGGCACACAGTAGATAGCACACCTCAGCTGTCAGCTCATCGAACTACCCACTGACAGTACGTTCAGAAACATGCAGGATATGAAACTAAACCGCTCACCCACTTCTGGATCTCTTGCCAGAAAGACTTTCCACAATTGGCAGCAAAAGCTATGATGAGCCTTTTGCAGTTTGCAACAACATATCTTTGCGAAAGTGGATTTTCCTCTCACCTGAAAAACAAATACAGGTCAAGACTGCTGAGTCTGATATGACCCTCTGCCTCCATCTGTCCAAGGTTAGATAAGTTGTGTGCTACTCATCAGGGTCAGACATCTCACTAATGTGGGAGTATGTGTGCCATCCACAGATGGCTTGAGGATTCACTGTCCCTTTTAATAGCTCAGTGTTGTATGTTTATAAATGTCAGTGGCACGGCCAGCCTATACCTTACACATGTTTACAATAAAAACATGAATATATGAACCTGTGTATTATTTGAATAGCTTAGTATTGAATGCACAATAACAGGGTAGCTATGTTTATACATAGCACTAGGCCCAGTTTAATATAAAACACAATTTTATACAATATACTGTATATAGTAGGGGGTCCCTGCTCCATCTCTCCATCAGCTTGGGGGTCCTTGGCCTGAAAAACTTTGAAGACCCCAGGTTTAGTTGATTTAATAATGCTGCCCGTTTCTTTGACACAGATTCAGAAATTAAGAATCTGCGGAAAGGCAATTTTTATTGCCATAAAATCCAGCCCCATTGCACCCCCTCCCCCCTTACTTTGTGATGAATCATAGTCAGTCAACTCAATAGAGCAATGTTCCCAAAAGAGACCAGTGTTACTAGTAATAGAAAAACACCAGACGGGATGATGTCACAATAAAAGCAGAGACACAGAATCCAGGAGATTTCCTTTAATGAATGAAACAACGTAACATAAGAGATAGTTTTCCCCTTTTATGAAAATAAGTAAATCATTTTATGTTCTCACTCAAGCCGTTTCCTTTCTCCCGCTGGGTGGTTTCTTTGTGAAGCAGAGCGTTCCTTGACCTTCGGTTACAGAATTCAACTCAACTTATTTTGGCACAGGGTAAAAGCAAGACAGAAAGACAAAGAGAAGAGAAAGAAGTAGCAAAAATAACTAAGCCATCCATTTTGGTTGTGTTTCTAATTTTCCTGCTTCCTGTCGAAATCTCACTGGGCATAAAAACCAACCCAACAACAAGCTGTTGCCATGGTGACCACTATTAAAAAAAAAAAAAAGAAACGGCACACCCATTTCCAAATAATTCATTCTTTTTTTTCTTCTCATGGTTTTTCTTTTACTCCGAAGGTAGCCGGCTATTTCCAGACACTGTGCTGGAGGGAGAGGAGTGGTTGTGTTGTGAGTGATGATAATCATGATCCTGACGAAGATGATGATGAGTAAACAGATGAAGGAGTGGAGCTGGTCCCCTGGGCGGACGGCGGGCTGAGAACCAAAATGACCCCAGAAACAACCCAGCAGCAGCAGATCTATGGAGAGCAGAGCCGTGACGACGACAGGGGAAAATAAAGCTGCTTATGAGGAGTATGGAGGGAAGGAGGAGGGAGAGGGGGCGGAGAGTAACTAGGGGTGGTGGGGGAGGGGATCACTGCTGATGTTTGAAAGCGTCCAGGTCGAAGGCGGTGTCCAGGAAGCGACGTAGCTCCGTCAGGTGAGTGTTTTTATTCCCTGTGGCCGGGGCGGCAGCCGGCTCTCTGCCAGCATACCTAGAGAGAGAGAGAGATGGAGAGACATACAGACAGAGAGAGACAGAGAGGTGTGAGGCAAACCAATGACCATTGAGAAACATGAGACAAATGGTCTCATTTCAGTGAATGGAGAGAGAGAGAGAGAGGCATCAGAAACATAAGGCAGGAAGGTATGAAGTATTTCATACCTTCCATGGATTGACTAGGAAATCAGACTTAGCGTAGCATTTTAGAGGACGGCAAAATGTGTGTGTGTGTGTGGGTGGGGGAATTACTGGACGGGCTTGGCGCGCTCGATGGTGGTCCTGATGCGGGGCTTGACGTAGTCATAGTAACCCTGGTTCTTGTGCTCCTCCTGACACCAGACCAGGTCGGCATTGGGGAACTTCTCAAACTCAGCCCGCACCAGGTCGAAGGGGAACGGAGACAGCTGGGAGAGATCAGAGATCAGACGGGGGGCGGTGGAACAGATCACGTATGCGAGACGTGTATAGTGTAGTGCGTGTGGACGTGTGCGTGCGAGTGTACCTGCTCCATGCGGGCGATGGCCACCGTGTCCTCCATGCCGCGCGCCTTGCGCTCCTTGGTGAGCTCGTAATAGACCTTCCCTGTGCAGAAGATGATGCGCTTCACCCCCGCGGGGCTCTCCGCCGCCACGCCCTCCTCCAGGATCAGCCGCTGGAACTCAGTTCCTAAACAATAACAATAATAATAATGACAATACAATAATATTACAAATGCATTTAAAGACACTTTTAATTAGATCTCAAAGTGCTGATATGGGGCTGTTTAAATGACACATTTCCATTATCAGGGTGGATCACCGACGGTGACATAATAGATCATGGCTGTGGTTACCAGGCAACATGTCGTCAAAGCTGGACCTGGCATCAGGGTGACGGAGGAGGGACTTGGGAGTGAATACAATCAGCTGAAGATGGAGAGACGGAAACAAGAAGTTAAAAATGGGTATTCATTATTTGGTTTGAGTGACATAACAAGCAGCATCACAACTAGAGTGTGTGTGTGTGTGTGTGTGTGTGTGTGTGTGTGTGTGTGTGTGTGTGTGTGTGTGTGTGTGTGTGTTAGGGATGCAACGGTACAGTTGGCCCACGGTTCGGTATGTATCATGGTTTTTGGGCTACGGTAACAGTACGGTTTCCTTTTATATAAAAAAAAATAAGAAGAAGAACACATCACCTATGAGCCATTTAGCATGTGTATTTATACTTTTTGTCATGTATGTAAATAGTTGTGTGCGTTTATAGACTACAACGTTTTGACCACTAGATGGTAGTATGTACCTACCTAGTCTATGAGGTAACACTGGTCACGTGATAAGAGTCAGCTGTTTTTAAGGTCACAGGTTAACAGTAAGATTATTGTGTAGTCTGCAGCGCAGTGAGAACGTTATGGAAAATTATAGCATAACGTAATATTGCGGCACACATGTGCGTATTGGACCGTAGGGGGCGCACCGAACAGTGTGACAATACACTGTGTACCTGCACCCCTAGTGTGTGTGTGTGTGTGTGTGTGTGTGTGTGTGTGTGTGTGTGTGTGTGTGTGTGTGTGTCTGTGTGTGTGTGTGTGTGTGTGTGTGTCTGTGTGTCTTACAGGTTTTCTGAAGGGAGCCAGGATCTGTCTGCGGAGAACGTGGAAGTAGTTGGCAGGATTGGAACAGTTGACCACGATCCAGTTGCAGTCAAACAGCTGCCTCACTGCAAAGTCCTCATGGACAGTCTGATACAGGGGACACACACGCACACATCAGACCACCATCACCCTCATGGTAACCCATGGTAACCTCCAGAGTGCACGCATCACTCAGGACATCCTGTAGGGCTGAAACCTATTTTTGTCCATATTTGTCTGTGTGTATATTCCTTTGGGCACGTAAACTTTGTGTGTACATTCGTGTGTGTGTGTGTGTGTGTGTGTGTGTGTGTTATACAGGCATGACATCAGGGTCGTCGTTGCACATCTGCAGGAACCTCTCTGGACGAGCTGAAGAATGTTCTGGGCCCTACAGAGTGAGAGAGAGAGCGGGAGAGAGTGGTGGAGAGAGAGACAGACAGAGATATGGAGCGAGAGAGAGAGAGATGGAGAGGGAGAGAGACAAGCTTGTTTGATAGATAATTAAATGCTTGACATCAATAATAATCATCAATTGCAATGATAGATATTTATTAAGAGCAGGAAAATGTATCAATAAAGAAACAAATGATATAGGGTAACTGTACAAAAAATAATGCAATCAATATTATATGAAATCATACAATGTGTTATGTTGTGTGTTTATCTGTGCATGTTTGTTTATCTGTGCGTGTTTGTTTGTTTATCTGTGCGTGTTTGTTTGTTTATCTGTGCGTGTTTGTTTGTTTATCTGTGCGTGTTTGTTTGTTTATCTGTGCATGTGTGTGCTTATCTGTGTGCGCGTGTGTGTTTGTGTACCATGCCCTCCATGCCGTGCGGCAGCAGCAGCACGATGCCGTTCTGCCGGACCCACTTGGCCTGCCCCGGGCAGATGAACTGGTCGATGATGCACTGGGCCGTGTTGTGGAAGTCCCCAAACTGGGCCTCCCACAGGACCAGCGCGTTGGGGCTGGCCATGGCGAAGCCCAGCTCAAAACCTACACACGCGCACACGCACACACACACACACACACACACACGCCTTTTATTTAGAGGGGTGGCAGTAGCTCAGGAGGTAAGAGTGGTTGTCTGGCAACTGGAAAGTTGCTGGTTTGATCCCCAGGCTTCACCGAGCTAAGTGTCGAGGTGTCCCGGGGTAAGAGACACCACCTAACCCTAACTGCTCCTGACGTGTTGGTTGTTACCTTGCATGGTTGACACTGCCGTCGGTGTATGAATGGGGGAATGTGAGGCAACTGTAAAATGCTTTGGATAAAAGCGCTACATTTACTAAATAATGTAAAGCGATTCATTCACTAAATTGAAGACTGCATGGTTGGTGTGTGTGTGTGCGTGTGTGTGGAAAACTAACCGAGAACTCCGTACTCTGACAGACAGCTGTTGCACACGGTGTACGGAGCTTGGTCTGGAGACAGGTGGTTCATTGGGATGCAGATCCTCTTGTCCACGTTCTGGTCATGGAGGACGTGGTGCCGATGACTGCAGGCAAAGACAGAGAGAGAGGCACGCACACACACACACAATGAAAGAGAGAGATGACGGCCAGACAGGGACAAAATGTAAATTACATTGACAAAGAATTGCACCTCTCTGTAGAAGGCCCCCCTCCCTCCCTCTCTCTCCCTGTAGTACCTGAAGGTGCCTCGCTCCACGTCCTGTCCAGACAGTCTCACGTGGGTTCCTTCTTTGAGCAAGGACCCGAAGGCCATGTATTCTCCCAGAGCCCAGTCCACTGTGCGGTTCTGCACCATTTGGCCACGCCCCTTCAGGATGCGACTCAGACCTGACACACACACACACACAATAAATATACAATTCACACTTTTCCATGAATGGTATTGGAATGGACGTATTATTATCTATGATAGATAAAGATCCAGCAACTTGATGCACAGCATTGAATTGCCCATCTATGTGCGTACCCCCGTGAATAGTGAAGTCGTCCACAGGCACGGATGAGGCCACCTGTCCGATGTGGTTGAGGTCCTCTTCGGTCAGCCCAGTAGAGGGGCAGGTCATCGACTTAGGCTGGCCATCCAACGTGAAGAAGCCTACACACACACACACACACACACACACACACACACACACACACACACACACACACACACACACACACACACACACACACACACACACACACACACACACACACACACACACACACACACACACACACACACACACACACACAGATTTATGTTGCTGGATAAAAGAAACATCAGCTGGCCATCGAAAGTACAGAGGATGTCAAGAGAGTTGGAGTGCAATACAATCATAAATCAACTTAAATATACTGCAATCTAGACGAATAAACAATTTTGCCGTGTCTTGCATGAGAAACGCTGTGGCAGTTTCAAACACAACAATGTCTCCCTGTAATCACAACTGTCACAATTAATGATGAAACAATGACCAAAACACCATTACTACAAACGTAATCGCTAATGTTCCAATGCTCCCCAAATGGTGGTGGCCGGTTATTGCGATGAGACGTTGTGTGGTATAAGCTCTGCACATAAGGTATACATATAGTATATAAGTGAATGAATAAATATACCGGGCCAGGGAGAGTCCAGCCAATGCTTGATGTGGAGAATCTTCTCATCTTTGGAGCGTGTGTACGCCTCCTCACAGATCTTGTCATACTTCGATATCTCCTCCTGTAGACAGACCGATAAGAGATAGACACAGACAGACAGATCGATAGAAAGAGAGAGAGAGTGAGACAGAGAGACAGACACCAGCTCTGCATTGAGCTTCTATGGATATGGTGGCTAGATAAAAGTGGGCTCATAACTTTTGATTACACGATTCACGGTTTTTCGTCATGTCAGTACGATACATATTATGAATTATCATTATTTTGTTTAACCTTTATAAACCCTGTGTAGGCGCAAAATGCTGTGTTCCTTGTCCGTGCCCTCAACATAATAGTATGTTAGCGGTCCCATGGTACAGTTTTAATGTGGAGCGAACGCACAATGAGTCAGTTATGTTTGAACTGGCAACCAGGCATCAGGTTTTGGTTGCTATTTTTGTCACTTATCGAAAGCGTACGTTGTACATACTTTGCGGTATCATTTTCAAAGATGCTGGGATACTTCGGTCATTTATTTATAGGCTACTATTGTATAGCTTTCTGTACATCTTTACTTTAACAATGTATTTAAATCCTGCGTCTTCAACTGCGGAATATGCCTGGAAACGACACACCCAAACTGTTGGTGACGTCCTTGCATCGATCCAAGTCGAGTTGAAAGCTGTTGGCTGGAGGCTTTAGAGTAGAGTTGGTACATTGAATAGCTTTAGCCCCCGCGGTACTGGCCAGAGTTACATTACAACATGCTATATAACACAGGTCCTTGTTATCTTATCACTTTTTTTTGGCTTCGAGTTGTCCACGTGGAATCCTACCATTCTTTAATCTTTAATCTTTAATCTTCCCTCTGCGAACCCTTGCACTAACTTGCGCGTTTGTACGTGTTGGCATTATTAATAGTACTTAGCATTGTTTAGCATATTGTATGTTCTTAGATGTTGGTAATGCAGTCAGAATGGCACATCTGCTCTTATCACAGCTATTATGCAGGCAACCTAGCAATTATGAAACTCGTTCTATTAACCTTGCAACTATGAATGCTTGAAACCTGCTCTATTCTTATCTTTATGTACCACAGTGATATATTGCTGTCTCTTTCAACAAATGTACTCTTTGTAAGTCACTTTGGATAAAAGCGTCAAATGCCCTAAATGTAAATGTAATGTAATGTTAAATTACACAAAATCTCTCCCTCTCCTGACTGCAGTAAAGTCGGTTTCATCAGGACATCTGCCAACTATAATGTGACCGAAGGTATCGATCGTCGTTATTGAATCACTGTTTATCATAATTTATATGGCCACCAGTTCCACCCTGCTCACATACCTCGTACTCCTGCCTGGTGACCACGCCCTCCGCGATGAGCTTCTCGGCGTACTTGAGCAGAACTCCTTTCTGCTTCTTGATCTGCTTGTACATCAGAGGCTGCGTGAACATAGGCTCATCCATCTCATTGTGGCCCATGCGCCTGTAGCACACCTGCACACACACAGAGGAAGAAATACGAAGAAATAAGTGTGTGTCTCAATGTGTGTGTGTGTGTGTGTGTGTGTGTGTGTGTGTGTGTGTGTGTGTGTGTGTGTGTGTGTGTGTGTGTGTGTGCATACTGACCAGGTCCACCACCACGTCCTTGTGGAAGGTGGCCCTCCACTCGGCGGCCACGTTGCACACGTACATGACGGCCTCGGGGTCGTCGGCGTTGACGTGGAAGATGGGGGCGTTGACCACCCGCGCCACGTCCGTGGGGTAGGGTGAGGAGCGCGCCACGCGGGGGTCTGTGGTGAAGCCAATCTACAGGTCGACACGCACGCATACATGCACAGAGACACAGAGACACAGACACAGAGAGACAGAGACACAGAGACACACACAGTAGATGCTACAATTAGTACAACTGTGTCAGTGTGTGTGTGATTGTGCGTGCGTGCATGCATGTGTGTGTGCTTGTGTACTACCTGGTTGTTGACCACCACGTGTATGGTCCCCTGCGTGGTGTAGGACGGCAGGTCGGACAGAACGAAGGTCTCGTAGACGATCCCCTGGCCGGCGAATGCAGCATCTCCGTGCATCAGGATGGACATCACCTGCACATAAAAATCTTATTTAAATTGATCCAAACATAAATAACATATGATGATGATAATATTAACATAGTCCAGAGCTTACTTGACACATTTTCACACATGCTCACCCTGCTGTGGTGCTAGCTCCAAGCGAAGGCAAGCTAAAGTACCACGTATTTACTCTAAGGCCCCATGTCCGTGATCAGCTCAAAAAGAGCCCAGCGTTAGCGTCACAATGCATTCCCTATGGAACGAGCATTGCAGTGCAACCTAGCTACATGCTACACCGCACGCTCACCCATGCTGGGAGGAGCCTATTTTTGCATTGCGTTAAAACACGTTCCAACTTTCACGCTTAATTTCTGGTGGTGCTCGGTGCTAAGCAACCACATTCCAATGTGTGTCTGTGTCTGTGATAATAAAATAAATAATAAGCAGCTTTATTGACTAATAATAAGAACCAAGAACAGAAGGAAGAAAAACCCATCGTTTAACTTTTAAAAATATGCGGCCTAATTAACCTGGTGATCGCTGGTTAAGCCCAGCCTAGAGCCCAGGCAGGCCCGTCTCCAACCAGCCCAGCCTAGCTAACCCTTAGTGTGGAAGCCCCCTTCTCTCGTCCCCCTCACCCGGTTGCCCTCCGTGTCTCCGCAGTAGAACTGCTCTGCCTTGGTCTTGCCCTGCACCACCGGGTCCACCGCCTCCAGGTGGGAGGGGTTGGCCATCAGCGACAAGGTGATGTTCCTGTCCGTCACGCGGTTGATGCGCCGATGGTACATGCCCAGGTGGTACTTGACGTCACCGGAGCCCTGGAGGAACCAATCACAAGAGACCATTAGCATTTCACCGACGCGTGCTGTCTCATACTGGCACTGTTATACGCAATATTACAAGTAGAGTTAGAAAGGCAGTACGATTCTTGAAATATTTAAAGTTGTATTAGAGTATTAAAATGATAGCAATTGTACTACTGCACTGAAAGAGGATTACAATATTTTGAGTACATCTTAATGAGTAGTAATAAAGTAATAAGTAACAATATTTTATGCTGAGATATATATTTTTTACAGCCTTTAAAATCCAAAGTTTAAGATGATATCTAGTCTCATATGATGATATTGATATAATATATATTGCCCAGCACTAATCAATAGCAGTACAACTGTAGTATTAGTCGTTGTACCTCATCAGCAGCCTCCATTTTAGAGTCAAACTGGCAGAAGATTTGCTCCAGCTCTTTACGGATCACGTTGGCCAAGACATTCAGACGACCCCTGGAGAGACAGAGAGAGGTGCACACTTCCACGTCACCTGGAGCTCGACCGTAGTGTTGTACCAGTTTGAGTGTGTGTGTACATATATTACGCATGTGTTAAGAATGCATCGGTCAGTCATCATCTGGGATTCAAGAAAGACTCACTCAAGTTCCAATTAAGTCACGTGGCTTTGAACATCAAAATGATCATAAAAACACACACACACACACACACACACACACACACACTATTCTGAAAGACAGATTGCCAGTCAGTTGTTATGAGTAGGTAAAGCTTTTTGATTACATTAAACAAATAGCATTTGGGGCGCGCAACATAATGAATTCCTAGAACATGTATGCATGTATTCATAATGTTACATTTTTTTGTATGGCTGATTGCGGCGTCGCTAGTCCTCCATGCAGGGGGAACACAGTGTACCTGTGAGGCATGCCCAGGATGACGTTCTCCACCCCGTGAGCAGACGACTTGTCGATGATGGTTTTGAGAGCAGGAATCAGAGACTCACAGCCTTCCAGGCCAAAGCGCTTCTCCGAAGACCACTTCCTCTGGAGGAACTCCTCAAACCTACACATAGCAACACAGAGCTGGGTTATACATGGTGCTAGTGGTAGTTAGCTGGTTACGCAGGGCTAGTGGGTGTTAGCTGGTTGTGCACAGGGCTAGTGGTAGTTAGCTGGTTGTGCACAGGGCTAGTGGTAGTTAGCCGGTTGTGCACAGGGCTAGTGGTAGTTAGCTGGTTGTGCACAGGGCTAGTGGTAGTTAGCTGGTTGTGCACAGGGCTAGTGGTAGTTAGCTGGTTGTGCACAGGGCTAGTGGTAGTTGGCTGGTTGTGCACAGGGCTAGTGGTAGTTGGCTGGTTGTGCACAGGGCTAGTGGTAGTTGGCTGGTTGTGCACAGGGCTAGTGGTAGTTAGCTGGTTATGCACAGGGCTAGTGGTAGTTGGCTGGTTGTGCACAGGGCTAGTGGTAGTTAGCTGGTTGTACATGGGGCTAGTGGGAGTTAGCTGGTTGTGCACAGGGCTAGTGGTAGTTAGCTGGTTGTACATGGGGCTAGTGGGAAGCAGTAGTAGTTAGCTGGTAGCAGGTAGTTAGCTGGTAGCAGGTAGTTAGCTGGTGGCAGGCAGGCCCACCTGGTGGAGCGGACAGTGCGGGCCAGCAGGGTTCTCTTCTCCTCCAGAGTGAACTGCATGATGCCAGGGGCCTCAAACTTCTGACGAATCCACTGACACTGGTCCAGGTCATTGATAAACATGAACTCCACGCCGATGTGCTGGCAGTACGCCATCTATGGACACATACATGGTACAGGTTGTATACACCACATTCATGAAATAAGACCACACTAAATTCTGAAGCATAGATGTTAGCACGTTATGATTAAAAGTTAAATCGTAATGTTAAAATCCCATTTCAAACTATAGTTGTTCAGCATGGTTTGGTCCCAGAATGTGTGTAGATAACAGGACGTGAGAAACATAACTATTACTGGAGGAAACATCTATTAACCTGCTATTATGCAACGGTGTGAAGGCTTGAATTGCGCAATATAGATTTCGGCCAGGTCGTTCAGTATGTTGAGATTAGTTCTGTTTGGATATCTTCCCAAATCCTCCCTCCCCAACATTTTCATCGAGTTTATAATTAATTGACAAAAGTGTCAATAATTTGTCATCATGAATGTCATAAAAGTTTTGGTTTAGTTATTGTTTCCAAGCACGATTCAGCGTCTTCCTTGTTTACACACAAGGAAGGATCGTTGCCGCAAAAAATGAAAATCTTTGTGAAGTCGTAAAGCGGTTCAGAAAACAAAACTCCATGTTATGCTTTCTATATCGAGCATTCATAAATATTTTTTTCTTGCATCCAAAATGTCCGTTCATCATATCATGTCACCGCAAATCCAAACCATGTGTGTATGTACAAGTTTGTCCCATTGTTGTTGTTGTTTACCTCCAGACGTTGAATGATCTCCTTCAGCGGGAGGGCGGTCTCAGAGCCACCGATGAAGGTGGTGGTGGGCAGGCGGAACACCTTGTCCAGGTCAGACTCATTCAGACCATAGAAGCCTACATGTCCCATCATGCACCGGGAGGAGGGGGGGTGGAAGAGATATTGAACAACGGAGAGAAGGCAGAAAAAGCGCACACACACACACACACACACACACACACACACACACACACACACACACACACACACACACACACACACACACACACACACACACACACACACACACACACACACACACAGTAGTGGCTGTCGTCAAAGTAATGGACACAGAAACGGAGCCAGTGAGAGTAAAAGTATTAAGAGATAGCAGTAATAGTAGTAATAACGAGCGATCATAATAAAAATCAATTGCTTTCTCAGTCCACTAGATGGTGCAGTGCTTGTTTTTCTGGTGAGGTCAGAGGTCCGATTGAAGTGACTGATTGAAACAGACTGAAAGCATTATCGTATTAGATATAACCAATGTTGACAAAGTTTTCCTTTGGGGACATGTTGCGTTTTCAGTGTGAAACTGAAAACTCAAGGATCCATCATTGCTTTGGATGTGGCCCACCTGAGTCCAGGCATATAGTTATCTCAGCCAAGGGGTTTTGGCGAGGCTTGTGGTGGTGGGTGGAGGGAAGGAAGCCACGCAGCGTCGGAACACCGATAGGATTACGAGTGGCTCAAGTTAATCTGATTATCCAATTGAAACAAAACTCCAAACTGATCGGGAGATTAGAGGACAAAGAGGAGGAGAGAGCAGAGCACAGCGAAAGCACACAGGAAGGGGGCCATGACTGACCCAAAGCCACATGAAGCGGTCCAGAGGGTCCTGACAGACAGACACTCCCACCTAGCAGCCATCTTCAGTGGGTGGGAAGCTGACTGTAGGAATCGAACCGGAACCAGCACCAGCTACACCAAACATTACATTCCGAGGTGTCCAATTACATGGAGCCGGCGCAAAAAACCCGCCGGACCATCAATCGGGAGACAGTACAAGCTGTGCGCATGGCCAGGCCCCCAATAGAAGCAGTGCAACGCATACAGGCAACAGAACAAACTGTTCCATGAGAGATTTCACAACACAACTACAGTAGACCTGCCTGCAAGGTCACCACACCTTCACCAATCACCTCTCGTGTGATTTATTAGGATGGTGCACTCACATGCGCTAAAGTCTAAGCCTAAAACACACAAACACACACGAGACAATGGGACCTGCATAGACGTTCAGCTAGCATAAATAGCAGCAAAGACATAATAGGATACAAACAACTACTGTGTCCATCTTTAACCAGCCGCATACATGATTTGGCACTACAATGACAGAAGCAAACACATAACTAGCATATAATAATGGCGAATCTTGCTGGAGAGTTTTAAGTTTCTCCCTTGCCAAAGCTGTATGGAAAGGTCAAACATGTTTTACTTTCCCAATAGAGAATGGATGCAGCAGATTTAACACTTAATGTAGGTCTGCGCAGGTTCAGGTTATCCATGGAGCCGTAGCGCCATCTTGTGGCACAATAAAATGAAGGGATGTTTTGTTTGTCAGAATGCTTTCACGGTTGTTCCTCCACAAGGTATTTTGGATTTACGGGTGTTACAAATTGCGAGCTTTGTGTCTTCTATACTCGCGCTGAAGAACTTCCACACCAACAACATGTTTGTTCCGTGTGTGTGTGTGTGGGGCTGTACTGTGCAACTGTGTGTGCAATGTGAACCTGTAAGGGTTTGGTGTAGCTTTTGTACGAGACAAATTAAAGTCTCTCCAGTGTTTTATTACCCAACTGGAAATTGTAAAAATAATTAACGCTAAAACCAGCAGGGTTCATGGACTAACTTAAACTGGATAACAAGGAATAACAAGGAATGTAGTATAAGACAGAAATCGAACGAGACAACGAAACACTGAATCAGCAAACTCGGGCGTAAACAGGTTCGATTGCAAAATAAACAGCTGGTAAGTGTTTTTGAGGTCTCTCGTGCAATGTAGGCCGTCATGTACGCCAAAACAGGGGCCGTGGCAATGTGGTGATTGACAGTGAAGAAAACGTGCTTCCTAACACGAGCCCGATTCCTGCTGCTGGGTGAGGGAACGGGAACAGTGAGTTGCACGTGACTTCGCCCGGGACAGAACCAATCGCGCATGTACATTTGATCGGCACATAATCGGCTACATGAGACTCTTTGGCCGGTCCACCAGTCATGAAAACCACCCGATCCCGATCTCATCGGTGTATACCTAGTTTGAACCCATCTCCCACCCACAGAGCGCTGAGGCTCCTGGGAGAAGCAGATATGCGATATGAGCAGTGAAACTCAATTCCACGGGGTCCCTCGCGGTTCATAAGGGCCGTTTGTTTGCATACCTTCTACCTCCACCGTTAGAAATCCCAGCCTCTCCTTGAACACAGCCAGGTCTGTGGTGAGGGACGGCCAACAGGGCGAGGGGGGGGAGGGCAGCAGTGAGGAAGAGACCAGCAAACTATTAGTGACCTACCACCAGTTGGGAGCCATCTTGGGGAGAGGACACCACAGCTACAGAGCCAGCAGTCATTGTCGAGGCCACTCCAGCAGTCTTTTCTAAAGCCACAGCTTAGCACATATACTAGCCCTGGTTGCCACCTGGCCACACACAGCCTCCTGATCCTGATGCTACTACTACAGGGATGTAGAACAGACCCGGTTATCACCCGGGGGGAAGCCATACAACCCAACAGAAACTGTTCTGAGAGCGATTCTCCACAGGTGACCTTCATGTCCAGTACATTGTGGTTTGTGGAGCACTCGAGCACACTCCCACACATTCGGTAAACACCCGCTTCACCACACTCAGCGTACCCACAGCACAGTTTACAATTCAAATCTACATTCCATTGAATGAGGCAAACCCTCTCCTTTCAGACCCACAGCGGACAAGAGAGAGGACGGGGTTTCTAGCTAGGAAACAAGGCTTGCTGAGCATTCACCCCCACACAGGGCCGGGTTCTCTGTTGGTGCCACGACCTTTCCTTGCCACAAGGTCTCTGGTAAGGCAGGAGGAAATCTATTGCTTTTACATCTCAGCTTATCGCCGTCCTCGATAAGCTGATCAAACAAATGATGCCCATTTCATGCCCGACATGGATTTTGTGGCCGTATTGTATTATTGCAGACACCAACCATAAATACTATAGAAATTCCCCCTCATTGCTCATTAGTTGTACATTACGTATGGCAGGTCACCTGTGTGGAATACTGATGCAATGAACAGCCGATCTCACCAAGCAGCACTGGGACAAAAGCATGGCCTATGGCCAGGGGTGGGGTGGGGTGTGGGGTCTGGCTGAAGGAGCAATCAACATCACTCCTCCGCTCTGTGTTCACACTCCCATGACACTTGTGGAATCGCCATCCAATCAGATGAACACGCCTCATTTAAAGCCGAGTCGGTCCAAGTTTTCCGACATTGGCTTCGCGCACAATAGTTTGAATAGACCTAGCAGCCACCTGCCTTCTGTGTGTCATGAGACCAGAGGAGACCAGAGTGAGTTGAGTGGATGCTGCAGCAGAGCCTGTGTCCTTATTTGGGAGCATGTGGTCCAATTCCCCGCTTAACCCCATTTCACTAAGCAAGCCAGAAGCAATGCCAGCAGGTTTCTATTGCCAATATGCTCAGCTTGGCATGGGCTGGACCTGCTGGGAAAGCATGACTAAGCCTAGTGCATCTTCTGTGGTGGTTTTGCTGCGCTGCAAGTTCCGTGGCCCTGACATTTTCCATGAAAACTAATTAAGCCACAGTCCAACCTCGCACACCTAAAGGCCTTGATACGCTAACAGTTGTGTTGAGCTCATTTCATTTGCATACACATTTGCATACACAGCGCAATAAGATAACAGTTAGCCAGCACCGTGACAAGCATTTGAAGGGGGCTTTCACACCCGACTCATAGGGTTCCTGTGAAGGTTTGTCCTGTAAATATCCGGTGCGGACCGAAAAAATGAACCACGGACCTGCTAAGGAAAGTGGGCACCTGTCCAGTTTCATTGTCAACTACCATTCAGTTTGTACCAGGTCAACTGCATACTCCAGCCGACCACAAAGTGTGTTCACAGATGATCAAATGAATACCTCTCGTCACCTTACGTCTGAAGCATATCATTTAAAACGTGGAGTAGACTGGTATTATTTAAAACTTTTTTCCCTTCCCTTCAAACAGATGCTTCCTTTTACATACAGTACAAGGATATTAACAACAAAGTACACAACAGTAGTAATTACTTCCTAAGCGGGCCGACGCAGACGTCTCTACCGCATATGTACTACGGAGGCTACTCAACGCAGAACAAGTATAATTCACCCAACCCCTGGCACATTAGAAATGGAACAAAGTATAAATCTACTAGACTACAGGTGTGAAAGCTCCCAAAGCAGCATCGGATAAACCAATTTGCACTGGTGTGGCAAGTCACTGGTGTACTAGTGAGCAGAACTAGACTGTATTGTTCACACTCAAGTTCCCCACAGTCATACAAGGTCATCTACCAAAAGCTTTGCACAAGGAGCTACACAAATATTTTTGAGTGCCATCTACTCTTTGTGTCGTGTACTTTCTACAAGTATCAACATGATTCCACTTGACAAATTAACGTCACAGGTATATATTGACTTCAAGTGTGAGGGAGAGTATGTTTCTAAAATGATAGAAAGAAGAGTGATAAAGTGGTACTGAATGAATTAGATTCACAGTTTTAACTGTGGTAGTAATGAAAAAGCAGCAATGCAGACCAGCAGTTAAACAGGGGTTAGCTAATCTATGAAGCCCAGGGCTGCTAGCAGTAGTATGGCTGCATAGGAGCTAGCTGCAATACATGAAGACCACAAGGACATTTCCATGGTCTTGCTAAAAGGGAACAGCCCTACATTTGCGAATACAACAGACCAACGTTCTCTGGTTGACAAATGAGCTTAACAAACAGAAAAAACTCAAAGCTAAACCCCAAACACAGGCACAATAATGCATCGGCTCTAGTTGAGATCATTCTCTGGAAGCTATAGTTACTGGACCGGTTTAGGAAAACTGCAGCTGAATTCATATCTCGTCAGACACCATCTGAGCTAGCCAACTAATAGGAAACATCAGGTTCCCTGGGGAGATTAAGCCAAGGGGCTAATCTGAAATTAGCAATGCATGTTGCATGCATGTTGCATGCATGTTTATAGGAGAGTTGATTACCCCACTAGATGTATTCTGACATGACATGAACACAGCATTAGCTCAAGACTACGGTGGAAGGCCAAGGGAACTACACATAGCTTTTGCAATCAGACTCAAGCATGTTCTATAGGGGACAGACAAGACCTGGCTCAAGTCAACACCTGAAATCATCTCATATATACGTGTATATATATATATATATATATATGCCCACCCATATAATCCTTTCATTTTTACATTTCCTATGCCGTTGAGGCTACACAAATCCAAAAAACGATATTTTTAAATGTGTGCTATTGAGCTGGTGGGGTACAAATCATTGGCACGAGCTTACAGACATGACAGCGTGATCCTGGGTGAATCTATCTTACCTCTGGTACTTGGGTCATGAGGCTTTCACAACTGGGCTACTTAAACGCTTCATGACAATAATAAAAAGCAGGCTGTGTGATCGGCGGCAAAACTGATTGGACGGTTTCCAATTAAAGCCGTCCAATTCCCAACATTTTTAGCCTGTGATTCTATTTCCAACTCTAAAAATGTTTGTGATCCCAGCTTTTTTTTGTGCATCTGCTTCAACACTAATTATTTTTACCCAATCAACACCTTGTTGATTATTAACGATGTCCCGGGGAACGTAATCGCATTGCTTTATGACCCACAGAGTGATAAGTAATAGTTTTCTCATGACTATGAATCATTAGGCACTCAGTTCATATATACAGGATGTCAGAGACCTTTAAACATGAAAAAAATCGACAATCAAATATCTATATAGCATATGTCTCCTATGACCCCATGTGCATATCATCACTGGTGTAAACACTTTCTCGGTACATGAGATGACTTCAGGAGATCAGCCACCAGGCCAGGAGGAGGTGTGTCTAAACTAAAAGGCGTGGTCTTCTCACCCAGCTTGTCGGACGAAGTGATAATGTCTGTCGGAACGCACGAGTCCAGATCAGCGTCCATGATGCCCAGTGGGTCCAACTGGGCCACATGGTGCCCTCGGATCTACAAGAGGTGACAACGGCACAGACGCACATCCGGGGGGTGGGGGTGGGGAGGGGTGGAACGAAGGAGAGTAGTACAAGAACCAGAGAGGAAGAGGAGGAGAGGGAAGAGAGGTGGAGAAGGACAGGAGAGAGAAAAAGTGGGATATGTTAAAGAAAAGGTCAACGCAGGAGGGACGTTGGGAAGCGGGTCAACATATAGACACAAGTCAGTGGACGACACAGAAAAGATAAGAAAACCAAGAACAAAAAGAAGATATGGAAGGAACACAACAGGGCAGAGAGAGAGAGAGAGAGAGAGAGAGAGAGAGAGAGAGAGAGAGAGAGAGAGAGAGAGAGAGAGAGAGAGAGAGAGAGAGAGAGAGAGAGAGAACGAGAGAACGAGAGAACGAGAGGGGGGTGGGAGGGAGAAGCAGGATTAACACAGGGGGTGATGCTCCACTCTCATCCACGTCCAGGATGTCTAAACATCCTCAAAACTCACATGGCTGATTCCTAATAGGTCCAGGTGAGCATGATGGTGACCCATCACCTGGGCAATATTAGAAAGGGGACATTTTTTTTCAACCTTATCTTCATCTTTCTTTTTTAGGAATAAAGTGTGAAAAACCCCTTGATTTGTGTCAACACGTCATCCGGTGGACAAAAGTATCGGGGAGATCAGGGTGCAACATATAGGAAAGGTGAACATTGTTCATTTGCATAATATACTACCCACATTGAAATGATACAAAGCCAGTTGAAAAGTTGCAAAGGTCCCCTTTAATATTAAATCCATATTTATTATCACTTAATAATAAAAAAGTCATGCATACCCAGTCCCAGAGCCCATTAAAACACAACAATAATACTCATAATCTACCGTCTACTCATAATCTACCTCATAATAATACTTTATGGCAGTGCTGGACAAAACCTAACTCACTAACCACACACCATTGTCAAGGCTACGGTCACTGCTAATTAACTGTAAACAGGGGATCCGCCTCAATCTGCATCCCTATAGGATTCTTATTAGTGACACTAAGACATAGTGAGCTAAAAAATAAGAGATAACCGAAAAGGGGACCAACATAAAGAATAGGATAGTGTGGAGAGAGGGTAAACAGATGGAAGGAAAATAAGTTACCTGGAGACCGCTACAAGTGAAGATCTGTTGACACTGGATCTTGCTACTAGTATATTAAGTTAGGTTAGATTACTACAGTAGTGTCACACTGTTTGTGTAGAGCAGAGACCATACATAACATGACAGTACTATGATCTGAATATGTTGTGCGGGGAGGGAGTGCACCATCATCTCATCATCAGTATGTTTATTAATGCATTGTTGACCAAGACTGAATCTACTGTCTGTCTCCGTACATCACAATGTGGATTAAAATAACATTTGGAAAACCAGCCTATGCTAAGTACGAAGCAATCATATATGATGCGCCCTAAAGGCCATATTCATCACCTCTGTGTGCATGTATGTGTGTGTGTACCTGGTAGGCCCTGATGAGTGACTGGACAGCCAGATGGTCCTCCACCAGCTTCTCCACGTTGGGCTGGGCTCCCATGGAGGAGCCCTGGGGCAGGGCAGCGGCGGCCGCCACCGTCAGGCCCAAGGGGCTCTGGTAGGCGGCGCCCGGGGGGGCCCCCGCGTTGGCATTGCGGAAGAACACATCCCATGACTGGCCGAGACGGGACACAGAACAGACAGAGAGAGAGATCCGTTGAATCGATCAACAAACCACACACAAAAAAAGGACTTAGAAAACAGAAGAATATGTGATGGCACGGTCCAGACGATGTATATTTGGCTTCCACCTGAGTCCCATCAGTATCCGGTAAAGGGCCAAAAACACAGCACACAATTTACGGGCTTAATAACACCAAATGATCTGAAAACCTCCTCAAAGAATGCAATAACGACGCTGCCTTCAAAATATGGCTTTAAGCTGGCAGCGGAAGTAGTAACAAAGCTCAATCAATGTCAGCTTTCCGTCATCGTAACATCACAGATCTACATCGTTGTGTACGATGCACAGCAACTTTGCTCACGTTTGACGTGTATGGTAAACATTCTCACGGCTAGCAAAAGAAGCTCAACACTTTACCCGCCATTTTTGTTTCCAAAAGCTGTCCCAACGAGCGCGCCACACGTCACTCGCCGCTGTTGTGTTCCCCGTCACGCCTCTATGCTATGTAGAAGTACACCCTGCCACTCCCCACATAGAAACCTGTTTATTGTGGGGCGGGAAGTTTTGCAGGCATTACCTAGCTAGGTGTTAGGCCTACATGCTGTGTGCCTTGAGTCCCCGATGCACCACAGGTGTGCAGCCTCACCCCAGCCCCAGAGTCTAATCAGCCTGCCTAAATGAGCCTGACTCAAGCGATTCCATTAAACAGTGGGTATGGGTACTTCTCCAGGCTTCAGGTGGTCGCTTTGTTCCCCAAAGTTGAATCGTGTCGAAAACAATGAAAATGTGCTTTCAATAACAATCAGGTACAAATCATTCTTAGACCAATATAGTATCACACAAAGGTGAGCATTTAGCTTTTCTTCTCCCAAATTTTACTGTGAAAGGAAGAAAAAGTAAACCGTAGTACTAGGTGGGCAAAAAAAGAGGTCTTTGTTTCTAACGTTAGACATTTGAAAATGAAATAACTAATTGAAAAATGAAAGTCAATACATTCAATTAGGACAAGATCAGTCATGTGCGCAGTAGTTGCAGTGGACCAGAGGCCTGGAACTGCATACGACACTCACTGGACAGAGTGGTTTTTTGTTGGTGTTTTTTGTTTTGTTTTTAGAACTTTTGTGACCATTATTATTTGACCTGTTCATTACAGTTCATCGTTTAATCTCTTCACACTGATTAGAATTTATTATTGAACATTTGTAATTTGTTCATGCAGAGATTCAATGTTATGTTAATTGTATTCAATAAAGCAGTGTTTTATTACAATGTGGTTTTCCTTTTGTGCTAAAAGCAAAATAAATATATCTAGGTTATATACAGTATAGCTGTGTGTCATCATCTTCCACGTTACAGCTAACCCATTGTTGCGGATTAGTGAGGAAACTAGACTCAGTCTTAGTCTTCCAAGCATATACAGTATTATGTATGTATTGGTCAACAAATAACTGTGTCTGTCTTGTGGAAAGGAGTGAATTCCACCCCCTATATGATATCAACTCTCCCATGTAACCCCCCTATTCTCCCATGTAACCACCCTCTTCCGCGACCTCAGTGGGCTCCCGGTAATCGCTGGCATTAGATTCAAGACACTGGTACTGGCCTACATGGCTGTCAACGGAATCGCCCCTACCTACCTCCAAATATTAGTCAGACCCCACACCCCAGCGCTCCGCTCAACAACTTCGGCTAGACGACTGGTAACACCTTCACTAAAAACAGCCAAACATCGCTCTTCCAAGTCCCAACTCTTCACTGTTCTGACACCATAGTGGTGGAATGAGCTCCCGCCCCCCCCCCACCCCCGGCCTTCCTTTGTGAATCACTAACTTGCGTCTTTGTACATCTTGGGATTATTAATAACACTTAGCATTGCTTGGCATGTTGTATGTTCTTAGATGTTGGTAACATTCTAGAATTGCACATCTGCTCTTATCCCAGCTACTTATGCAGGCAACTTAGCAATTACTAAACTTGTTCTATTCATCTCGTAAATATGAATACTTTAATACAGCTCTAATCTATCTTTATGTACCACAGTGATATATTGCTGTCTCCTTCAACAAATGTACTCTTTGCAAGTCACTTTGGATAAAAGAGTTTGCCAAATGCCCTAAATGTAAATGTAAATGTAAATCAACGCATGCAATCTCGTGGTGCGCCCATGCAGTTTTGTGAGGGTCTGTCCTATTTCTATCCACCAGGTGTCATATGACTTGCCTTGGTGCCCAACATAAAGAAAACGCTGTCACGTCACAAGATGTCCTGTTCTTTCATCTCTGTTCCAGAAATCTTGGAATAATGTCACCTCTGTCAGTAGAGGAGATGCAAACATCTTTTTAAATATCCTTTTAAAACCATTTGATCGGTTTATTCTTTTTTAAAGGGGAGTCGTCAAGCTCAGCTGATTTCTAATGTTTGCCGCAAAATCAGTCTACAACATCAATTCTGTTTCCACTTAACATTTGCAGAGAAGTTGTACCGTTGACATCGTTTTGCCCCAAATGGAGCAAATGGACCAAAGACATCTACCGTTCAACTTGTGCTTTGTTTTTTATATTTTTTGTGGAAGTTAATGTTGCGTACACATTTTTTAACATGGGCCTGACTCAGTTCTCTTATTACCCATGACGCAGTACTTATTATTAGACGGTAGCGAGTGTGCTGCCTGCCCTTCCACAGAGTATATTCCTCTTTATCTGTGCGTGGCTGGGATACCGATAACACAAGCCCCAAAACCGTTTATAGGATGCAAACAATTCTGATAGCCGATATTATCTGCCAATATACGTTATGTGTATATCCGCCCCCCGCCCCACAGGGGATCAATACATTTCTTATCTATCCAGGTTACCAGTCAGACCAAACGGCTATGTAAGCTGCTCTCCAAAAGAGACTCTTTTGGATCAAATGCAGATTATCAGAAAACATTCTGCCTCATAATGAGCAAATTTGACTAGTCTCTACAAAATACAGCCCTGAATCCTTCACCAATGTCAAGTTCAAAGCCAGAAATCAGCAATCAATACATTCCAATGAGACCATGCTACCATTCCTACATTTGGAAGACTGACTAACTCCCACCACTAATAAGGGGGAAAGAGAACTGACTCAAAGCCAGCAACAACAACATTTTGGTGACATTATGCTTTGAACCTCAACCGCCGTCAAAAATGCTCATAACAGAAGTATCACCCAACCCGCTTCCATCTCAGAATATTGCCAAAATACATTCTACTATGTACTAGGGCCCCTCGATTATGGCAAAAATCATAATCACACCACTGAAAATGCCTTAAGTCATAGCCTACGGGACTCTACTGAATGGAGGAGACGACTTTTAAATCAGTCGCTCTTCATTTTTTTCCTTCCCTAATGCAATCAGAGTAAAAGACAGCACGTATCTGTTGTCTGTATCATTTCACTGCAACACTGCATCGTGTTGTCTTTCATATGCCATAGAAAACCCTGTTTACACTGAAGGGAGTGTCCTGGAGACTTTGCATCCGTCGAGCTAGCTCGGTGCCAAAGAGTGAGTGACTGGCTCAGGAATGGAGTGGATCACTTCTACGTCCATCGACAGCACTCTGAAACTGTTGATAGCTGGTTGGATCACTGAGCCTGTTAATAGCTGGTGTATGCTGCTCTCCATTGTCACTAGATCACCATTGTACTCGCATAGCCAAGTGTACTTTCATTCAGGAAATATTACAAATAAAACCATATCTTACAGACATGTTATCTTCTAAAAAGTAAGATATGATCCAAAATGCATGGGCATTTTCAGAGCTCAGTACAGTGACTAAATTGGTCACATACGTGACTTTGTATTTAGTAATGTGTTCACAAGGCCATGTGGGTCATCGAGAACATTAGTTTGTACTGATTTGCAAAGTGCTGGAATTGCTCTGTGACCATTTGCTCAAACATTTACATGACAATGACGTTTAAAATGGGCACTGCAGTCCTCCAAATTCACCATCTAGGAGAGAGTTGTCTCCACCCGCCCCCTCCTCCCAAGACGAGAAGATCACGCACGTTGTCAGGTTGAGGACACCGACAGAACACAATTGTGATAATGACAAGCAACTACGAATCCTGCACTGCAAGTTGATCAGTTAATGTATATGTTTGCATTTTTTATTTGAAATTATAGTGTATTTAAAATGTTTTATTACTGCTCATAATTACCTAGATGTATGGCTGTCTATGTTTACCATCACACAGCTATACGTTAACGTTAGTGGTATATTTAGCTAGTAACATGAGACATTTTTTAAGGTTAGGTAGAATCTAGTACCATCTCAGTTGATCCATTTTGTTTGCCTGGCTCGTGGGTTAAACTGCCCCACACGAAAATGTAAAAAATGTCATACTGGCTGTAACATTGTTGCCAGAGAAGCCAGTATTTCTTCTTCCTTAATCTCTGATGACATATTATGATTTGATTATCTAGTACAGTACATTTGATACATATTGCACCTTTAAAAGTTTTTATAAAAGTTTTAAACTTTTTATCATGCAGATACGGCAACAAGCTAACAAAAAAGTACTCATGGCCATATGCACGCGCGCACACACACACACACACACACACACACACACACACACACACACACACACACACACACACACACACACACACACACACACACACACACACACACACACACACACACACACACACACACCTTTGTTTTCATTGTATTATCGCCATATGTTCTTCATATCTTGAAATATCCATTCATATCTTTTATACTTTTGAAGCGTTGACAGTTCTTTTCTTGCCCTTTTTTTTTTGTTCGTCAGTGTTCTTGATTGTTGCAATATGTCATTGTCATGTTGACACAACAAACATGTATTTGCAGAATATTCACACTCGACGCCCCCCCCCTTCAGAAATCAATTTGCAAGGATTTATTTGACAACCCCAACCTGAACTTGCAGGTCATTTACTATGCATATTATTTCATTAGAAATCGAGATTGGCCGCATTGGAGTGCCATGTAACTGGTGGATAGGATCCCCCGACCTCAAAGACTAGCATGGCTAATTATAACAAGGTCAGCTTTCAGAGACCTTTTTGTTCTTGACCCACCCACCCCCACACACCAAGACCCCATCCACCCACCCCCCCACACTCACGTTTCCTAAAGGACATGTATGCTATATTGATCCCGTGCTCTTATGGGTGGCAACTCAACACTTTTACGACTGCTTTAGTGGTGGTCTTTTAATGCATCAAGTCTGCTCCTTCACTCCTGCAGGCCTGATTAACCATTAAAATCAGCATTCAACTCAATCAACTAACTCGTCTGTCAAGAGTGTAATATCAACCTAATACGGAGCCCACGTTGTCATTACCGCATTAGTAATGAGTCCCTACATTGTAACAAATAATGGCATTGGAAACACTCCTACATGCGACCACACTATAGGCGCAGCAGAGTTGAGCCTATGGTTTTTTGTTTGTTTTATCAGCGAATTAGGATTAGATATTTATCACTAATCTCTGCCTAGCAACTCTTTTTTTTTTATTGGATTGAGATTTCACAGTTTGTGAATCAAACTCCCCAAGCAGGGCAGCGAAGCACGATGGTGAACACACCTAGCCACAGATTACTTCACCTGCAGACAATTTTGAGAAATAGACCCGCCCCCCCTGCACCCACACACAATAAAATATTGGTATTACAGATCTACACAATCCATGTAAATGGTACATTGTTGAATAACAATAACAACAACTCATTGTCTCGTTGTCACCCCTGACTCCTGGGAACTCCCTATAAAACCACATGGTCTAGGGAGTTGGCTCCCACTCCACGCCTCTTCCTCTGATTGGCTGAGAAGAGGATTCTATATATTCACATCAAGAACAACTGTCTGTCACACCACCCTGCCCTCCTCTCCCCTCCCCTCCCCTCCACCGGGGGCAGGGCACCCGGGGGCCCCTCCTCCTCCACCACCTCTTACCTTGTGCACACTCTTGGGGTCCTCCAGCCAGGCAAAGTACATCTCCTCCACATAGTTGGAGCTCGTCCCGTTGAGGAACGGCTCCGAGGCCACCGGCGCCGTGTAGCACCGGATGGGCAAAAATGTCTGTGTGCCGCTAGCTGCGGTGGTGGCGGCGGCAGCCATGTTTGTGCGCGGCTGGCCGAGAGTCTGGGCCGCCTGTGAGGCGGTGAGCGGCCGCAGCCGCGCCGCACAAGTCCTTAAACGGTGCATCGGCAGTCCTTAAGCTCACAGCACCACACACACACAGCCCTGGGGCTCGGCCAGAAAACAATCCACTAGCGAAGGCCTCAGCAGGAAGCGCGGCGGAGACGCAATTCTCCGACAGGAAGGGCCAACGGCGTCCGTCCAACGCGGTGTTCGTCTGTCTGTCGACTCTGAGGAAGGTGGAGAGGAGAAGGCGGGTGAAGAAGAGGAAAACATGCGGAGCATAAATAGAGCAATACATTTGAAGGTGGAGCCATGTTGAAAGTATTACCACAGGCTATATGTACAACAATAGTAAATGCATGTCATTATGCTGCATTATGATTTGCCTGATCCCAAGTTCACTCAAACAGGTGGTCCACGTTTACCTAATTTGCATACTCTACAGGGGGGTAAAGGTAAAAACATTAAGAAGCACCGGTTGATTGGTTGATTAATTGAGCACTCCCTACAACACAATAGCACACGTGGCAACAACACATGAATCATATGATATATGGTGCAGGACAAAACATATACAGATCCTTTCCAAAAAATTTGAATATCATGGAAAACTTACATTATAGATTCATTACACACAAACTTTACTCTCATCTGAAAAGAGGACATTTGACCACTGAGCAACAGTCCAGTCCTTCTTTTCCTTAGCCCAGGTGAGACGCTTCCGGCGTTGTCTCAGGTTCAGGAGTGGCTTGACTCGAGGAATCCGACAGTTGTGTCCCGGATACGTCTGTACGTGGTGGTTTTTGAAGCACTGATTCCAGCCTCAGTCCACTCCCTTTGAATCTCCGGCAAATTTTTGAATCGTCTTTGCTTGACAATCCGCTGAAGCCCACGGTCATCCCTTTTGCTTGTGCACCTTCTCCTGCCACATTTTCCGTTCCACTAAACTTTCTACTGATATGCTTCGACACTGCACTCTGTGAACAGCCAGCCTCCTTAGCGATGACCTTTTGTGGCTTACCCTCCTTGTGGACGGTGTCAATGACTGTCTTCTGGACAACTGTCAAGTCTGCAGTCTTCCCCATACTGAACCAAACAGATACAATTTTACGACATAGGAAAACTTTGCAGGTGTTTTGAGTTAATTAGATAATTAGAGTGTGACACTCAGTCTAAAACGTTCATTCTCTGAAATAACTGAGAAGTAAATGCTGATTTTCTTCACACTATTCTAATTTCTTGAAATACTGTTTTGGGGGTTTTCTGGAGCTGTAGGCCAAAATTATGAAAAATGTAACAAATAAAGGCTAGAAATATTTCACTTTGTGTGTAATGAATCTATAATCTATTAAAGTTTTTGGAAAGGATCTGTATATGATGCAGGACAAAACATACATTTGGTCAGAGTGCCGTTTTCGCTCTAGATGTGCCTGTGTTGACCTTGTTGAGTCTCCGAACAGAACGCTCTCGGACCTCTGGCTGAAAGAGAGACCGCCCACTGACGCCTTTCCGCCCCACCATTGGCTCGCTCAGCAGACCCCGCCCTGAAATAAGACCACGGCGCTGTTCTATAGAGCCTGACAAATGTCAATCACTTTGTCCTTAACCCGATACATGGGGTGCAGCAAAATGTTCCCTTGACTGTCAAAACAACACATTTACACATTTGTTGTAAAAGTTACATAGAAGCAATTGGGACGTCTGAACACCTAACAACGTTGTCTAATCGGTTGCACAGTCGATTAGAGGTCAACCCTGAGCGCTGCTCTCATGTCATTTCTCAGCTAGCTCCGCTAAAACGCTTAGTTTTGACTTTCCTTCAGGTGCCTTTAGCAAGTGTGGCTAACTGCTACGTTCTTACAAGCCGGGCATCGTTTACATATTGCCACAA
This sequence comes from Coryphaenoides rupestris, assembly GCA_002895965.2. NCBI lineage: Eukaryota > Metazoa > Chordata > Actinopteri > Gadiformes > Macrouridae > Coryphaenoides > Coryphaenoides rupestris. The sequence continues at coordinate 341,180 of PIJE02000025.1, forward strand.
TGGTGCTGATTACTCTCCCATTATAATCACATACGTGTAGGCCTATGCGGACAAACCGAGGCACGTTTGATTTCAACCCAACCCTCGGTATAGAGGTAGCTAACACGCTAACACAACACGGGCTAGCTAGCCACGGCTCGCCATGACCGGATTGCTTAGCGGTCCGTTTCCGGCTGGAATGTCCTCGATTTGGATCCAATATCGCAATAGTATCGGGAAAAATATCAAGATAAACACTTACCCTGTCAGTAAGCAGACGGGCGAAAGCGTAAACCACCGCTAGTTTATTGACAAGGTCCACAGTTCCCAGCCGTGTGTCATCCGGTATCCCCGCTGCCCTCTACTCCTCCCGGTGAGATGACAGGCCGGAATCTGGCACCCAGCGCCAGGCGCAGTGACGTCATTACGTCTTCCGAACTCACCCACCATTCGCAGCGTGACGGCATCTTGGCTCATCCTCTCGCATCCATCATGCATCCATCGTGTATCCATCGTGCCTTATGTTTCACAGTGTTAAGGTGTGTCATGTACGAGCAACTTTATGTCAATAAAGTCAACATTTCAGTGTTTTTTTGAACGCTGCACACGCCGACATTATTGACAGAAAGTAGATATATATATAGCCTACACCCACCTCTTATTATTCACCCATGCACAGATTATGGATGTATAATAGGCTGCATCCAAGATATATCTATCCAGTAATTTATATAGGCCTATAATGTAATTCATAATTTATAAATTAATTAATAAATAAATAATAATTTGTCTTTAGAATAACATTTTCGTTTTAGTTATTGCCACCATGTAAGTTATTAACAACATGATTAACACACTATAGCGAAATAAAGTTGAATGAGCCAATATGTATGAAGCTAAATGAAATCCAAACTGAAAGACAAAACACACTGTTCAACACAGATTTCATGTCTCGTACATGTGACAGCTGTAACAGAATATGGAGCAATTCTTGACTTCAATCCACCCACCAGATAAAAGGTATTTTCGGTGCATGTTCTCTTCACCTGTTGTGATGTCACTGTCCTGTCCCATGAAGACCTTCCGCCCTGAACTTTGACCTCTCCTGGTCACAGAGTGTTCTCCCACCACTAGTGGCCACAGGGGGCCAGGAGTCCTCCTCAGCTAATAGGACCACATTGACACTGTATTGATTGACTTATGCTTCCTTGTTTATTCTTGGTCAGGGTGATGGGGGGGGGAGAGAGACACGGCATCACACTAGGATGCCCAGTATATAATTATGCTACTTTTCAACAATTAAACTTTATGCTCGCATTCGTATTATCTGTCAATCAACAGAGGTATTTACCCAAGGTGGCTCTAATTACAGCAAAAAAAGCACAATAAAATTAGTTAGAGCTTTTCATTGGGCATGCTAGCAATAACAAACACATCACCAGGAAGGCCTCATTCAGCTAACGATGCATGACCAAGTTCCAACCTGACCGAGATTTGTAGCTCTTTTCACCTCATGTAAGGGCATTTGTCTGGCATAACAGAGCATCTGATATGAGCGAGCCTATAAAATAATAATTCAAACTGCAGCATTGTGCTCTGCATAGCTCAGCCCTAAGAAATGTCTTGCTGGCTTTATTTGGCCCTGCAGTAGAAGGCTCTAGCTGGAAGGACATGAATCAGGAGATAGATACTAGTACAGTGCTGCGTTATAGTTTAATTTACAATAATTTTTTATATAGCACATGGAACTTAGCGAAACCCAGATGTGTACAATAATATCTCATATAGATCTATATTTGTAATGTTGAATTTATCTACAATACGATTAAATGTCTAGTGTCTTCATTTAGACATGTGTACCAGTGTACCAGAACCATGTAATCAAAGATATGTTTTTATCTAACTTGGCAATAGATACCTGTGTCCTCAGTTTCTGAGGACACAGGCCTCACCCAAGTCTAGACGGTCAAAGTGTTCTGTTTAATCAATATACTCTGTGGCCGTACCTGATGCAAGTGGATGACCTAAAACGGAGAAACAATGGAAGGTAATGTCATGATTTGAAGTTAGTGGGTTTTTTTATACGAAAGATGATTAGTTGGCACAAGATGTGAATATGCAGAATTTTTAGAACAGAAAAGTTAGCACCTTTTATGTATCGGTTAAATGATGACTACATTTGAGGTTAACATGAAAAGATTTTATGGTAAGGGTTTGGTGTGGTTTATGGAAAAGTTTCGATGAGCTAATATTGGTGAACACACTTGCACAAGAATGCTACAAATATGATGGTCTTCACAAGCATGGATTTGTGATGTATTTAAGGAGAGTTGAATGCAATTAATGTATGACAACATAACACAAACAACCTCCAAACCACTGATAGTGCAACGGTATGTATTGAACATGTATTAAAGCAGATGTGGCTCATTTCAATGTGATTAACTGATTGCTCTGCATCAACTCTCAAAATACAATGTAATGAAACCATTTGGAAATTTACACAATGTTAGTGTCACACATAGACACCTATAGTCATGGTGCTGCAGGCGGTTCCTGATTCAATTGAACTGCTTTGACTTCTACAGTTGAGACCTGGGGGCGGGCTGTGGATTTAATTTTTATTTACAGCCACATCAAACACTTGGCTCTACAAGGATTATTACAATTAAAATAAGAACCACAGTATTATATAAAAAGCTGATTTTCATTTGTATTCATTACCACAGAAGAATCAGACCAAATCACACCAGCAAATATAAATAAAATGCTATAAAAATAGAAAATGAGCATGACAGAGGGTTCCTTGGTCGGCATGGTTTATGGCTAATTGGTCATGTCTAACAACCAAAAGGATTGTCATTATGTGTGTGTGTGTTTCATTTAATTTCAGAAAAACAGGAAGTTAATTAATTCAGTTTATGATTGACGCATTCGTTGAACATTCTGTGAACGATAAAGGTCTAATTTAGGAGTTCACATATTGTATATATTGTAAATGAATGATGACTTAAGATTGGTAGAAGGTTTATATTCCATCAAAGAAGAAATTAATTAATAAACTAACTAAAAGGGAAAAATATATTAGAGTTGTTGAGGGAACCCATAGCTCAGAAATGTACTTGGGAAGACAAATTGACTGTCTTTCCACTTGGTTTCCGCTAGGACCCATGTTTTCCCATGGCACACAAACTGTTCAAATCCAACAAATTTCATCAATGAGTACTGCATAAAATATTATCAACACTTGCAAAATATATTCTGCCACAAATGGTCAGTTTCATGTGCAAAACAATAATAAAATGAAAACCGACCAACAATGTAAAATGTTACCTAGAGCTACAGTGTATAAATCTTTAACACAGGTCATCGTCTATGAATGTGCTAGCGTGTTGCTCATAATGAAACACAGCACCCACTCACGTAGCCTGACCTCCATCTTGCAAAATCAAAAAGCTCCCAAAAAAACATTTAGTCCTTTGTTGTAAAAGATGGAGTTTCAAATGAGCCATCATGGTGAGAGGTGCTCGCTAACCCCCGGTGTCTCTTGTGGTCATGGGTGTGTAATTGGCCTGTTTCATTCTTCACCTCTCACATGGGTGGGGTGAGCCTTTTGGTTCTACCTGCCGCCACCAAGGCAATGGTTATGGTTGGGAGTCATACTCTTCACATGGCACTGACCAGCTTTGTGAGACCATACCGATCTCGCAAGTTCACATTCAGTTTCTCTCCAAAGGTCAGTCTGGCCAGGCTATCGGTTTGTGTCCGAACCACCGGTGGTTCGGACCAATCAGTGTCCTATGAGGAACTACTGGCAGCCACGAGTGTGGTGATAGAAAGATGGTTCATCCAATCACCTGCCAAGGAGTTGTTTGAAAGTGCCAGCCCTGTTTCCAAACAGTTTCCAATGACGACTTCCCAGGTAGTTCAGTGAAACACAAACCGAATCTGGCGCGTCAGGTTGAAGAGATGACATGACTGGGAAGGAGTTGTGATATTGCAAGAGGAGCTCTGGCTACATGACGTTAGTGGTTTGTGTGACTGCTTGAGTGGTGGCTCTCAAGAAAACTCCAGTGGTCAGCTGCAGGTGTACAAGTGTACATGATTAGCCCACCGATAAGCCGATTGTGTACCTTAACTAAATACAAATAAAAATAAACCCTCAATGTGCCCTTGATCTATTTTACACGGTATATAAAGGTTTGTACAATTTCTAGATATTAAGCACCAGACAAGCGGGATAGTCCAAATCAAGCACACCCAAAGCTGATCATTCATGGGAGCCACTGCTTGAGGGAAGGGGGGGGGTCATGTCTGTAGTGCGTTACATTCCTGTGACAGTGCTGAGCAGAGGGGGGAGTGCAATCAGTCAGCAGCAGTGGTTAATATGGGAGGAAATCAAAAAAAGACGGAAATATGGTTGTGTATCAACATGTATCGTCATTGGTAGACTGCGTATCCACCCCAGTAAGTTGCCAGTGAAGATGGATCAGTCTGAAGCCGGCTGGGCTGTGAGGAGGAAGTGTTTCACTCCAGGTCCGGAGGGTTCTGATCTCCCCATTGGCTAGACAGGGGGAGGAGGGGCGGGTCTTTGAGGCACTAGATGTTGGCTTGCAGCAGCTGGTTTCCTGTTGTACAAAAGAGAGGATAAAGTTGAATTGAATTGAACTGTGTGCACCTGGTTGTGTTAACCAAAGTGTGTAAACTAAGGGGCCACACACACTGTGCGATTAAACATTTCTCAGCTGTGTCTTTTCCACATTAAAGTGACCAATAGGAGCATGGTAAGAATGGGTGGTTACTATCTATTTGGAATACATAAAAATAAATGTAGCAAATAGAACTTTATTTATCCCAAAGGAAATTCTTGTGCCAGGTTACATAGCAATATGGTACAATAAAACAATATGGAAAACAACAGAATGATAAAAATAAACTAGCGGATTTACAAATTTACAGTTAAAATATACAAATATGTAGGCAAGGTAAGATATTCTGACGGCGAAACAATTTGGCATGATTGAAGTGAAATATTATTGGACATGACATTAAGAATATTGCACATGATGAGAGGAGATGAGAGGTAGTGTTATAGATAGTATTTATAGACGGCATGATAATAATAATAATAATATAGCACATGAAAGAGTATTGCACATTATGTTGGACAGTAATAATAATATTGCACGTAAAACTGGGGAAAGTGCACATGATTTTGAGAGGTAGTATTGCATATTGCACATTATATTGCTGTTCATTGTCTTGTAGGGGGGAGTTATAGGGAGGAGTTATAGAGTTTGATGGCCACAGGCAGAAAGGACCTCCTGTGGCGTTCTGTGGTGCACCTCGGTAATCTCAGTCTACGGCTGAAGGTGCTCTGGTGTGACACCACACCAGTGTGGCATGCAGGGGATGGGAGGCGTTGTCCATAATGCTGAGTAGTTTACTCAGCATCCTCCTCTCTGAGACCTCCACCAAAGACTCCAATTCCACTCCCAGGACAGAACCCGCTTTTCTGATGAGCTTATTGAGTCTGTAGGCATCAGCTGCCTTCACCCTGCTGCCCCAGCACACAACAGTGTAGAAGATGACGCTGGCCACCACAGAGTGATAGAACATCTGCAACATGGTCCTGCAGACGTTGAAAGATCTGAACTAATGGTGTGAGCTAACCGTGTGAAGCTAACCGTGTGAAGCTAACCATAGCGATCTGATTGGTGCATCTGGCTGTGTAAGCTAACTGTGTGCAGTAAGCAGCGTGGCATTAATCTAGTTGTGTGCTTTCTTACTGAGGGGGAGGAGGAGGTCTCATTGCATAGGATGGAACTGAAGCCGTCCTATTGGTCTGCACCACCTGAGAGAGAGACACACACATACATACATACATACATACATACATACATACATACCAAGTGTGAGTCAATATGGGAAGACATAAGCAGGCATTATATGCACCACGATGCACTGTTAGTGAAGTGCTCGCAATGTTTTTGGAGGGAGGATTACTTCTATGCATTTCTATGCATATCCATAACCTGGTAACTCTGACTATGCGGCTTGCACTGTGCATGTGCATGCAACTGCAATGTGGCAGTAGCCACACACAACCCTAAAGTGGCTTTTTCAGGGGTTCTCCTCCAACACAGGAAGTTGATGAACCGGTTTATTGCAGACTTTGTAGCAGTTTGTAAATTAATGGACAGAGCGTGTGTGTGTGGTGATGGCTGGTTTAACCGGTGTGCTGTGTACTGATTAATCAATGCTGCTCCAGTCTGCAGCCCCACCCACCCAACCCCAGTCTCTAACTGGATCAGGTGAGGCTGCTTAAATACTTAAATGTGCAGAGCAAGGCGGAAGTAAATAGTACAGATGACAGGGTAGAGAGGATATTTACCTGTTCGTCATGGAGCAGAGCTTGATGCTTTAAAAGGGAAAGCAGAGACAGACAGAGAGTCAACATCACCAACAGCATGAACTCTGCTTTAATGTGTATAGTTAACTCAGTGGAGATCCTAGAGAGCATCGTGTTTGGTTGTGTCGGAACAGTAAGTCGTCATTCATCAGAGACGCGTGTCACTACTAGAAGACGTAAAAGGTTTCCTGTTCTAGACGGGGGGGAAACTCACCCCGTCTCTCACTCCGCCATTGGGGTTGTGGTGGGTGACGGCGGCGGGGGGCGGTCCTCTGGGGGGCGGCCCTCTGCTGGGATTGGCTGGAGCTCTGCTGTCCGCCCTGACGGGGTGACAGGAGAGTTGGAATGAGAAGGAAGGACGGAAGGAAGGAAGCAGACACACAACTAGAAAGAGGTGCCCTGGACCCACAACCACGGCCACGCCCGAGGCCATGTGGTCAGACTCACTCGTAGCCCTGAGACCTCTTCCTGCGCCCTAGACCCAGGAGCCGCGGCAGGTCGTTCCTGCGCAGGAAAACGAACGCGCCCAACACCAGCAGGGGAAGCACCAGGAAGAAGAAGACGAGCAGGCCGTCCCTCACTGACGTGTCCTTATCTGGGGACAGATGTGGATGTGGACAGGTGTTGATGCTGTTTATTATTATTATTATTATTATATACAGGGAATGTGAACGGTGTTGTGGACCCGTCGACATGTGGAGAGGGGCCGGGGGGGCTGCACCCACCGTTCCATGTGGGGCCGCTGTCCACGCTGCCTCCGTAACCGCTGAGCTCACAGTGGGGTGGAGCCCAGCCTGCTGAGCAGTGGCAATTCTTGTTACTGTTACACACCTGGATGAGAGAGAGGGAGAGGGGGAGAGAGAGAGAGACACACACACACAAGGGACACATACAGAGAGAACAATACAGTATGTGATCAATAATGTGATCCACGTTTCGCTATAGTTTATAGTTTGAAGGCAGAGAAAGCATCATATATGTGCATTGTGTCGAGGATCCTCCAAACACCACAAAGCGTTCTAGTCTGTCATCCCTCCACCAGGAGATCCACACATGGTACACATTCACAGCAGATTAGAGGATCCCGCCTCACCCCGTGTCCGTGGCACTTGGTCTGCACACAGTCGTACTTCAGGACATCGGCGCTGCCGCATTCAAAGTTCAAACACACCTGTTCAAAATAAACACAACTATGAGGACCTCACGTGAGAGTGTTGGATAAACCAATCAAATCAATTATCCACATCTATTGATTTACAGAATGAAGACGACTATGATGGAAAATAAACTTCTTGAATCTTGGAATTCTTATGTCTGAATCCCATTGCATTGGAGCAGCCAACGATTATTATTATTATTATTAATCTGGCATTGGATTGGAGACGGCTGCATCGTCAATTGGTCGGATACATCTGCATCAGAGTGCTAGCCCTTTACCTGACCATTCAATAGATATGCATGTATGTACAACACAGTCTACTCTACATTGGACAGTACAGCTTCTGGTAACGTCATCATGGTCATCATCCTGTGCAGTACCTTGTTGTCACCACAGCGGGTGCCCTCGGACACCATTCCTGGGTCTGGCACGTCGGAGCCCAGCATGAAGTCCACGCCGAAGCACTTGGTGCCGCCGATGGGCGTGGTGATGATGGATGGCTGGATCCCGAACACCGTGGTGTGGACATTGGAGCACTGCAGCTTCCCACACATCGCGTTTCTACCAACCAAGAGATACACAGATTATAGTGGTCTCTGTAAACTTTCCAATTACACATTCGTTAACATTGTGCACATACAGTGTTACTGACCAAAGAGATTGTGTGTGTGTGTGTGTGTGTGTGTGTGTGTGTCTGTGTGTGTGCAGACATACATATGTGTGTGTGTGTATTAGGGCTGTGCCATATCATATCGTTCACGATAATACCGGTATAAATTTGTACCCAAAAAAAAATGTCATATCATGATATTAACGATATAGCGGCGTGATGATGTGTTGGCGCATTTGCATACCCTAGCGCGCATTATAGCCTACAGCGTTCTCGTCACCAGAACTAGTGATGGGCAAAACAGTTCATTTCAGTGACTCGAATCACTAACCCCAACCCTGAACTGATTCTAGTGATTTGAGTCACTGAAATGAACTGTTTTACCCATCACTAATCAAGGCTGAACTAAACGGCTATTTAAATTGTCCATCAGCAGACAGCGAGAGTTATCCCCTCACATGGTGGAAGCTGCATGAGGTGAACTTTCCTCGGATCAGCCGCTTAGCAAAAAAATACTTGTGCATCCCTGCCACCAGCTCTGCCTCAGAGAGGCTGTTTAGCACTGGAGGGAATATCGTAACTTGTCAAAGATCAGCTCTTAAGCCAGCGTCCGTGAATATGCTGGTGTTCTTGACAAAGAATCTAAAGCTGTGATGTGTCTGCCAGCTGGATGGCTACTTCTAACCTCTAATAAGTCCTTTTTTTTAAGTTACTTGTACAGTTCCAGCACTGACATTCTACCTCATTTGATGGTAATCCATTTCACATTTACACAAATTTAGAGACAACTTTATTTCAAGTTTTAACAGTATTTTAATTTTATTTTTATAAGCAGTGTTTACATTTTGACTGAAGGTTTGTTTGGATTGCTGCGGTTTACATTTGTACTTAAAATTTGAGGTCAGTTTTATTAGGTGATACTTTTAGTTAGGGATGCACCGATACCACTTACATTTGGGTAGTACTTACATTTGGGTACCTGCCGATACCGAATACCGATATGAGTACTTAATAAAACCATTACAGTTCTAACAATGACTTTAAAATATCTCCAGACTGCTGACATTGCGCCTCCTCCACCTGCCTGCTCAACTGACGAGAGGTTTGTAATATACAAGGCATGCGCCAGGCGCCACCTATAGGTGAGGTGGTGTATTACACCAGGGACAGGATTATTATGTAGTCAGTCGGATACTCGGTACCATGCACAGTTGCTATTAAACATCCATAAACGCCAACTCGGTTGCATCTCTTTATTTCAATATTCCTTGGCTAAGAATATTACAAGGTTAACGTTGCGTTGCCAAAGTGGTATCGGGTGCAGTTGTATCGGAGTAGTTTAACGAGTACGAGTACATGAGCACAGTATCGGACCGGATACTGGATACTGGTATCGGCATCGGTGCATCCCTACTTTTAGTTATTGTTAAACTAAAATATTAAACAATTGAGTTATTTATCCTTTTACTGAAGATTCCAAATAAAAACACGATTATACCTACTTTTATGTTTATATTTTGACTTATGTTGTCACTATTTGCACTGATAAATGCTTCTGCAATCACCAATAAAACATTGTTCAGTATTTTTTTTTCATATCGTCATGAATATCGTTACCGCAAATTACCCTGAAATATCGTGATATTATTTTAAGGTTATATCGCCCACCCCTAGTGTGTATGTCTGACCTGCTTTCACACTTCTTGTAGCCGTAGTTCTGGTATCCACAGTTTCCAAAACGATCTCCCTTACTGTTAACGTCTTTAAAGCAAACCTCTGGAGCGGCTTTGGCCTCTGGGAGGAGAGAGGAGGAGATGAGAGGAGAGGAGTTGGGAGGAGAGAGTGGGAGAGATGGGAGAAGAGAGGCGAGGAGGAGAGAGGAATTGAGATGGAAGGAGGTGAGGAGAGGAGATGGCAGGAGAGAGGTATTGAGATGGCAGGAGAGAGGAGAGGAGATGGCAGGAGAGAGGAGGATGGAAGGAGGAGAGAAGAGGAGATGGGGAAGAGAGGAGAAGAGAGGAGAGGGGCAATGGACGGAGAGAGGAGACGATGACACACCCTCATCAACACAACAATAACAATAATAACAAACAGAAGGCACAAAACAGATATTCTGTGGTAGGACCACATACTTGATCCAAAGATAGCTTTGCATTGTTCGTCGAGGTGTTGACACTTTCCATTGTAACAGTAGGCCTGTTGGTTCATACATGGTTGGCCATTCTGGAGAAACAAACACGACTTTAGATACAGATCACAGCAATACACCCAATCGTTGATGTAGTAAGACAGGATGATCAATCATAATAATAATTACATAAGTTACATGAAATTATAATAATGTATAATCCTCTACCTGTATGAACACATCAGATTGGCAGAGAGCAGTGGACCCGTTGCAGTATTCTGGAAGATCACATTGATCGGTACTCTCACGGCATACTGTGCCTCCTGGTAGATACTGTTCAAAACGCACACAGAACACAAGCATGTCGCAGAGGTTGTGGTTCTTCCGTCTTAATAGGACTATATTTAGTCGTGATTAGACCTAGGTTAGACTAGGTGTGTGGTTCTGATCTATAGTGCTAATAGGGCTATATCAAGAAATGATTGGACCTAGGTTAGACTAGGTTTGTGGATCTGATCTATAGTGCTAATATGGCTATATTTAGATGTGATTGTACCTAGGTCAGACTATGTGTGTGATTCCTGTACCTGACATTTGTGGCAGCAGACTCCATAAGCACACTGGGCTCCGGGCTTCAGCTTACAGGTCTTATACTCACAGCAAGGGTCTTCCTCACACTCCTACACACACACACACACACACGCACACACATTACATCACAGCAGAAGTCAGCTAAACATCTAAAACGTAGGTATTCACCAACTCTCCCTCTCTGCTGTATCCATGTTATCCATGCTACCTTCTCTGATCCACAGTCACAGTCCTCCCCAATGTCCAACAGCTTGTTTCCACAGTAGGGGGTGCTGTAGGCCTCGTCTGGCCGCGGGACATTGAGCAGGCAGGTTCCTCCTGTGGCCAAGATCATCTTCTCAAAGTCATCCGAACTGCAGCTGCTGAAGTTTCTAGATCCACTGGTTAGAGAGGAGAGGAATGGACATGAGATTTAAAATGTAATGTCTGATTAGTAATGGCAGTATTACTAAAATAAGACTGTACTTTAGCGAAAGAAGAATGAATTAGAGAATGTATAGGTAAGTCAGCAATCTGATCGCAGAAGTAGTAGGATATACAGCTGTTTTGATGTTATAATCCATTGGGGACATTTTGAAACGTGACAAATAGATTCGAATTGTGTTTTAGTACTACAGCGTACTTTGTAATTTTCCGTTTGTGGAGAAATATTGACCAAACGAACAAAGCACTGTAGAGGAGTGCCTCCACTGCTGCTCTCTGAGTCTGTCTACTCAGCAGGACACACAGGACTCATACCAGTGATCACCTCTTTAGTTCAGCGCATTAGTAGACTGCTTTGTTGAATGTCCAATATCTTCTTCATTCAAACTGCATATACGCTTCTATTGAGAATTGTGATGTTTTTAATGCATAGCACAGCAGTGCTATGCTGCCTATACATTTCACTTCTACGTAGTTTTCATGTTGGGACGTTCCTGCCGGCCAGCCATTATTGTAAAACTTGGGGAACTCCGCCTACCCAGGCCAGACACTAAAAGTTGGTCAACAAACCTATATATGCAGACTCCCACCAAATGTATTCCTGCACAACAGCGATATGGCGGTAAATGCCAATGATATTGTGGCATTTAGCAGACCACCACAAATAGATCAATGTATGGGAAACACTGGTTGTACATGGTAAACAAACAAAAGAATTGAACACAAAGTTGCCATGGGCCATCACCATGGGGAGAATGATACCCCCTCCACACTCCTTCCCAGATCTCTCAGCCCAAAACACATTGGACCTCATTCTGGAGGTCCCCCCCCCCCCCCCCCCCCCCAGAGATGCTGACTCAGCGCCCGACGCGCGCCTCACGGTAGAGTAATTGCGCATCCTTGGCGCAATATCTGTGATGTCCACCAATGTCCAAAACAACAATACGCCCTTGTATGTATGTAGGCCCATATGATATATTTTAGCTATGGATATTCACATGTTCATTCACAGAATGTAGATGTGTCAATTCTATGGCTATATCCACTTGATTGAGTTTAGTGCTTATTTATTTATTCACTGCCATTTGCAGTGTTCGTGTAGTGCTTTTATTTATTTTAGGACATCACCATGCCTCGTAGAATCATGACTATACATGTGAAACGTAATTGTTAATGATGCAAATATTCTCGTATTTATTATTATTATAATTATTTAAATCCGAGGATGTCTGTAGAATTGATTCACCAATGATTTCTCACAAATTCAGCCCTTAAGAACATGGGCGCACTCCAAATAGGTCGCTACGACTGCTTTTCCGCGTTCTTAAATCCTGTCCTTAGCTAAGAACGAATCCCAGATGAGAAACCATTCAGGAATGCCAGAATTGTCCCGGGAACTTCGTAAGTGGAGTTAAGAAGAAATTTCTTCTTAACTTTTTCTTAACTGCGTTCCAGAATGAGGTCCATTGTTTACAATTACCCAGTGTTCTAAATCGCTGAATAGCTGAAACAGAGTGTACGCTTACACTTTAACAATTATATAGCGGGTGCTAATGTATTAAAATCCATCCATCCAGCCATCCTCTTTATCCATCCGCCATAGGAGAAGGATGAGGACCAATTGCAAAGCATATGTGTGTGCGTGTGTGAACCTACGTCGCTCCAGAGTTCATGATGCAGGCTCCAGAGCCGTGGGCGCACTCCCGCCCGTCGTCGTGGTTCATCCCCAGGTTGTGTCCCAGCTCATGAGCAACGATGGAGGCGAAGGAGGCCACGTTGTTATTAGTGAACTGAGAGAGAAACACATGGACAGAGAGACAGAGAGAGACAGAGACAGAGAGAGAGAGAGAAGGTCACAGTGAATGATGACAATTCACCGTTTCATCATTCATTCTATATATATTTATACCATGGTCTGGGTGTATACTCTTTTCCGATTGGCCGGCAGATGTGTGTTAAAACAGTATAATGGAAACTTATTTCGGCTCAAATTTAATCACTTCTAAATTAATCTGCTAGCCAACTTGAAACCATAGTAAAATTAAAGAGCATAGCTGTCAAAGCTTACTTATCAATTGCGGCAAGCACACATCAGAGGAAGAATGAATGTAATACTTTATAATGAGTTACGGTTATGGAGCCATAACCGTAGTCGCTTTCCTCACCGCGTTGTGATTTATACCGTGACTAACTGGCATGGTTGTAAAGGGGAGTTCATTCTTGCCATAACAAGAACAATTTAACCTTTATGATTTTAAATGCAAAACTTTTAATGCACTTTGCGGATGGTCGGATGGTTCTTCACCTTCACGTCGGTCATTAAAACCGTTTAATGCACACCTACGAGTTGATTACCCCTTACATGTATTAGGGTTGTCATTCATTTTGACTAATTGACTAATTAATTAACACTGATTTCAATACAATATTTTAACAATTAGAAATGTGATAGGTATCCTGTGAATTGTATTTTTAATGCTACTAGCAACATGACTGGAAGGTCAAAGGTAGCCTAATTATAGCTTAACCAGCTCAACAGTAGCCCTTCGCCTGGTTTGGAGGTTGCAACACTGGTGGCTGCTTTGAGATGTTCCAACAAAAAAAAGGGATTCAAGACAGGAAGTGGCGTACTGCATTGATCCCGCCCCCATGGCTCCGGGAACACACTGTTGAGACGAAGGCCATTCCTGCCGTACCGCCAAAACTCTTCTTCCTGGGGAGACCAGCATCACCACTGTCATCATCATCATCGTCGTCATCATCATTCCATGAAAGCATCATTAGCAAAAGCACCAAAACAATTCTTGTCACATGGTAAATGGTAAATGGATGGAATTCTATATTAATATATATATATACTGTATATATATAAAATATATATATATTGTAATAAAAATGTATTATGTGTTTTTAAATGTTTTTATGTGCTTTATGTGCGTGCATGCAGACGGAGTGCGTTCCTTTCCAGAACTATGGTTCATGCATGTGTGCGCGCGTGTGTGTGACTGTGTGTGTGTGCGTATGCTCACAGGATGAGTTGTGCAGAGTCATGCCGGTGGCGCGGCACCAGCTCCTTCTCCCTCCACTGGGTGAAGCGACTCAGCACTTCCCCGGCCGAGCCCTCGATGCTGAGCTGGTTCTGCTGGGCCCAGATCTCCAGACCCACCAGTACCACGCGGATGTTCAGGGCCACGTACATCTGTACACACACACATACACGCACGCGCACACACACACACAAAAACAGCCAGGCAGTGTCAACAATAAAATTGACAGACAACTCCAGCCCACGCCATTATACGTGTGTGAGGGTGTGTGTGTGTGTGTGTGTGTACTCACACTGTCAATGTAATTGGCCAGTTGAACCATCTGCTCTCTGACAGCAGTTGCATTTCTGTTCATATAGATATACTAGAAAGAGACGCAGTAGAAGAGACACAGAGACAGGGTGAGAGACATAGAGAAAGAGAGAAACAGAAAGACACAGCAAGCGACAGAGAGAGTGGGCCACAGAGACAGAGACACACACAGTCTTTGCTTTTGACTTTGCTGTGGAGACTAAACAGAGCAGGGTTCCCTACAGTGTAAAGGTGCTTGCACACTGCCTGAACCAACAACAAACAAACAAACCGTAGCGTCAGGCCAGTAAGCAATAGTTTAAAATGTAAACAGGACAGGGTTCTCTGCAGTTTAAACAGGACAGGGTTCTCTGCAGTTTAAACAGGACAGGGTTCTCTGCAGTTTAAACAGGACAGGGTTCTCTGCAGTTTAAACAGGACAGGGTTCTCTGCAGTTTAAACAGGACAGGGTTCTCTGCAGTTTAAACAGGACAGGGTTCTCTGCAGTTTAAACAGGACAGGGTTCTCTGCAGTTTAAACAGGACAGGGTTCTCTGCAGTTTAAACAGGACAGGGTTCTCTGCAGTTTAAACAGGACAGGGTTCTCTGCAGTTTAAACAGGGCAGGGTTCTCTGCAGTTTAAACAGGGCAGGGTTCTCTGCAGTTTAAACAGGACAGGGTTCTCTGCAGTTTAAACAGGACAGGGTTCTCTGCAGTTTAAACAGGACAGGGTTCTCTGCAGTTTAAACAGGACAGGGTTCTCTGCAGTTTAAACAGGACAGGGTCCTCTGTAGTTGAATTATAGGGGCGCATCTCACCCGTTCGTGGTCGACCACCAGGAACAGTTCAACATAGTGGGTCTTGTGGAGAATTGCACGCCGTACCTGGAGCCAATACGCATACACACAATATTAATTTAAGTGGATCTCAATTGCCATGATTAACTGTATGTATTTGAGAGAGAATAAGTGTGTGTGTGTGTGTGTGTGTGTGTGTGTGTGTGTGTGTGTGTGTGTGTGTGTGTGTGTGTGTGTGTGTCTGTGTGTTTGTGTGACACCCACCCGTGTGTGGTGTCTAATATCCTGATGGATGTCCTCAGAGCCGTACTGGGCATGCTCCGTGCCCCCGTGCTCTGTGTGTGGCGTGCCGCAGCCCTTTGGCTGTGATGTCACATCCTGTAGGCGGTATACTATATGCTGGTGGGGGTCAGAGTCTAATGGCTCTATTCCGAAGCTGTCATTAGATAGATGGAGCACACCCCTGAAGATGACCACAATACAGACAGAGAGAGAGAGAGAGAGAGAGAGAGATGTGAAGTTGTATGCTTTCCCAAAAATATGTAGTTGTATTAAATCATACAACGAAATCTAGTAACTAATCATGTGCCGGTGCTTTCTCTTGAATCGGTGATTCTTCCATTTTCAGAATTCTGAATTACGCTCAGCACCGTGCAACATCAGCACAGTGCACGCACATCATCAACATAGTGCACACATGCACCTCACACACACCTCAGCACTGCTGCTGGAAAAACGTGTACAGTATAGTATTTTGTCTACAATATAGAATTGTAGTGGTAGAGTGTGGCTTGGTGTCAAGATGCAGCTCATGATTATTTTAGTAATAGAGTACTCTACAGAGTATTCCATCGATTAATCGAGTAATCAGATAATAAAAATTATTAAAAAGACAAAATTCAAAAATCTACATCTTTATTGCTTAAATTGCAATATCTATCAACTCACAACTAAACCCATTTAGTGCATTTAAGCGCCATATAATATAACGTACATTCTTTACTAGCCTTCACCTCGATTTACTGACTTATCAACTTATGAAGAAGAACAACAACAACTTTATTAATCCACATTTGTCTGGTCACAAACTCAGTATGCAGGAAGTGGTGACCGCCAAACACACACACATGCAGGGAGGGTGGCCGTGGAAATGAAGTCTCTGCATTTGACCCATCCTGTGTGGGCAGCCGTTTACGTCGGCGCCCGGGGACCAGCAGCTCCAGATTTTGTGTCCATATCTTGGTCAGGGACAGGACCAGAGAAGTGATTCTTCGCATGTTTTTAGTTGGGGTCCTTACTGTAGAAGGAGACCCCGCGGAGCACGGGGAGAACATGCAAACTCCACACAGAAAGGCTGGGAGATAACCCACCTGGGCACCCCAGAGTCAATAGCGCCCCAGGTGGGAATCGATCCCAGGACCTTCTTGCTGTGAGGCAGCAGTGCAAGCACTGTGCCACCGTGCCCCATGATTTACATAAAATGCTAACTTTTATGTTGTGTCGGGATCACTCTGTGGGCTGGACACGTAGACTGGATGCTTTGTGCTCAAATACTGTGAGCCACTGGGTCACCACAGCTCTATACAGTACTGGGAGCCACTGGATCTAGAAAGCTCTATATAGTACTGGGAGCTACTGGGTCTGGAAAGCTCTATAGAGTACTGGGAACCACAGTTACGCGAGTTATTCAAGGAAATGTTTTAGCCCTAGGTACAAAGTGTGTGCATTACCTGAGACCATTGCAGATGCTCATAGCGACCGCAGAGCCTTCCATGCCTTCCACGTAGCCCTGGTAGTGACAGTGGTCCTGGAACATAACACACACAAGACCCAAGCCCACCATTACTTACTAACTTAAGGGAATTGAATCAGGCTAAAACACATTAGGACCACCCTCTCTCCTCAGCAAAGTCATCGTGTGGCCTTCTGGAGGTTCGGGGCTTATAGCAGGATGTCTCTCTCTCTCACACACACACACACACACACACACACACACACACACACACACACACACACACACACACACACACACACACACACACACACACACACACACACACACACACACACACACAGTGTAGCTTTATCAGTCCCACAGGAGCTTATCAAAAGCTTCCGGTTGTGTGAGTGTGAGAGAGATGACACACAGCTTTCCCAAAGTCGTGCTCCCAGCCTCTTCCCTTCATTCCCAGCACTCTTTCCCTCCCTCACACACATCCCCTCATTTCCTCCCATGAACGGCATTATTAAACTATCTGTGTGTGTGTATGTCTGTGTGTGTGTCTGTCTGTCTTGTCTGTCGGCATGTGTGTACTCGGGACAAACAATTAATTGAAATATTATCAAATGCATTATGCAATGAAGTGCAATGTCCAAGTAGTACATTTATAACACCATAATAGATTAAGTACTGTGGCGCTGCAGAGAAGCCCTGTCCTCAGCACTGGCGTGAGTGTACCTGGACAGGCGGCCTGCTGGCGACCAAGGTGCCGTTCCGACTGTAGGTGAACACGGTAAAGTCATGCGCCAGCAGCAGCCTGGGGAACACACAACACCACATGGTTCACCACCACAACAACAACAACAACAACAACAACACAGGCATGCAACAGCCAGGAGCTTACTGGTTCCTCTGCAGGTGAAGCAGGTGCTCTGTTCCATTGATGCTAAGGCTGTAAGACACCTGGAGAGAGAGACAGGGAGCAGGACAGACAGACAGACAGACAGGTTTACGTCCTTCAGTCTGACAGCATCTTGTTCATCAGTGGATTGGTCTCGTAGGAGGAAAGCCGACAGGACAGATGGTGGGAGGAGGGAAAGGACGCATGATGAGACCCACACCGTCCAGATAAAATACAAGGTCATTGTCTCTGCTCTGACTCACCTGGTACCATCTGCCACACACACATTCATACAAGCACTTGCCCACACACACACATACATACACACACAGACCAGTCCATGACTACCAACCAAACACGCACACACACCGCATTCAAACACACACAATGCATGCGCACACACGTTCATGAAGCCAACCTGTGAGCACACCATGTCCCCATGCTGATGGCCCATGGCAACTTTGTGTTACACACACACACACACCATATGGTGTTGCTGTTGTATTCCAGGTCCTCAGTCAGAGTGGAAGCTAATGAGGACATGAAGTCAGCAGTAAACTACACTACCCAGCAGGCAACAGCTGCTGGCCTCTGCCTTGAAAACCCACTGTGACATAAAGGTGAACAAAAGGTGAGTCATCTGGCACAGACATGAGGCTCCATAACTCTGGTTGTGACTCAGTAGCTTCAGGAAGGTTACAGATAAGCCCAACAATGCTTTGAACCAAGCTAAGGTAAATATAACAGAACACTATTAGGTAGTTACATTTAAAGTGAAACCATTTTTATCCCTAAATCCTTTTAAAGCAGTTGTAGGTGAGATTTGAGAGTTGTGTTGAGAGCGAGAGAGAACGATTTTGAAAATAAACAACCCACAAAAGAATGTCCCCTCCCTCTCTGTTCCCTCCCGACGGTTCACCGCAATTGAGAAGTGGTGCGCTCCTGCACCTGTGGTGGAGCCATGACAGCACTGATTCTATTTTGTATTCTTTTATAATTACTGTCGGCTGTCAGGCATTTTTGCACACAAGGTTTTTCACTCACTGCTTATACTCACGTGTAAACTGTAAAGTGACAACAAAATACTTGAAACTTGAAACTTGATTGGACAGAAATGAGCAAGGATAGGTTGAAACTCTACATCTAAATTGTCTCATACACAGTGGTAGGAGCACTCAATGAGAGCAGATATTCTCTGGGAGCATTAGCTGATGAATGGCTATGGCAAACGACACTCAGATTGTAGGGCAAGCTCCTAAGTCTAACGTACAGCACCTTTAATGATTGATATTTGAATGAGAGAGGGGACTGGTCAGCGGTTTATCTGCTGAGTGTGACGTCCGGGGGCAGAGGGCACACAGGATGCAGAGAAGGCTGCCAACTCACCCAGCGTTCCCACACAGGAAGGCATTAAGTCAGGTTGGAATGGAATGTTAGCACTTTGCCTATTGGCTGGTTAAAGGGAAACCAAACCCTAAAACAGGCTTATTTTAGATGGAAAGTGATGTAGTTACAGAGGGGTGCTGTGTATTGACCCTGGTCCAAAACACAGGTTACCATGGATCAAACATTCTGGCAACACACTGACAAAGTAATGCAGTGGGTAACTGTGCTTGGTTTGGGACATGGGTCAGGTCAAAACCTTCATACCTGATTGGGTGGCGTCTTACTCACGTCCCGCCTCTGCTTGTTGGTGACTGGGTCTAGCCGAGGGACTGTGAGCTGATAGGAGGAGAAGTGGGCCATCTGATTGGAGGAGCCTGAAGAAGAAGGGGAATCTTTAAACATCTTCACCACAGTTACTTTCACCAGCCTTTATTCGCATTTACAGTCTCCAAATCCTATACTGCATTACAGTTATAGTCCAATATCACAGGCATTACTTCAAAGGGTCACAAGCCAGAGGGAAGTGTTCTCCTCAGATGCTGTGTGGACAACAGAAGATCGTTGACTCCATGAACAGCAGGCCTTATCTAAACCTTGTTGTGCAGGACCATCACCTTGAAACAATACGCAAAAGGAAAACTCCCTAAAACTTGGATGACATGATTTTTTTCTTCCAGATGAGACAAATGATTCTTAACCAATACCAGACGCAGAATTCGGTGGTGACCTTGCCAGCTGGAGACAAACAGCATAATGCAATGTCATTGATTACGATAAGAACATGGGTGGATGTGTTTCATATAAGAGCTCACATCTGTGTGTTACGGACACCGTGTGTTCATTCCTCCTCTGCAATTTTACAGTACAGTTACCATGACAACCAACGCCAAGGACAGGGCACCCTCTCAGATACTGACACACCCTCTCCCTCTGCGCACACACACACACGCACGCACGCACGCACGCACGCACGCACACGCACGCACGCACGCACACACTCTACGGCAGACATAAGATTAAAATGGCTGGACTAAAGGTGCACTGAAAGGCACCTGAAAAGAGAAATTGTATGAAACCACAAAACCAGGCTACTGAACAGCTAATAGGCAGAATGCAACGTTGGTGTATCTATTCATTAATGCAACAGCCCACAAGTCTTTTTAATTACAAATCTACTTGACTGTCTGGACCTGGATCTATGCATGGAGGAAAATATCGATACAGCATAATATCGCAATATTTCCTTCAACAATACATTATGGATACAGTGATACTTGGCACCCAGTCTCTGTGTGTGAGGCATTTGGGTAATACTGTTGTAATAGTGTTCAGTCTGTGGTGAAGGCCTCAGCATCTTAGGGTTTGTTAGTATGTTGACTTTGACATTTGGTCAGTCCATAGGTTGAGCTCTTAACATTGCTCAGCAATGCAAAGCCTAAGTCTAGGAGTGCTGGTCTAGGACCAGTTTCTCCTCATCACGAGGAGACTGTGACAGAGTGAACTGCTACAAGGTTAGCTCTCCTACTCTTAGAAGCGTGATACAATCGGTTCAAATAAAAAAAAGCATTGAACTTCATTGATTCACTTCTTATTTTAAGGTGTAATGTTGGTACTTGTAGGGGGATAACTTAAACATGTCATTTTAGATTTCATTTTACTTAGTAATTGTGAGATAAAAAAGTAATCGCAATACTTAATGTATTGCAAAACTCCCAATATCGTGATAATATCATATCGTGAGGGCTCAGGTGATTCCCAACCCTGCTGGACTTATTAGGCCTAATATTATCACTAGGCCGATTATTTTTAATATTTTTGCAGTTATATATTTTCTCTTTTATACTCTATAAACGTATTTGAGTACACTTTGATCTCTTGCTCCTAATATTGCTCCATGCTTTGGCAGTGTTTCACCAGTTAGTGTTTGTGCTGTAACACTAGGCTGGGCTTCCCATCATTAATGCCAAACATCACAACATGGAAATCAGTACAAACAAACTACTAAAGTCCACCGCCTGCTTGTTTGATGGGCTCTTCAGCCCAAGTGTGACAACAAAAACATTGCAACCAGTTGGAAGTATTTTACATTTTAAAAGTATGTATAAGTAAGTAAGTATGTAAGCCCAGAGAAGCTCAAGGGGAACAAACTTTCTCTTTGCCATGTCTTTCTCCACAACCAGGAAATCCCGGACATATACAGACCCCAGCAAATCATTGGTAGCCATTTTCATCTAGATAAGCAACTATTTAGGTTATTGTGATTATCCAAATAGTCACACTTGATCCTCATCCTCCATCCTCCTAACCCTAATTCCTTACCACTCATAGTTACTTATTCATCCTACATCCATAGTATGTACATAAGTAATACTATTAATACTAGTATTGGACAATCTCTTGAGGCCATATGTGAGCATAGCACTAGTATTTAGAGTGAAATATGCTATAATCATATACAATGATCAACAATGTGAACGATATGAACAGCTGTGTTTCATTACAGACCATAAGTCCTACATATGACTTGCTGCCCGGGTTCGTGTTAACGTCATGTTCTTCTGAAATTAAGGAAGACGGATACCACAAGATCTGTTTGCGACCTCAGTGTGTGTGTGTGTGTGTGTGTGTGTGTGTGAAACTATGCTGCTGAAAAGTCCACCACCGGTCTATCTAGCCTAATCAACCACTGTTGTGAGGATGTCAAATCTCTAAATTGCTAGTGGGAAGGAAATAAAGTTTCCTTTGTGAAATTAGTCAACAGAAATGTGATCATGTTCGGAGCGGCTGACCGGTGAGTACAGAGAGCCACTGGGTGTGTTAGTCTAGCCGTTCAGCACACAGTGTAATTCCAGCCGTAAGCTGCTTATGATTCTTACAGAGGGGAAGGCTGTCTCGTCCAAATAACACCTGAACCGCATCTGGTATCTGATATCGACCCCACTCTGAATATAGGCTTATTGATCTCTCTGACAACTGATAACATTAACTCATATCACAATCACACAATCAAATCACTCACATCATATACATTGCTAAATCTGAATATATTCCTGCATGCTGTGTGTTTGTGACCATAAGTGTGGACTAATAAAGTGATCTTTCTTCTTTAAAAAAATATATCTGAGCACATGCTTCCAAATGCACACAATTTCCTGTGAATCTCAGAAATCACTTGGTGGTGAATCATACTTCTGCTTTTTAACTCTGTGGCAGGCCTCCGCTATCGGAAGTGAAAGATGTTCTAGTATGATTAATGCGTGTTCCACCTCCTCTTGGGATGACAACATCGCAGTATGTAGACACATTCCTCAACCCGAACGTGGCTGCTCTGTTGGGACTTGTTGTAAATGCTGGAAGTCAGATGCAGAGACCAGACGGTATAAAATAGGTGCAGAGAAGCAGATCTGTAGACATTAACGACTGCTCTGCTTTTCGGTCGTATTAAAGACAGTTCATTGTCATCCATCAGTCTGTGAGTAGGGCAGCTCAGCAGTTACTGGTGGGGGGGGGGGGGGGGGGGGTGTTTTGATTATGCTGACAATTAAAAAACACACACAGGAGAACACATAGTAAACGTTATTCACTGACATGTGGACTGATTTTTTGTTCTCCATTATTTCAACCTAATCAATGCCGTGTTATGCAGTAACAATTGGCTGACCACAGGGATTAGAGAAACATGGAGAGTAAAAAAGAATGACCATGGGTGAAGAGGAAATGTTCATTACCAGTTTAAATACGCCCAATAATGTTGCACTCGCCACTACTCAAGAATGGACCGCTAGGCTATTTCACATTATTCCAAATCACTAAAATCCCCAAATAAATAAATATATATACACGTTGCCCTTGTACTGGGCTAGGTTACGTCATGGTGGACACCAAGTGGTAGATTTGTAGTCAATGGAAAGAGTAGTGTGCTTGTGTGGAGGACAGTGAAGTACACAATAATGCACTTGAAATCAGAGTAGTAGTAGTAGTAGTAGTAGTAGTAGACTACTCTGTCTACTCGTAGCCTGGGGATGTGCGTTATTCGGCCTCATGTGTGTATATCATCCCGGTGTGTAAACGGGCATGTTAGCCGGGGTGTGTTATACCGTTATACCGTTACACCGTCCCGGGTGAATTCAGCCCAGTGTCAAACACTCACTGCGCGCGCGCGCCCACACACACACACACACACACACACAGACACAGTCGTCAAACTAAGTGAGGGCGGACGACATGTTGTGTTGTGTTGTGTTGTGTGCGGTATTGTGAGCGTCCACAGCGCGTACGTGTGTTTTCCCTGGGCGTGCGGGCGCGGGGAGGTCTCTCGTGACATCAGCTGCCGGTGTGACACTATGGTTGTTATTACATGATCATAGTTTGACGTACCTCCGCTACAGTCGGCGTATCCATTCAGAGCAGCAAGGAGACAGAAGAGCTGGCTGTACAGAATCCCCAGGAATGTCACCTCCATTTTCTGTACGGCAAAAGTCAAACACACGTCGAGTCGGGACGGTTGACGTAAAAAGGACAACAAAACAGGACAAAGTTGCCGTCTTTGTTGGGTCGTTCCTCCTAATATAACGCGATAGTCGTGCCCGTTTTCTTTAATATACCGCTACACATTGGCAACTGTTTTTTTTCTTTGGCCGGGCCATTCTTCTTACAACCTCCCGATTCGCTGGTCCACGACACGTCTGCCTTCTAACCCACGCATGGAGCCTTGTTATTGCGCCATAGTCTGTGGTGTCGCGATAAAACAAGGGTCGTTCTCAAGAGCGATACAAGTCAATAAAGCGTTCTATAATTGTACATCTAACTCAGATCCGCCTACACGCGTCATGACCGGTCACTTCACTTCCGGTCTGCCCACTTCAACGTAAAGGTCCTTCGTAGCAATGCATAAATCATTTGGTTTTGTATGAATGAAAGTATTATGTAATACGGTTTATAAATGCTATACTTTATTACATATTACCGGAACATATATATAGCATGAAGCAATCTGTAGAAACTAAGCCTGGCAAACATTCAGAAAAATCCAGCCTCACATTATAAGTTATTGATATTTATTATGCTTTTTGTCCACACAACTTCAGTGTAGTAATGCACAAATACATTTTAGATCAGCAAATTACTAATATGGATTTGGGCTTTCCAACAACCATTAAAAATTCTATATGTACAATAAATTGCCACAGGCCAAAAAGAGCCATTTATTTTCCCACCCATTGTGTTTAGATGTCTTCAAACAGTCTTGCTGGTCAACATCTTGGTATTGCAATGAAAACAGTCAACAAAGCTAAAATGTATGAAGTGTAATGCAATAAATTCAGAAACTGTTTCTGTATCAATGTTAGAACTTGTGCTTTATGTATCCAATAACTCAAATCCATTTCATTTTTGCACATTGAAGATCTGTGTAACAGTATTTACTATTTTTAAAATTGTACATTGATCACCAATTTGTATATTAGAAAATGTTTACCAAAGGTTCCAGGACCTGTACCATTGCTGTGAGACCCTTTGCTGATCTATGTTCTTAACAGGTTTGGGGCGACAGGTTTGGGTCATTGTCAAAACGGCATTAGGCTTGGCAGATATCCACTTTTACTCTAATTATATGCTGCATTTAATTAAGTTGTTTCAAACAGGCAAAACATTGAAAACAAACATGGTACAGCATGGCTGCTGTACCCCAAAATGAATACTAATTACCATGCACATTCTTCAATCTATTAGGTATAAAAAAAGGTGAAACATTTCAAAGTGAACAATGCAAACATTGAATTAAAGTTAATTTGAACTGGTATCTTAAATGTATTGGCTATAATACACACATCATATATATGAGATATGCAGCATAAGAATAATAAGAACATTGGCCTCTTATTAGAGAATTGTCTTGGCAGACTTTCCCTTCAGGTTACAGTTCACTTGCTCATCTGTCGGTACAACTGGATGACCAGCAGTTGAATCTCCATATCACCAGTGGAGATGTCCATAGCCTTCAAGAAGAGGTCCAGGGCACCTTGTAATTTCCCCTCACTGTAGCACTGTTTCCCTCTGCTGACCAATGCATCATAACTGTTGTCATCAGAATCAAATATGGGCTCCACAGTGGGGGCCTCATGGTCAACCAGGACACTCCCACTGCCCTGGCTGGAGACGTTTGTCATCAGTTCAGAGTCGTTTGACGACTGGGTGGAGCTGTTGGCCGTTTTGTCAAAATCACTAGTTTCAGTGTGAACAGGGGCGGATTCTGGATCCATGGTTGACTCCTCCATCTTAAATTCTGCATCCCCTCCAGACTCTGATGCATCCAGTGATTCACTGAAGTCTGTCTCTTGTTCATTCTCATCTTCCTCATTCTCTGTGTGAAGTGTCTCTCCTTTGGTCTCATCTAACTCAAGGTCATCCCCAGAATGCACACTCGTATCTTCTATAACTCCTTCTACAACCCTTGAGCCATCTTCCTCCTCCTCCCTCGTCGTCGTCATTCTCATCTTCCTCATTCTCTGTGTGAAGTGTCTCTCCTTTGGTCTCATCTAACTCAAGGTCATCCCCAGAATGCACACTCGTATCTTCTATAACTCCTTCTACAACCCTTGAGCCATCTTCCTCCTCCTCGTCGTCGTCGTCATCGTCGTCGTCTCCCTCCTCCTCTGAATCATCCACATCCTCCACTATGGACTCAATCATAGATCGGCGGGACGCAACAGAGCAGTTTCCCCCAATGCTTTTCCTGGCCCGGACAGGAGCGCGTCCCGGGGACAATGATTTTGGCGTAGATGCTCCCAACACTTGGAAGTGGCTAGACTCCATTTGTAGCTCTTCATCTATCCCCTCTTCTTCACTGTCGTATATCACTGCGGCCCGTTTCTTCTTTGTCATGATTAGTGATTCATTCACTGATTGGTCAGATTCAGAGACATGGGAGTGTTTAAGGCTAATCCTGTGCTCCTGTTTAAATTCCAACAGGGACTTGTCTGCATCGAAACTTCCCTGGATCTGCAGCTGTGAGAGCAACTTCACCTCTTGGGCTTCCACATCTGTTTCCTCAACAAGGTCGTGATCTGTGGACATGTCATTTTCACTGTCGTCGAGCAGTAGATTGAAGTTTCCTTCAAAAGACTTTTGAAGGCTCTGTGAAGCCATCAGAGAAGAGGCCTCGCCATTTAAGCTCACATGGGATAATTGTAGGTTTGAGAGTCTTTTACTATGCAGGGGAGTGAGTGGGTGCTCTTCTTCCACAGCCGTTGCTTGGTTCGCTATGCTGTCCAGTTTAGAGAAGGAATGATTTTGCAGTTTTCCATCATGGATAGCAACTGAGGCAAAAGCATCCAGGCTGGTGTTACACTTTGAAGCAGCATCAGCAGACTTCATGTCTGATGACACCTCATGAACAGAGATGTCTCCTGCCTTAACCTCACTGGGTTCCATTTTGAAGGAAGGCTGACTGGGGAAGGAGTTTGGTTCCGTAATCTCTAAAGAGAGATCTGGTTCATTTTCCGTCATACCATTGTCCAATGTTAGATCAATGAACCCATTTTTATTATTCTGTTCACCATTCTCCTTGCTGGATCCAGATTGGTCCAGTTCAACCACAACTGGTGACTCACTAGAGTCATCTTCAATGTGCACTATGGGGGATCTGAGTTTACAGTTTTGACCTTGTTTTCCATGGGACCTCTCCTTGTCGTGTTGTGTCGACTGTCGGTGCCATGCCGGTTCTGTGCTGGACTCCATGTTCTCGGCCAGCTGCATTTGCAGCTCAGACTCTGCCTTCATTAGCTCCTGAGCCTTTCGGACCCGTCCCTCAATGTACTGGTCAGCCTCAGGATCTTGGTCATTCTGTTGAGGGTCCAGGGAGAACATGAGGTCATGATCGGAAATCCCAAACATTTCTATAGAGTGAAGGTAAGCAATGTGCTCATCCAGCTCGGGGTCGGTGCGTCGGTGATGGGAGTGCAGCGATTGCAGCTGCAGCTGGGTGGAGGAGGACCGTGTCTCCTCCAGGGTAAACAGCTCCTTTAGCTCCTGCTTGCTGAAGTAGCGGAAGGGATTCTTCTTGTCTCCAGTTGTCTGTCTGATAATGGAGTCTTTGAATACCTGCCGCCTATAAATTTTCTCCTCTACAGTGCCACAGGTGATCAGTCTGTAGATGACCACATTGTCCGTCTGCCCGATGCGGTATGCACGGTCTACAGCTTGGGCGTCTGTGGCAGGGTTCCAGCTGGGGTCAAAGATTACCACCCTGTTTGCTGCAGTCAAGGTGATGCCGACCCCCCCGACCTTCGTGGTAAGGAGAAAGACTGAATATTGCTTGTCGGTTTGGAAAAGGGAGATTAGTCTCTCCCTCTCTGCGATCTGGGTTATCGTTCCATCAAGCCTAACCGTTTTGAAGCCTCTGTGACCCAAGACCCTCTCAAGGATATCAAGAACCTTTCGGAAGTGGGCAAAGACAAGTGTCCGGTGCCCTTCCATTCTGAGCCTCTCTAGCAGTGCCATCAGAAACACCATCTTCCCCGACTCGGATATGAGGGTGTCATCAGGGATGTTGTCGAGGCTGTGGGATGTCCCCTCACTTTCATCAGTCTGCTGGCTCTCGGGTGTACGGCCCTCCAAGCCTAACTGGGTGATGGCTGCGGCAGACAGGAGCCGAGGGTGGTCACAGAGCTTTTTTATAACATTGAGCTCAGCCAGAGGTGACCTGGTGGTTGTTAGCAGCTCCTTGATGTGGTCCAGAGAAAGGAACTGCCTGTAAATGTCCTCCTGGACATCGCTCAAGTATGTCCAAATGATCAAGTCATTCTTCCTCCTCAGTTCAGGCATGATGGCTCCATTGTGTTTTTCTGTGTCTGGGACTTGGTTATCTCTATTTTCTTTCACCATTTGGGAATTCTTTTTCTGCACATCAGCTTTTGTCCTGCGAAGGAAGTGTGGTTGAATGATAGCGATTAGGTTTTCAGACATTTTAAATCCCAGGGCCTTTTCACCAGGTGTGGCATCTTTCTCCCTGGCACGTGTTATTGGGTTCTCATACTCTGATTTGAATGTTTTCGATGTGCCCAGCAGAGAACCATGACAAGCAAAGTCAAACAGAGCCCACATCTCCCGCAAGTTGTTCTGCACAGGGGTTCCTGTCAGAAGCAAGCGGTTTCGGGCAGGTATGGCGTGGGCACTTTTGGCTGTTTTTGTTGATGTTGTCTTAATATTGTGTGCCTCGTCCAGGATCACATAATCCCATTTAAACTCTAGGCCATTGTAAGAGGCAATCTGCTGCCAGTTTTGCAACAGCATTTTGTAGGTTGTGATCACCACACCACCTCTCCTCTGAACTCTCTCGATGTTCCTGGTCCGCTCCGCTTTGCTTGGACCATGAAACTCTTTGACTCTCATCCCAGGAGTCCACTTTGCAAATTCTTTGGTCCAGGTTGTAATTAGCGATGTGGGCATGACAAGAAGTGTGTGTTTGACCAGATCAGCATCGAACATGCCCGAGAGGAAGGTGATGACTTGGATGGTCTTACCAAGGCCCATGTCATCTGCGAGGATGCCCCCTTTGAGCCCATTCCTGTAGAGTCTGTACATAAAGGCCACGCCCTCTCTTTGGTGTTCATACAGCTTGTCGTGCACCTCTCTGAAAAGCATGAGACCGCTGTTGTTGACATTGACAAACTCTCCGTCGTCACTCTCCGAGTCTTGTTCTGCGAGGAGCTCTTCGATTTTTTTAATCCTGCTTTTAAGTTTTTCACTTGGGTGAATGTTGAGAGCCCGCTTGAAAAGCTCCAGTGCTTTAGACACATCTCCCCGTCTGGCTGCATCTTTGCCATTCTTTATGTAGCTATGGAAAAAATAAACAACAGGGGTATTAGTCATTTTATATTATGATTTGTTTAACTTTTCATTGTATATTACTAAATACAGATACAATGATATTTTTCCAGATCCTAGATAATGTTAGCATTCATACTCAATAGAAAGAGGGTCTGGGTGGATGACAGGCTGTCTTTTAGAGTGCATATTAAGAAACTAGTGAAGGAACTGAAGGTTAGATTGGTTTTTTTCAGTGTTCTATACTATGGTGACATTTACATGCATGCTGCCTCCTCTACATTTCGCTGCCTCAACTGTGTGACTGTGCGACTATCACTATGCTCTACGCTTTATATCCAACTCATTGGCCCTTACACATCACTGTACATTATGATCTGGTTTCTTGGTCTTCTTTAAGCTTAAAGAAATAGCAGAACTGGTAAATTTTTAGCTCTCTACAAAAACGGTATGTGTAATTTCCTATCACCCACCAACAGCTGTTATGAATTTCACTACCGGGTACTTTGTTCTACCGGGTACTACAGCCACTCAGGCCATGATTTTTTTAAAACTATTATGTATATTGTGTTTTCATATCATCGTATTATGTATGCTATGCCGCTCAAGGTATATGTGTGTATATATGTGTGTATGTGTGTGTGCACACATACACATAGGTGGGTGTATATTCATGTGTGTGTATATATATAGAAATAAATCTCTCTTCTTGACGTTTTATCTTTTATCTTGCCATTTTATATTTTTTCACTACTCTTTTGCATACTGTCCCCTGCCATGTCACAATTTCACTGTTCAGAAAGGCCCTGTGTGACAAAAACTTTGACATATAGGTGCTTGTCTTTGATTAACATGCCAAGTTGTCTTCACCATATGCAGCTAACCTGGACTCCTATAGGTACAGGCCCTATATTACTAGTACCTATGGAGTGGAGAATGGACCCCTAAAAGGGGTGTTCTACTGTTGAATAAGTCCTTAGGTTCTTCAATTTTAGCCCTATGATTAATGGATCAATATTTGCGCAGATGGAATATGAACAGAGAACAATGCTGTACCTCTTGTTATTTAACGTTCCTACAATACTCCTTCTCCCCCTCCCTTCCCAAGCCATACACCCTTTTCAGTTTTATATTTACTTGTAGTTGTGTCTATACTGGTGCACTGCAATAACTAAAATCAAAGACCCATAATGAACAGGCTATATCTGTGTTTCTCCTGTGAAAATGGCTCTGGCGATTTATTCAAATTGAATAAACTGTTTTGTAGTCAGCAAGCCTTCCTTCCAACTACCAGTGAGCTGGATTGCCCCTTTAACTTTCATAGCTACCTGTTGTAGCTGTCCATCTTGTCATTGTTGTCCATGGACAACGACCTGCAAACACAAAGTGAACACTAAGGGTGTTTTCACACATACAGCATAGAGGGGGCTTTTCCACCAAGGCGTTTTCAGGGCCGGTTCGGAGCCAGAGCCTAAAACGAACAAGTTCTTCCTGTTTCCACAGACAAAGAACTGGCTCCCGGGCAGAAAAACTGGTTCGTTCTTGGCTCCAACTCTTTGGGGGGCCAGAGTTGAACCAACTAAGAACCGACTACGTCAGAGGCTGGGGGCGGGATTAGCAAGTCCGCCAAAAACTTTCTGAGCTCCATTTCACAACAAACCCCGACAATGGAAGTGACTACTCCGATACAACCGCACCGATACCACTTTGGCAACGCAACGTTAACCTTGTAATATTCTTAGCCAAGGAATATTGAAATAAAGAGATGCAACCGAGTTGGCGTTTATGGATGTTTAATAGAAACTGCGCATGGTACCGAGCATGGGCGTAGAATTTAGTGGGGACGCTGGGGACATGTCCCCACCAATTAACAGCGCACCCCATCAGAACGGCGAATTAACAGCGCACCCCCCATCAGAACGGCGAATTAACAGCGCACCCCCCCCCATCAAGAACCGCGAAATTAACAGCGCACGCCCCCAATCAGAACCACGAATTAACAGCGCACCCCCCCCCCCCCATCAGAACCACGAATAACAGAGCACCCCCACCATCCACGAAACCACGCATTAACAGCGCGACCCCCCCCCCCATCAGAACCGCGATGTAACAGCGCACCCCCCCCCATCCAGACCATACGGAATTAACATGCGCCCCCCCCCCCCCATCCAGTACCACTACGATATAAACCAGCTCACCCCACCCATCACAGAACCACGAATTAAACAGGCGGCACCCCCCGCCCACCAGAACCACGAATTAAACAGCAGCAACCCCCTCCCCCCCCGCATCAGAACGGCCGAAATTAACGGAGCAGGCCATTGTTTTTCTAAATAAACACTTTTGGTTAACATGTCCTGCTTCAGTATACTTAATGACAGAGGAAAACTAATAAGATTCAGTTTTGTATTTGAGTTAATGACAGAACAGGTAGTAACAAAATATACAATTGTATCGCGATGTAGTCCGCCATTGTTCTTGTTGTGCTCGCGTTGCTGGGAAGGCGGAGACCAGACGTACAGTGACGTAATGACGTGGGGGCGGGTTGGCTCTCGAGGCTCTCTAGCCGGTGGAAAAGCAAACCGGTTCTTAAGTTGAACCAGCTCCGAACTGGCACTAGCACCAGCCCAGAACCAGCTCTCGGTTCACTTTGATGGAAAAGCCCCCTAGTGCGCACTAAACGAGTTTGGTCCCTTGGTTCGGTACCGAAAAAAATTGGATCGATATGCAAGAATATCGCCGGCAAATGATGAAATGGTCATTCAGGAGGAGGGCACGTCTCTTCTGTTTGAAGTGGCGTGCAATGCGCCGTCGGCGACTCCAATGCATCATGACGTTGTTTTCGAGTCGCACTCGCGACTCATTTTCGAACTGAATAGTTTGCTGAAAATTACCGACACATACAATGTAATAGACGAGAATCAGCCCAGGAAGCGCAAACGAAAAGTCTGTCGCTCATTTTAGAGGGGCCCGTGAGTCGGGCGCGAACACTGGCGTACGTCTTCGCGGTCTATTTTCGGTTCGTTAAGAAAATATGCCATATGACACAAGGCGTATTTACAGATAGGGTACGATTATCAGGCCGCTGCTATAGTCAATCTCGCCCCTGGTTCTTTTCTAGGACTTTACCGTATATTTCACTACTTACTTCAGTATCTGTATGTATCTTTTAAATTGCATTTATAAAAGCAAAGATGCCTTGATAGGTTTCAATAAAATCATTCTAATAAACAACCAAACAATACGCTACAAATGTGCGTTACAAACTTTCGTCATATCGTGACATGTATCCTATCACAATAACTGTCGTATGAGAACACCAGTGTATTGTTTAACATGGCGTTGGAAGATACATAGTCAGCTTTAGTAAAGCATAAGTAGAGTATAAGCCCTCTCTATTTGTTTTGAGTCTAGCAAGGCCTATTATTACCCGCGTTATTTGTGAGTTGGCGCTAGCAGTTTTCCTTAATCAATGATACTTACTTCTGCAGTTTGTCTGAAAGCTGTGCTATCTGGTGGTTGGAATGGGACACGTCCATGTTTTCTTCGCCTAACATGATGTTACTAAACCCCCGTAAGGAAGCTACAAAACATTAGCTTAAAAACCGTAGACTGTAACAGACTTCAACGACCGAGCTTCGCGGTGGTACATTTGAACGCAGAAGGACGTCAGAATGAACCGTCCTATCAAGACACCGGATTTGCGTCCTGTGTCCTACGGTGGCCGACGAGTGCAAACGCGCTACAACGTAAGTAAACGTGCCGATAAATAAAACAAACAAATTAAGAAAACACTGCATCAAGTTGAAAACATGTGCGCAGCGTTTAGGAAACGTGCTGCAAATGCACACGCTGCAAATAGAGAAGCGATGCAAAGTCAAAAACACACGAAACCCGAAAACAAATGCAACAGAAAAACGCAGCATCTTCATACAACGGAAGTGCTCCAAGTGGGGACAGCTTGATTTTCCAGCTCTTTTATAATTTTAATGAAGTTAAATGTTTTGACACGGCAGGCGACAGTACGCAAAAAAGTGGGCATTCACACACACGTAAGGGCAAGTGCAGAAGTGAGCGCAGTAGTAGCAGAAATATGGCGTATGGCATTTAATAGCAGAAATATACATAAGATAAGAGAATCAGAAGCATATGTATGTATTTAAATATAGCAATATTATAACAATTTTGATAGAACATAGACACTCCATTATTCTGCCACGTCCAACCCACGCTGCTGGTTAGTAGTTTGGATTGAAGGGGTGAAATTAACACAAATAACAACCATATCTTTTTTCAGATTTGTTTATATATGCCTCGGGATGGGCTGATACCAGAGACATTGATGCAGTCAAAACAAGACATTATTTGAATCAAATACAAGAGATTATCATGATCATAAATCAACATTATCGTAAATAAAAATATAACAAATAAGCAGATTAACTTCAATATAGGTTGTTTGTGTCAAGTGGTACAATATTATTGGAGTAAAATTATCGAAAAATAAAATGGTGTGAGTCTGGTTCAGAATATCGGCATGGACTCCAGTGCCTTCACCCGAGCGGCAAACAGCAGAACGCTCTTCTTCACCTCAGCATTGAGCTCAGCCTGGGAGGCCTTCGGATGTGCCCGGACAAACTCTGCAATGCTCTGGATACATTCCCTCTGTTAAAGACACACACGTAACACATTATATACACAGTCAGTTACACACACGTAACACATGTATTATATACACAGTCGCGCACACATGTAACCTATCGTGGGCAGGCTTGTTCTTTATGCTGCTAGTGAGTAATTTGGCTAGCTTCCTCCCGGGTTTGCCATCCCGGGACTCGAACCCCAGTCCTTTTTCCCTCCAGCAGCATTAGTGACAAAAGCTGCGCTTCACTGGACTGTACGGTGTACGTACATTTAGTATTCATATTTACGAGGCTAATAGAACGAGTTTCATAATTGCTAAGTTGCCTGCATAAGTAGCTGGTATAAGAGCAGATATGCAATTATGAGCATGTTACCAACATCTAAGAACATACAACATGCCAAGCAATGCCAAGTACTATTAATAATGCCAAGACGTACAAACACGCAAGTTAGTGCTAGGGATTCACAGAGGAAGGTGGGGGGGGCAGAACAGTGAAGAGTTGGGACTTGGAAGAGCAGTGTTTGCCTGTTCTTAGTCTAGTTGTTGAGCGGAGCGCTCAGGCTGGGGGGTCTGACTAATGGTGGTCATGTTGTCCCACAGTCAAGCTGGCATATTCATCTTCCTGTGTTGTGTTTCTTTCTTCTTCTGTGCAACTTAAGCTCATTACAGCCACACATACACATTATATGAAAAATCTCTCTCGCTCTTTCTCTCTCACACACACACACACACGCACGCTCAGGCTGGGGGGTCTGACTAATGGTGGTCATGTTGTCCTACAGTCAAGCTGGCATATTCATCTTCCTGTGTTGTGTTTCTTTCTTCTTCTGTGCAACTTAAGCTCATTACAGCCACACATACACATTATATGAAAAATCTCTCTGGCTCTCTCTCTCTCTCACACACACTCACACTCTCACACACACACACACACACACACACACACAGAAAGCAGTACTAAGGGAGAGGTAAGGTGTATAATGTAGATTTACAAAGCTTTATTTTGGCCTGTAATCGTGGGCTTTTACCTTCATGACGTCCACTTTGTCCTGTCCTGTGAGGCGGTTGAACAGCTCCTTGGCCAGACCGACGCCGGTCAAGGTCATCAGGGTTGCTCTATCGCTGTCACTCTGCGAGGAGAGCCACTGAAGGAAGGCCATCTGGAACAAGAGCCAGCAATATAACTCCAGAAACAAACGGTCTTGTATGGACAATTAGTCCAAGCTGGACCCGAGTCCTATATGAGTTCACGCCACCATGATATACTCAGGGGTGTAAAGTACTTGAGTAATTGTACTTCGTTACAATACTTAAGTACTGTTTTTGGGGATTTGTACTTTACTCGAGTATTATTAGATTTGTATACTTGTACTTTTACTCAATTACATTTCAGAGAACGTTATTAATCCTGCGGCCGCACTTTATTTAAAAACAGCCAATCAAATCCCCATCAATGGAAAACTAACCCGCCCATACCCATGCTGATTGGTCCTTGTGCAAGACTAGACAGCGGGGATCTTTGATGAAACACCTGCTATCAGAAGAATAGACAGTCAGAGTGACAAGCTACAGAAGATGGCGACAAACGATAGTACGAGTGATGAAGAGGACGAAACGGTCGTCGTGAGCACCCATGGCCTTGCAATAAAAAAAAGTTTTTACTTTTACTTTTTAGTACTTAAGTACATTTAAAAGTAGAAACTTTTTGACTTTTACTCAAGTGTGTTTTTAGCCAGATACTCTGACTTTTACTTGAGTAAGATTTTGAGACGGTACCCATACTTTCACTTAAGTATAATTTCTGGGTACTTTTTACACCCCTGGATATACTGTAGGTGACCAGAAATCAGCCCTGGAGCATATATGGACGACCAGGAATAAACCAAGCTACCCTGTAGCTCTGATAATGTAACGAGGCACACTTTATCGTAATATAAATTACATTACATTTCAACTTTATTTCAAGCGTATTTTATTTATTGCGACTTATGAAAGCGGATACTATAGCTCCTATCGCCTATACGTGTTTGAGATGACACATGCCTACTTCATCACAAACAAAATCAGTGGAAATTCCAAATGTCAAATGATCCATAATAACACCGAACTGTTGTCGTCCAAATGCACCGACGGCTGTCTTTGGACTAGTCTACTAACTAACCCACCTGCTGAACTAACTGAGGAGTTGACATCCCGTCTGTCGTGTTCGCCGACATCATTCGCTTTTTTAAATCAACCTAAACTAAATCTCCCCAGCTCGTCAACGTTGCGATCAACACGGACAAAAAAGATTATCTATTATTTTTCTTCACCACTCATTCCGCTTCCTGTTTACGTCTAGTTCCTCTTCCGCCGCCCGGTTCCGCTATGCTGCCCACAAGCGGAGGAAGTGGGAATTCGAACAACATATACTGTTCAGGTTGATACCTCCCAGTTAAGATGTAAAGAGCATTACATATATTAAATTGCCGGACGAAACATTGTTTGGTTTAAATAATGTTTATTCTGAGCTACAACGCTATAATGTGGGAATGTTGTTGGATCAGCAACATCTCATTGTGGACCACCAAGAATATTCAATATTGTATTATGGCACCTTACACGGAATTGAAATATGCATTTTCACAAAATGTGGTGTCACCCCCACATTGCTTCTCCCAGTCCCGACATTGGGACATCTCAATTGGGAGAAAGGTTGAGCCTAGTTACTGGAACAAGGATATGGTTGACCATTATTCAGTGAACACTCGCATTCACAAAATAAACAAATCACCTATCAGTATAATACAAATGCTGATGCAACAGTGTGAAACAAGCAGGGGGCAGGGGAGGAGATTAAAGTTCACTGGGTCAACTGTCGGCTTTGGGTTTGGAGAAGGAACCCAGCTTTTTGGTGTTGACGTCCCGCAGCTGTTCGAGCTGCCTCTGGGCACGGCGGCACAGATACTCGATGTGCATGATGTCCGTCTTCTTGATCCGGGCGTTCTCCCTGAACTCGTCCCGGATGCGGGGGATGAAGCCTGGTTTGTCGCGACCCGCTTGGAGGAATTGCCGATACAAAGTCAGGATCATTTTCTGCAGCTTACTGTGTCTGGCCATGAGTGCTTGAATGTCACCTTCTGTCCCACGGGAACACAAAGTAAAAAACGATGATGATGTCACAAATCCAACGGAAGCTTTTCAGGATGGAACGGGGCGACACATCATCTTGCTTTCTATCAAAGAACAGAGATACAGAGTTAATGTAGCCACATTTCCCAGATGAACCCTGGAGGACAAAAGTATAGAGATGAACACCAGAGATGACACAGCAATGTATAATAAAACATCAATGTTTATAATGTTTAGTGTTTGTTTGTGTGTGTGTGTACATTTACATTTAGGGCATTTGGCAGACGCTTTTATCCAAAGCGACTTACAAAGAGAACATTTGTTGAAGGAGACAGCAATATATCACTGTGGTACTGTGTGATAGGAATAGAGCAGGTTTCAAGTATTCATAGTTAGGAGGCTAATAGAACGAGTTTCATAATTGCTAGGTTGCCTGCATAATAGCTGGGATAAGAGCAGAAGTGCCATTCTGAGCACATTACCAACATCTAAGAACATACAATATACTAAACAATGCTAAGTACTTGGCATTAATAATGCCAAGACGTACAAACACGCAAGTTAGTGCTGGGGTTAGGCGAACGTGTAGGTTATGTACGTGTGTAGATCCTTAGCATGTGTGAGCCCAGGCATGGGATTGACTAAATAGACAACACGTTTATGTTAAACTCATCAGTAACGTGACTTTCAACAACACAAGTTACTCGGTCAAAAACTAAGTAAGTACGAAGTAAGAAATACACGAAATAGTAATTACTTATGTCCGGCTTTGCAGCTGTCGTGAACGATCCATTCGTCAAATGGATTCGTGTAGATAACTATTCGTATCGATGGGCCTACTGGGCATCAAGTATAGCTACAGCCATAGACATGACCTTACAGACTACGTGCATGTTTTAGGGTGACGTCACACTGCTACAACGTTACTAACCATGTTACTAACCCTCACGTGAAGCTGCGTCCACTGCCGTTTACATGTTATGCAAGGGAGATGTCACGGTGCGTTCAAGTACCGTCCGAAAGTCTGAAGCTTGTGGTATTTGAATTGTAAAATATCCACCTCTATGTTTACAAAATTAGTAATTTCGGTAACCTTTTGAAAACAGCTTGTTTGTTTTAGGTGAAATTGGTTAAAGACCATCCGACCGTCTATGTAAAGGGCTTTTATTTTGACACTCCCAAGTTAGAGTTGTTCTTTGGTAGCAGAGTATGTCCGATGTCAACAAATCCACACTCACAGCTTATTAAACTTTGGGAAGCGGGCACACGTTTTAAATGAGCACAAGGTCTGTAGGTTGTGCTGTAATGTAATCGCGCATGTATGCTAAATGTAATTTGCAGAACATTAACGTTATTTAAACATCTAAATGTTGTAGTTGTGACGTTAGCCAGGCTGACGTCATTAGAAGGAGATTTGCCTTAACCTAATTGACTCATCTGCAGGTAACTTGATGCCTGTCAACAGTCGACTCGCTGGCAAAACGTCTTGTCCATAGTCCCCGTACTGGGATGTTTTGAAGTCAAATGTTGTTGTTTATGGTTGTGCACAGCAAAGCTTCCCTTACACAGCTATGGAGGTTGAGGATCAAATCAAAAAGCTGATGGATGGGGAGGGGTTAGAGGTCAAATGTATCGATGTGCATCCTGATCAGGCCAAACCGGCGGTGCTCAGAAAAACAGTGTCTTACATCGTCTGTGGTATCATCTTCAACGACAAGGTACGGACTGGCCTCTATGGTTTCATAGGATTATCCCAATGACACTACTATGTGTTTGCAAGCATTACTGGTGTTACGTTTTATGTGTCTATATTGGCCTGTATTTTAGCATTTTTTGCACAGGAGAAGAAATATATAAATTCAGTTGTCAGTCACAGTTTGGTTAGGTTTAGGCATGTGCTGTTGTGTTTGTTTCTGTCTGTTTATTTCTCTGTGTGTGTGTGTGTGTGTGTGCGTGTGTGTGCTCCTTTTAGGATGAGGTGCTAATGGTGCAGGAGGCGAAGCAGGAGTGTTACAAGCAGTGGTACGTTCCTGCAGGTAGGATGGAGGAGGGCGAGAGCATTGAGGAGGCGCTGCAGAGGGAGGTGAGGAGAACAATGCAATGGCATTGACTCTACTCAGGTGAATATATGGACCAATCACAAACCACACATTCTCTGGGTTTTTTGCAGGTCAAAGAGGAGGCAGGCTTCGACTGTCAGCCAATCACATCGCTCTTGATCCAGGAACAGGGACCACAATGGATTCGCTTCATTTTCCTTGCAAAGGTCACAGGTCAGAAGTCACTAGGGCATCACAACCTTAGTTCTATCAGGTCCAAATGTACTTTGGACAAAAGCACCTGCCGAATGCACAAAATGTAAATGTAAATCCCTCTTCTACACTTTATTTTTTTCTCTTCCTCGGTGTGCATCTGCACCTTGTGATCCTCCCCATCTCTAGGGGGCAGTCTAAAGACCACGGATGAGGCAGACAAAGAGTCTCTGCAGGCCACCTGGTGGGATCGAGTGTCTCCCCTTCAACTGAGAGGACGCGACATCCTCAATCTCATAGACTTTGGGCTCAAGTACGGACTACACTGTGTACTTGTACACCCCCCCACACACACCGTGTTTGGTGCTCGGTTATTTGCTTTGCGTTGTGCGGAAAAGTGACATCATTGGTCTGGCTTGGAGAATAGAAATGACGGAACACTGTGACACTTCCTCTTTAAGCTTCTTGTGGTTGTCATGGGTGTGTTGCTATAGGTACCGCCAAGAGGCGTGGCATCCTCTGACGCTGCCGGTGGGCCTGCCCTGCAGTCACGTGGTGCAGAGGCTGGTCCTTATCTTCTCCGATGCCAAGCAGCAGCTCTGGGTGCTCCTGGTTAAAGGTATTCTCTCTAGGCTGGTGCTCCTGTGATGGCAGGAAAACCAAACCACAAAACAACCCATGTTTAGAGGAAAAGTGATGGAATGGGGTTAGGGCTGAACAATTCATTTCTATTTGATCGAAATCACAATATGCCCAGGTGCAATATCCGAATGGCAGGAGCTGCAATTTTTGGATCAGGGCAAAATGTGTAAATGTAAATGTATAACACCATTATAAATGAAGTTCTGCAGAGAAGCCCTGGTCTACACATGAGAACACGTGTTTGTTATTTTATTCTTATTTTTTCAGTTAGTTATTTCAGTGGAAATGAAAATATTGAAGCAAAATGACCATCCCACTAGCTGTTAATCCTATCACAACCGCAATATCTGTCAAAATAATGGCAATATGATTTCTTCTATGATGTCGTTCAGTCCCAAATGGGTAGCATAGTGATGTGGATTGATTGAGTTTGCCTGAAAATCTCGTGTGTGTGTGTGTGTGTGCGTGCGTGTCCCAGCTCCCACGCTGCCCCCCCGCCTCCCCACAGCGGCAGCGGTGAAGACCCACTCCTTAATGTGGGCCTCCAACCTGGTGGTGCAGGACGCCCTGGGGCCCCTCTACTACGACCACGACGTCACCACGCTGGGCGTGCTGGGCCTGCAGCACCAGCACCACCACCAGCAGCACCACCAGCAGCAGCAGCATCAGCACCATGGACGCTGCGACGGCGTCTGCTTCAACATCCTGTCGCAGCTGGTGCCAGACAGGGTCCAGCGGAACCGGGACGGGGAGGCGGTGGAGGTGCCGGAGCCCAGCGAGCCTCCGCCCGTGGAGAACCCCGATCGGTATGCCTGGCACCGCATCCAGAGCCAGGCGGTGGTGGACAGCATCCTGGGCAAGATGAGGAACGCATGCACCTTGCCCATTCACAGTCTGTACTGACGGGGCTTCTGGGGGATGTAGTCGTAGTGGGAGTTCTCTTAAGGATTTTTTGTCCTAGTGGAGGAAAGTGTTGTAGACACTGTACAGTTCTGCCAATGGCAATATTCAAGATGCTATTTATTTGATTTGGTAGAGGATTGAGGATGGATGTACATTAGGGGCTTTTAAATTAAGTCATAAGGTAGGAGAGTCAATTATTTTATTGTATGTATTCAACATTAGGTTGATTGGTCAAAGAATTTCAACTGAAAAACAAGGTAGAGATAAGATAAGATAGAACTTTATTAATCCCGAAGGAAATTCCTGAAAAGATGCGTCCCCCTTGAATGTGGGGAAGTGAACCATCACTAAAACTAATAATGTGGGCCTTTCTATCACATTCAATTGCATGTGTCTGTGCCTGTTTGTTATGCACAAGTACATAAACATACATCATGCACCCGTGTAGGCTGTACAAAGTACATATGTATATGATTACAAACGTATGTAATGTATAAACAAATTAAACGATATTGAAATGACTTGACTTGGTTGATTTTCCTTTCATGACCCCCTGATTCTACCATTCTACTCTCAGCTTCGCTTCAAATACGTGGCAATTCTATTTTTGGCGGATGTGCTTCTGTTTTGTTATTCTTCTATTCATGGTATTCTTTTATTTAATTTCAATAGGGAACTATATAATATGTTGCATTTACCTGTAAGGTTAGTCATGCTTAAGATTGGCGGAGTAATATAAGGTAAGACAGTGAAGTGAGGTATCACATGGTCAGTATTGAAGCGGACATTAAAGTGACTTCTGCTCTTGCTGACCCGTGCTCTTGCTTTACCTTCGAGCCAAAAGTATTTTCAATTCAGTAACTATTAATATAGTTAACGCTAAGAGAAGCCTTCGTTACAATAGCAGTAAATTAACCGCGTCAATAACAACAATAAACACAATTAAAACAGACATAAAAACGTAGCGTACTCATTGTAAAAGCACATAAAGGGCGAGGGAAATCAAGCATTCTTAACAACGTAGGCCTACACACCATGGACCATGCACACGTGACCCCACGGTGTTTACAGTGGTTACTAGGGGCAACGGAAGCGGCCGTCGTTCCAACAGGAGGACCAAACTTAAACCAAGGTAACTATCCCTAGTTCACTCTCCCTAGTTCACTATCCATAGTTTACTATCCCTAGTTTACTATCCCTAGTTTACTATCCCGAGTTCACTCTCCCTAGTTCACTCTCCATAGTTCACTATCCCGAGTTCACTATCCCTAGTTCACTCTGCCTAGTTCACTCTCCATAGATTACTATCCCTAGTTCACTCTGCCTAGTTCACTGTCCATAGTTTACTATCCCTAGTTCACGATCCCTAGTTCACTATCCATCGTTTACTGTCACGTCCGTGGTTGCAGCTCTTTAAAAAGAAAGTACATTCTGTTCTGCGTCGTATCGACAGGATGGCCAATGTGCGGATCTCGGAGCGGCTACCGTCGCCGCTGGACCCCGACCTGGCCGCTGTCGCGTACGGGCTCTGGGCTGTGCCGAGGCTCGTCACGGCGCTGCAACACCCGGACGTGGTGTCGCGACAGCGGGCTCTAGCGGCGCTCTGCAGCCTCGCACACGACCCCGAGAAGGCCTACCAAGCCATTAGAAACGGTGACTGTTGTGTCTCGGTTGACCACTAGGTGTCACTCGTGTACCTCAATGTAACGGGAAGGTGATATGTGGAGAAAAAGTTAATATACATATTTCTGCATATATATTTTTAGAATATGATATATATAATCCTTTCTTAAATAACGATTATTTATTCATTAACAGAAAGCACGTTACTTGTAGTATTGGTCTACATCTACTGAAATCTATCCCTCACTTCCATCATATCATCAGTAATCACTAACCGCTACTAACACCGAGTGGTCAAAGTATAATTCATCTAATCATCACATCTCCCCCCTTTTTTAGGTAAATGCTGCAGAGGTAAACAAACAAAATACAGGCGTCAGTTATAATCTTAACTATATCTTCGTAAGGTATTTCACTGAAACACAGAATCAAAATACAAAAATATTAACTTCACACACTACTTCACACACGAAGGTTTTCAGATTTCTCTTGTGGATCTTCTTACCGCAGGGTCACCTGTAGTGTGTGTGTTGGTGTGCGATTCAGTATGCATGCCTGTGCCGCAGTCAGTAGGAGGTAGAGAGATGGACTCAGACTCAATGTGTGCTTCACTGAGCTCTCGAACAGGTGTTTTTAGAAGACTTGACTAGACTAGAAACGATTGCATCTGAAGATTTGTCCTTCCTCTGCCCTCACAGTGAATGATCATGGGCCTACTTCTTAAAGGACAGTGGCTTTTGTCTTCCATCCATCAGGACCTTCAATACTGACTGTGTCGTTGCTTGACAGTAGTGTAAGCTGCTTGGCTGTTCTGTGTCTACAATGTTCTGTGTCTACAATGTCTTCTGCTTCATCTTCTGTCGTTGTAGCTTTTGTTCCAGCTTTGGATGTTTCCTTTGCTTTGAATGGAAATCTTAGCCTCTTCCTTTACT
Source organism: Coryphaenoides rupestris (assembly GCA_002895965.2). Lineage (NCBI taxonomy): Eukaryota > Metazoa > Chordata > Actinopteri > Gadiformes > Macrouridae > Coryphaenoides > Coryphaenoides rupestris. The sequence continues at coordinate 384,556 of PIJE02000025.1, forward strand.
ATTTCTACACAATTAAACACATCAAATTATCATACTGTACATGCAAAAGGTTATCGGTACACATCAGTGGTAAGCCACCATCGCTGCAGCCTGTAGCCGAGAAGGTGAACTGTGTGAATTTATTCTGAAGAATGAAAGATTCAATAGCATGTTCATTGTTACTCGTGCGTGTGTTGCAGGTTGTCTGCAGCACCTGAAGCTGTTGCTGCGGGACCAGGAGCCGTCGATCCGGACCAGAACCACAGAGCTGCTCTTGGTTCTGGTCGCCCACAGCTGCGGCAGGTCGGCTCGGCTTCTTTTATCTTAGATATACAGTAGCTTCTTCTGACATGACAGAACCAAATTATGTATCGATTATTATATTCCCACTTTTAAAACTGTAAGCATGGTCTCACAAAAATGATGACCTGAGAAAAATGAGACTCAAAGTGCTTATACTCTTTAAAGTCATTATCAAAGGATAATAACACACTTTTGTCAGTAATTAAACTGCATTGTGTAATTTCCAAAGAATGCAGCCATCTATTTTTCTCATTTAAAGCAATGAACTAAATACACATTGTTTGCATGATGATTGACACAATTTAGTACAAGCATGAAATGTCTCATCTGCCTTTATCTAACTCTTAGTTGACTCGTCTGTTTGCATTGTTGCATGCATTGCATTGCTGGGCACTGACCAATGCAACCACCGTCTTATTCTGTGTGTGTGTGTGTGTGTGTGTGTGTGTGTGTGTCTGTGTGTCTGTGTGTGTGTGTGTCCTCCATCTAGAGAGGCCTTCCTGTGCTGTGATGTTCTCTCTCCTCTGGCTAAACTGATAGAGGAGCCACCTCATGCCTGTAAACTCAACGTCCACCGGACCCTGAACCGACTGGCCAACTTCCCCTCAGGTACCGTGGCAACCAAGCAACAGACTAACCTGGTTAGTCTTTTGCTTGGATTAGTCTGAACCTGTAGTTAACAGACTAATCCTGTCATTGTAATCTATATTATATCTATATAAAACAGACAAAAAAATACTAACCCTATTACAGATTTTTTTTTAAAACAAATCCTATGGTTATGCTCCAGATTAACAGAACAATCCTATGGTTATAATCTATATTAAAAAACGAATTCTATGGTTATAATCCAGATTAAAAGACCAATCCTATGGTTATAATCTACAACAATCCTAATGGCTCCGTCTCTCCAGCTGCATCCTCAATGGTGTCTCTGGGCCTGCTTCCCCGACTGCTGACGATGGTCACCAAGGAGGAAGACGAGGGCATCCAGACCCTGCTCCTCTCGATCATCAGCCTGTGTGTGAGGGTGGACGCGCTGCCCGCCCTAGCCTGCCACGGGGTGGGTGTCCTGGGCCAGCATCTCTCCAAGCCCTCCCTGGAGGTCCGCCGCGCCGCGCTGGGCGCTCTGCTGGCCATCAGGTATAGCAACGCTCAGATGAGGAGTGACAGCTACAGCGCACCTCTGGTCTTGCATATAGTCATTGGTGTGTGTATGTGTGTGTGTGTGTGTGTGTGTGTGTGTGTGTGTGTGTGTGTGTGTGTCTCCCCAGTGTACCTCTGGAGGGGAAGGAGAGGGTGTGTGATGGGGGTCTCCTGCCGGTGTTGGTGGGCCTGCTGTCAGACCCGGACCCCGAGGTCCAGGCCAACGCTGCTGGTACTATAATGAACACCGTCATCACGACTAAAGGTACACACACACACACACACACACACACACAGACACACACACACACACACACACATCATACACATTGAGAGAGTAATTAGATAGAGACTCCCTAAATAAACTCCTTCTTTCCCTGCTTCTTTCCTCTCCTCTCTTCTCATCCCCCTCTCCTCTCCTCTCCTCTCCTCATCTTCTCCCCCCCTCCTCCTCTCCTCTTCTCCCCTTCTCCTCTCTCCTCTCCCCCTCTCCTCTCCTCACCTCTCCTCTCCTCCAGGAAAATTCCAGGCTCTGCTGGCGGGGGCCCTCCCTCCTCTCCTGCTCCTGGTGTCCAGCGGGGAGCAGGCGGTGTGTCTCAACTCCCTGAGGGCCCTCACGGCGCTCGCTGAGGCCCCCAGTGGGCGGCACCAGCTGTTGGACCAAGTCCCGGTGCTGACCAGCCGGACCGGAGCGCAGGAGGAGCCAGTGGTCCGACGGGCTGCACAGAACGCGATCCAGGTGGTTACCTGGACTCCCTGATGGTCCTCTGACTCTCAATCAATCGAATCTCTTTCTCTGCTTCAATGGCACAAGAAAACATATGCTAACGCATACAAAAGGGAAACGACAACATTATCGTAATAGGATAATGATAATAATGATTATTACAAAATATGATTAAAAAGTCACTCGGTCTCTCTTCTCTCTCCTCCTCTCCTGTGTCTCTATGTAGCCCTGTTATCACTGGATAAAAAAACATGGTAACTTCTGGCCTTTGTCTTTAATTGGAAATGTTACAATCAGTTTTAATTTCTTGGACAAACGACTCTGCAGCAGTCACAGGTATTTTATCGGCTCTCGCTCCAATCAGAACTGATAAATGTGTCGAATGTGACGCCCCAGAAAACAAACAGAAAGGTTGTCTGCTAGCAATCAGCTGGCAATGGGAAAGGAGTCTGTTTGCTATTTTTACCAGGTTTTCCTGTGTTTAAAAAAACCTGCATACAGTATACTCGCTAATCTTGGTGGAAAACAGGATTATCATATCATTATCTATCTATCTCTCTTACCTTACTTACAATGTTTCTACAGTGACACGCATATGAGGGAAACATCTTCAACACTTTATTCACTCTTCAAGGGTTTGATGGCAGGAGTTTCTTGCTGGAAGGACGTGGTAACCAGTGAGGACATATTATGTCTTTATTTGTTTCATTCATCAACATGTAAAGACCTTTTCAAAACGTTACCCAGGATGCCTTGGGGCAGGGTCTCTGACCTACTGTTTCTGGCTGACTCCTCATATTCTTGTCTATATCAAATTAAGGCCAGCGGGTTTGAATAAAAACATTGCCAGGCTGACAGAAGAGACCAGCTCAGCCTTCCAGGCGTCCAGACAGTCGGTGGGTAAGAGGTGACAAAAGCCCAGCAGTCAGCCTCACTCTATCGCCACGGCAACAAATAAACTCTGAGATAGAGGGTGAAAGGCATTTCTTAGATTTGAAATGAAACTATAGCGGTATAGACAGCTGGCTGCAAAACATGCTTCCTGACTGGAAGGAATACATGGTTCAAATCATAATGTATTTCATAGTATAGGCTACTTTATAGCATAGGGCTAATATTTAGGCTATAGTTAGTATTATTATGATAATCAAATGCAATAATTAAATGGCACTGGATTATCTGCTACATTAATGTATACTTTGGTTTTTTTCTTTATAGCACATTCTATAGAGAAAAAGCTCATATGAATTTTTGTTGTTGAATTTTTTTAAATATCTCATGCAAATTCTATGTTATTTCATACTCTAATCTGTCCTGAATTTGTGTCGCTCGATTTCAAGCTGTTTAATATAAATCGAAACTGAAAACACACTCTCATGCACCGTCACCAACGTGACAGCTCAAGAGCCCCCCCCCCCCCCCTACCCCCACCCCCCTAACTGCAGAGTGGACTCACCCAGAGGGGGGCGGGGGGGGGTGTTGAGTTGCGGCGGAGGCGCGTCAACAGTATAAACGCACGTTGCCGCTATCAGACACGCACACACACACACACACACACACGCAGCGCCGCTTCTCTCCGCTTCCTTGGAAAAAGGCGCACACACACACACACACACAAACACACACACACACACACACACACTGTCGGTCACACAGATCGCGACCTCGGGACTATTTTGGAAGCCAACAGGGGATTTGTTTTCGTCCAACTTGTCCGGCGAACAGTTTAATTGAAGCGACTCTGTTCTCCAGGTAAGTCTCTCGTCCAGTGTCATCAACAGCTCTGTCTCGTCACTCTTATTCACCACAGAGGATGGATTTTTCGGTGGGATTTTGGGCGCCATCGCCGACCTTCGCCCCTGCTGTGTGATATGGCTGTGGTCGGGATTACACTGTTGAGCGGATAGTAGTGCTGGTGGTGTGGCTGGTGGTGGTGTGGGTGGTGGTGGGCTATTCTCATCCCGGCATCATCCATCGCCCCCTCCCTCCCTCACCCCCTCCGCTCCGCTCCGCAGCTGGACCCAAAGTGTTGGCCGTCCATCCCAACACACATCTGTATCACACGCACACGCTCCGTGTTTACAGCCCCAGTGTGTGTGTTTGTGTGTGTGTGTGTGTGTGTGTGTGTGTGTGTTACGTAAGATTCTTAAAAGTGGTCCCCGCCACCCATAGGTGTAGCTTCAGAGGGGACGGTTACAGCGGAGGAGAGGGGGATGGAGAGGGAGGGAGAGATGGATTAGGGAACGGCATGGGAGCATTATGTAACGCTGCTGCTGGGTGCCGGCGGAACACCTGCCGGGCGGACATAATCCCTGCCCAAAGTGAACCCATGTACACCACGCAGTCCCTTCACTTTTGATGGGAGATGGGTGTATCTAATCTAATCTTAATGGAATCTGGTGTATGGCTGTGTTTTAACTGCTGTGGTATTCTTGGGATATTGTATGAAATGTGTGCTTGTTTAGGATCCATCTATCCATCCATCTATCCATCCGTCCTTTTCAGAGTTATGGGTGAATGGATAGACAGACAGACAGACAGACAGACAGACAGATAGAAGGTGTATAAAGTAAGGGTCAGTGTGTGTGTAGTTGACAGGAAGCAGCTTTATGAAGCCTGTAGAAAGAGTCGCTTCTCCCTGAGGTCTTTCTAGCTCTCAGACGGCGAGAGGGAATCCATTATTCACCGCCATAGAATCACTAGGGCTTTCTCTCCCTCTCTCTCTCTCTCTCTCTCCATCTCTCTCACTCCTGTCTCATTTCTTTCTCTCCCACACAGGGGAGGAACACAGAGAGAATGTGAAAGAGGGATGAGTATGGTATTAAAAAAAGACAAAAAAAGCTCAGCTCAGAGTGCTGACCTTTAACCTGTAGGTTGTTGAGGCACTTGACTTGGATGTGTGTGTGTGTGTGTGTGTGTGTGTGTGTGTGTGCATGTGAGGTGTGGTGCTGTGGATTGTGGAGAGTGTGCAAGTGTGCATGCACATTGGTTTGTTCTGCCAGACGTAACTCTGCCCCTGAACCTGTCTGTCTCTCTGTATGTCTGTCAATGTTCAAGATTCAACATTCAAAAAGCTTCATAGGCATGCAAATATAAAAAAGATAAAAAAATACGTTTTTGAAATGAAATTGAAATAAATGACAAAAATGAAATAGTAAAACAGTGAGGGATCGAGGGATACGGGATAAAAGTAGTGAGTTAATTTTCTGGAACTAGCCATAGAATGACTATAGTCTTTTTCACAGATATGCAGCTACAGATGTGTTACAAAGCATGATACAGCAGGATAACAACATCTGGTGCAAAAATTTACTCTGGGCTGTTGAACTCTGGATGTGCTGTCCTGTCCTCTGTAAGACAGAAACCACCAGCAGCCGTGTTACACAACTGAACCTCTCTCTCCTCTCAGCCTCGGCCACTGCTGCTGCTGCACACGTAGAAACACCAGGAATAGAATGCGCCCAGAGAATATCTAGAATAATACATTGTATATAGAATAGAACACACACATTTACATTCATGATGATGATGTCTTGATGACGTGGCTCGCTCACTCTCAAAGTCACGTGACCTAACAAACATGTTGGCTAACAAATATGTCCAGATTCAGTGAAAGTGATTTAGACATGATCATGTAGGAACAATATGGTGTGTTTATGTAGAAGTGTGTTTGCATATGTGTGAATATTGTCTTGTATGCATGTGTGTGTATATACTTGTGTGTGTGTATGTGTGTGTGTGTGTGTGTGTGTGTGTGTGTGTGTGTGTGTGTGTGTGTGTGCATTCGCGTGCCCGTGTGTGCATGTGTGTCCTCTGTAACTATGACGTCAGCTTGCATGCTCACTTTCTTGGCAGACTGGTCGGGCCCCAGCTCCGCGTGAGGCTACGGGGGTTCGGGGGGCTGCCGGTGCTGCGTGTACCACAGACCGGGGCCTTATCTCTGGCTACAGCTGGGCTCCGGCTGGGGGGGGGGGCATGGAGGGGGCATCATCATCATCAACAACATGAGGTTGTTTTGATCAGCACTCAGAGTGTCAGATGCATTGCATAACATCAACAACACTGATGTGAAAAGGTGGGAGCGCCCTTCTTCCCTCAGCGTGCGTCTTGCTCCTGTCATGTGATACCTGTGCTGGGAGGAGGTGCGTGAGGGTGACAGCATGTGGTCTCCCTGGTTCAGAGTGCGGTGACAGCAGCTGGAGTCCCTGCGCTAGCCGCTGCATAAACACACAGTCACCTGGCAGGACACAAGTGTGAGGATCCCAGGCGTGAGGATTACAAAAACACCTCAAGTGATGAAAGTGATTATATTCAAACTAAAATAGAAAGTATGAAAGATTAGTTTGCTTACTTTGTCGATGACGCACATAATATCAATCTTTCATTTTTATTTTTGTGTTTTTTGTAAGTCGATGGTGTCTTCGATGTGCCAAATCATTTGCATGCATGTTGGACTTCCATCTGGACCTTGTAAAGGTTTAACTCAATGCCATGAATGTGTTGACAGTTTTGATTTGAGAGTGTACATTCCACTCATACACAGACATCTGCTCCCTGCAGTCATATTTGTGTTGGCTCATTTAAATGTATTTAAAACATATATTGGGATTCCACAAAGCATTAGCATCTGAGAATATCACCGTTGAATTGACTCATGGTAACTATCTCCGTGTGAGTAGAGATCATTAGAACGGTGGTAAAACATTGACAACATCACTCCAAGATAACATCACTTAGACTTAGGCCTATACACACACACACACACACACACGGCACAGGCAAAAACGTAATGTTTATATATGCCTATCCTATCAATTTAAGCTACCCTCCAAAATAGAAAACAAATTACATAACCACAAATTAAAATCATTTCCCATTGTAAACCCCCCAAAATAGTTTTATAAACCTTCTTTTGGTTCAGCCTATAGGATTGGCTTGGTTTAGAATAGGGACTCCTCCGTTACAGGATGAAGAGACCAGCACCTCTCAGAAGTGTCCCTGAGAGGCCTTGAGGCACGGCTCCAAATCAAAACAAAGTGTTCCGCATGCGTTCTGCCCACCTGGCGCGCCGCCCGCCTTAGCCAATGAGAGCGGCCGTTAGGCTGACTGGGTGTAACCTGCGGACTGGACGCAGATAAGAACCTGCCAAACACACATGAGCACGCATGCACACACAGTTGTTTTGGCGGGGTTCTTCAGTTAGTGTGGAAAAGTATTAGTGTATTGTGTACACTATATACATCATGTCATGCATATACTGTAGTTCATTTATCTGCTTATATCATTCATTTATCATTATTTGTGTACGTATATGTATAGTTTTTGCATCCTTTAAAATGGTGATTCTCAACCTGTGGGCCTTCTCATGTTCCACCAAGTTATTGATATTATTCACATTCTTTCTTTTCTATCTGTACAGTATATTTTTTAATTTGTTATAAAATAATGGGATTTTGTGTATCTGGCACATGAGCAACCATAGTATATTCTATTGATAATGGGTTATAGTTGGGTTCCAAAATACCATATTTTAGCTCCTTGGATATTTAAGCTTAGCGTATATCAAACCTAATATCCAGCCACTGATCTGTACTGATCCCATATCCTTGCCCTTTGGAAGGCCCAGTGTTTTTCTTTTTCTTTGTAATTTGGACTGGGACTAAAAGAACACACTCATTGTGCGAGTGCTTTGATATTTGGTGTGATCTTGTAAATGTAATGGAGCTTTGTTGACCTTCTTTGAGCATCTCCCTCCCCAGTGACATCACCTTACAGTGGCTCCTTTGGTTTCCATCCAGCCATAACAAACCCAGACAATACAGCAGTGGACACCCGGCAATTGGACTGTGTGTGTGTGTGCGTGTGTGTGTGTGTGTGTGTGTGTGTGTGTGTGTGCGTGTGTGTGTGTGTGTGTGTGTGTGTGTGTGTGTGTGTGTGTGTGTATGTGTGTGCATGTTGTGTGTGTGTGTGTGTGTGTGTGTGTGTGTGTGTGCTGTTTGTGTATCGTGTGTGTGTGTGTGTGTGATGTGGTGTGTGTGTGTGCGTGTGTGTGTGTGTGCATGCTCGTGTGTGTATTTTGGACATCCATGCCTCTCGCGACTAAACGCTTGGTGTTTGATGCCTAAACCGATGTTGCCCCACTGTCTTATGATGTACTCATGCCCACACAAGCATTGGTAAGGTCGGATAAACGTTTCCATGAAAGTTGTGAAGACCCATCACCTTTTACTGTTTAACCGCTTAGAAACACACAAGCCGCCTATTGGGTTGGAAACCATGAATTGCCTGAACTACTCTCTGATATGACAATAACCCCCCAACTCCAAAACGGTAGGGAAGCAAGTAGAGGTGCACCAGCACAAGATACATACAGAGGGATCATTGGGCAATAGCGTCTTATGAGGTTATTGTGTGCGTGGCTGCAAAATGCGTTTGAGCGCGAGATAAGTGCAGTTTGGACATCCATGCCTCTCGCGACTAAACGCTTGGTGTTTGATGCCTAAACGGATGTTGTCGATGTACTCATGCCCACACAAGCATGTGCCTTCCATCTGTCCGTGACTGTTCTCCTTATAGACGCTTAGCGCTGAGAGCATCTTCGAGACTCCCAAGCGCTATGGCGTTCTTACGCAAACCCCACCCAACCTGTGACATTATCACTCCTACTACCAATCGCCCACACAAGCCTATTATATTGTCCCTTTGATACCAGATCTCGTATTTCACAATCAGTCTCCATACATGAAATTTAATGTTGAAGACCTCGATTGCGCTGTGTGCAAGCTGTGTGGATTAACCAGCTTAGGAAAAATCTCTATGCAATCAGTCTGCTTGCTCCTCTCTCCTCTACAACCGTGTGCTTGGTAATGTGTGAGTGAGTAGACTGTGGCTAATTCCTTCGTTCAAAACAGTAGAACCAAAGTTGGGGCATTCGAGAGTAGTTCACAATTCATTTTCACAATAGGCGCTTGTGTGTTTCTAAGCGGTTAAACAGTAAAAGGTGATGGGTCTTCACAACTTTCATGGAAACGTTTATCCGACCTTACCAATGCTTGTGTGGGCATGAGTACATCATAAGACAGTGGGGCAACATCGGTTTAGATTCCATCCAAGCACCAAGCGTTTAGTCGCGAAAGGCATGCGATGTTCTCCAAACTGCCTTATCTCGCCGACTCAAACGTCATTTTGTCAGACCGCACGCACACAATACCTCATAAACGCTATTTCACCAATGAATCCCTCTGTATGTATTCGTGTGACTTGGTGCACCGTCTACTTGCTTCCCTACCGTTTTGGAGTTGGGGGGTTATTGCCATTCGACGAGTAGTTCCACAATTCATTTTCACAATAGGCGCTTGTGTGTTTCTAAAGCGGTTTAACAGTAAAAGGTGATGGGTCTTCACACTTCATGGAACGTTTATCCGCCTTACCAACGCTTGGTGGGCATTGAGTACATCTATAAAGACAGTGGGGCAACATCGGTTTACGGCATCAAACACCCAGCGTTTAGTCCGACCTTACCAATGCTTGTGTGGGCATGAGTACATCATAAGACAGTGGGGCAACATCGGTTTAGGCATCAAACACCAAGCGGCGATCTATATGGCATATCGAAAACCACACAAGCGCTTTAACCGACCCCACTGTGTGCGAGAGAGCTCCATGCTGAAGGGAATCGGCCTGTTTTGGGCACATGACTGGCGATGCTATATGAACATGCTACCACCCACTGTGTGGGATCCAGTGGCCTGATGGGCTAACCCTATAGCTCACCTCGCCACTTATCGACGCCGCCATCGATCAGCCGAGGCCATTAGAAGACACCAGACCTCTCCCGGAGATCTAGGGGGGGCGGGTGATATCAGATCTATAGGCTGCGAACCCCAAACCCGCGACCACGCCTGGCTTTCATCAGGTCCCATGGGAACCGGGATTGGAGGGGGGCCCGGGGGGTAGCCCAACTGGCTCCATACTTGGGTATAGGATTGGTCACGGGGGGGGGGACAGACACTTAAGAGAGACAGACAGAGATGTCTCATTATAATGTATTGTTTTACTGATGTGTGTGTGTGTGTGTGTGTGTGTGTGTGTGTGTGTGTGTGTGTGTGTGTGTGTGTGTGTGTGTGTGTGTGTGTGTTTTGCAGGGCGGGCATCAGGCCCCACAGTTGTTGAGACACACATAGACATGATCTTTTCATGAGGTAAGTTTGTGTGTTTTATGTATTATATTGTGTATATGTGTGTGTGTGTGTGTGTGTGTGTGTGTGTGTGTGCGTGTGTGTGTGTCGGCAGTGTTTTATGTACTTTTGTTTATTCTGTGCCAGACAAAGTCCCAGAGCTATTTCATTATTCAGTGTCAACCCTGCTATTTTCCCTCCACATGTACACACACACAGCCAAAGATCAGAGTTCTGTGGAAGACTAGAGGGCGGCCATTTTCTAGTTGAGTTGTGATCACAGAGCAGAGTGGACCTCAGCACCATGTACACAGCAGAGGTCTGCTCATGTCTGAGTTCTGTTCATCACCTCTTTACCATGGTTGGGTTCAGGCACCCCTCCAGCATTCTCTACCACTGGGTGTTTGCCAGAGTTGACTGCGCAGGTTATTTCTCACCTCTTTAGCCTTAAACAGTTAGGAAAGTTGATGGTCTGCCTATTCAACAACCCTTCTCAGATCGAGTAACATACCTGACCACTTGAGTCATGACGTCGTTTATCGCAGATAGGCTTGTAGTCTGTGCGCGAGGGTCATGTGAGTACATCATAAGCATCAGTGTGTCATCGTCATGACTATGCAGCGGTAGTGTCGAGATCATCGCGCCTTTCTATCCACAGATCAAAAAACACCGACACATGCGTACAGTTGATTCTTCCGAGCAGTCTCACGAGAGGAGCCCTGGAATGATCAAGTGTGTGCCCTCGAACACCAGACTGCACACTAATAAGACGTCTCACAACCTCCAATACGCAGACTTTGCCCGCGTAGCCGCTCTCTCTCATACTCGTCTATCTAACGAGAGATCAAGCTCACTACAATGATCTTTTGTACTTCGACGCCTTGATTTCTGCTGAACCCATGAAGCCCTTCTGTATATTGACTCTGTGGTGATGAGCTAGACGCAAGGAAGTGCACCTCTTCTAGCTTGCTTCCTCTGCCGTTTTGGAGTTGGGGGGTTATTGCATTCGAGAGTAGTTCACAATTCATTTTCATCGACTAACATAGTAAGTCAGTCTTGCCTTGGTGGACCATGTGTTGTTCTCCAAAGCCTAAGCACTAATAAATTATTATAGACTAATGAACAAGAAGACATAAGCGGAGTCCTTCTACACACTTTATTCCTGTGAGAGGCTATAACACTAATAGTAGTGGCCGCGACCAGTTACCAACGTCTTCCCTTGCATGTGTTCAATTGTATGTGTCTGTTTTCTGCCATAACAAACTGTGCACAATACAGCAGTGGACACCCGGCAATTGGACTGTGTGTGTGTGTGTTGTGTGTGTGTGTGTGTGTGTGTGTGTGTGTGTGTGTGTGTGTTGTGATGTGTGTGCATATGTGTGTGTGTCTGTGCTTATGTGTGCATGTTTGTGTGTATGGCCATGTGTGTGTGTGTGTGTGTGTGTGCTTGTTTGTGTATGGGCATGTGTGTGCATGTGTGTAATAGCAGCAGGATCATTTATCGTTGACTCCTCTTACATCAGCCCCCCCCCCCACACACACACACACGTTTTACAGGGCTGTGAAAAAACGTCCATTTTCTTGGAGGTGGCAATTTCACAAACATACCCGTTGTGTTCGGGTGGTCTGTAGGTGGGAGGTCTATTTTAGAAGAGTGTTGCTGCATTCCTCTCACTTGATTGGACAGCTCTGTTTGCTACCTAGCAACCTGCAGATACATCCCAGCCTTCGACTCAGTTTGCTGTTGCTCATTCTGCTGTCTCTTAGAGACCAGGACACCATCCCAGTGTGCTCTCTAGAAACCAACCCGAGATATCCCTTTAACACTCGCCTAATGTGTCCCTTTTAGACCTAATACGTTCCTTAGCATCATTTAATGTGGCGGCAGTGGAGGTAGAACAGTTGTCTGGCAACTGGAAGGTTGCTGGTTTGCTCTCGACAAGTTGGCTGTTGCCTTGCATGGTTGATAACTATTGTGTTTCTGTCTCTGTCTAATGCATCCCTGATCGACCGAATGTGTCCTGCAGTCATCACAGCTTAGAAGTGTTTTTAGGCTACTTTTGGATAGTCCCTTAGCAAGGCCCTGCCTCCTACCTGCTGTATCTGCATAGATCACCAATTATAATAATCAAACTATAACTGTACTGTATGTCTGTCCTTCGATTTTCTCAACAACCGTTTATCCGATCGACTTCACACTTGGAAGGCGTATTGCTGAGGATCCAATTGGGTGCGTGTTTCCTGAGAAATACAAATACCAAACAATACCGGAGGTCATGCGATCGGCCTGTTTTGGGCACATGACTGGCGATGCTATATGAACATGCTACCACCCACTGTGTGGGATCCAGTGGCCTGATGGGCTAACCCTATAGCTCACCTCGCCACTTATCGACGCCGCCATCGATCAGCCGAGGCCATTAGAAGACACCAGACCTCTCCCGGAGATCTAGGGGGGGCGGGTGATATCAGATCTATAGGCTGCGAACCCCAAACCCGCGACCACGCCTGGCTTTCATCAGGTCCCATGGGAACCGGGATTGGAGGGGGGCCCGGGGGGTAGCCCAACTGGCTCCATACTTGGGTAATAATAATAATATAGCACGTAAAACGTGGAGCTGGGGAAAGTGCACATGATGTAGAGAGATAATATTGCACATTATGTTGCTGTGTTCATTGTCTTGTAGGGGGAGTTATAGGGAGGAGTTATAGAGTTTGATGGCCACAGGCAGAAAGGACCTCCTGTGGCGTTCTGTGGTGCACCTCGGTAATCTCATCTACGCTGAAGGTGCTCTGGTGTTGCCACCAGTGTGGCGTGAGGGGATGGGGAGGCGTTGTCCATGATACTGAGGAAGGTTTACCCTATCTCTCCCTCTGAGACCTCTACACAAAGACTCAAATTCCACTCCAGGACAGAACCTGCTTTCCTGATGAGCTTATTGAGTCTGTTAGCGTCGGCTGCCTTCACCCTGCTGCCCCAGCACACAACAGCGTAGAAGATGACGCTGGCACCACAGAGTGATAGAACATCTGCAGCATGGTCCTGCAGACGTTGAAAGATCTGAGTCTCCGTAGGAAATACAGGCAACTCTGACCTTTCTTATACAGGGCCTCTGTGTTTTTAGTCCAGTCCATTTTATTGTCTATGTGAACACCCAGGTAATTATATTCCTCGACAATGAGATGGTATTTAAAGTGATGGACAACAGGATCTAAAAATAACCATAATAGATCACAGAGGGACGTATCTATGACACACCTTTGTAGCTTAGTACATGCAAGCTGTTGTTGCATATCTATATTTATTAGTTTATTGGCCAACATGGTCCAACACAGGAACTATTATGTACGATGGATGGTTCAGGCAAAGGCCCTCCAGACTTCCTCTGGTTTCCAGATACACTGACATTACGCAAGACACAGCGTCGAAGTACCAAACAGATACGCCTCTAGAATAGAGAGAGGCTACGCAAGGTCAAATGTGGTTTTGTCTGCTGCCCTTTGTGTCCGTGTCAGAGAACTGACTCCAGGTCACCTGACTGCGGAGAACCAACTGGAATGGACCTTCTGGACAGAGGGACACATACAGTGTAGTCATGACGATGACACAATAACCTGCGCAGTCAACTCTGGCAAACACCCAGTGGTAGAGAATGCTGGAGGGGTGCCTGAACCCAACCATGGTAAAGAGGTGATGAACAGAACTCAGAGCATGAGCAGACCTCTGCTGTGTACATGGTGCTGAGGTCCACTCTGCTCTGTGATCACAACTCAACTAGAAAATGGCCGCCCTCTAGTCTTCCACAGAACTCTGATCTTTGGCTGTGTGTGTGTACATGTGGAGGGAAAATAGCGGGGTTGACACTGAATAATGAAATAGCTCTGGGACTTTGTCTGGCACAGAATAAACAAAGTAGATAAAACACTGCCGACAACACACAACACACACACACACACACACACACACACACACACACACACACACACACACACACCACATCAATATACACCAAAATACATAAAACACACAAACTTACCTCATGAAAAGATCATGTCTATGTGTGTCTCAACAACTGTGGGGCCTGATGCCCGCCCTGCAAAACCCACCCCCACACACACACACACACACACACAACACACACACACACACACACACACAACACACACACACACACACACACACACACACACACACACACATCAGTAAAACAATACATTATAATGAGACATCTCTGTCTGTCTCTCTTAAGTGTCTGTCCCCCCCCCGTGTGTGTGTATGGCCATGTGTGTGTGTGTGTGTGTGTGTGCTTGTTTGTGTATGGGCATGTGTGTGCATGTGTGTAATAGCAGCAGGATCATTTATCGTTGACTCCTCTTACATCAGCCCCCCCCCCCCCACACACACACACACGTTTTACAGGGCTGTGAAAAAACGTCCATTTTCTTGGAGGTGGCAATTTCACAAACATACCCGTTGTGTTCGGGTGGTCTGTAGGTGGGAGGTCTATTTTAGAAGAGTGTTGCTGCATTCCTCTCACTTGATTGGACAGCTCTGTTTGCTACCTAGCAACCTGCAGATACATCCCAGCCTTCGACTCAGTTTGCTGTTGCTCATTCTGCTGTCTCTTAGAGACCAGGACACCATCCCAGTGTGCTCTCTAGAAACCAACCCGAGATATCCCTTTAACACTCGCCTAATGTGTCCCTTTTAGACCTAATACGTTCCTTAGCATCATTTAATGTGGCGGCAGTGGAGGTAGAACAGTTGTCTGGCAACTGGAAGGTTGCTGGTTTGCTCTCGACAAGTTGGCTGTTGCCTTGCATGGTTGATAACTATTGTGTTTCTGTCTCTGTCTAATGCATCCCTGATCGACCGAATGTGTCCTGCAGTCATCACAGCTTAGAAGTGTTTTTAGGCTACTTTTGGATAGTCCCTTAGCAAGGCCCTGCCTCCTACCTGCTGTATCTGCATAGATCACCAATTATAATAATCAAACTATAACTGTACTGTATGTCTGTCCTTCGATTTTCTCAACAACCGTTTATCCGATCGACTTCACACTTGGAAGGCGTATTGCTGAGGATCCAATTGGGTGCGTGTTTCCTGAGAAATACAAATACCAAACAATACCGGAGGTCATGCGATCGGCCTGTTTTGGGCACATGACTGGCGATGCTATATGAACATGCTACCACCCACTGTGTGGGATCCAGTGGCCTGATGGGCTAACCCTATAGCTCACCTCGCCACTTATCGACGCCGCCATCGATCAGCCGAGGCCATTAGAAGACACCAGACCTCTCCCGGAGATCTAGGGGGGGCGGGTGATATCAGATCTATAGGCTGCGAACCCCAAACCCGCGACCACGCCTGGCTTTCATCAGGTCCCATGGGAACCGGGATTGGAGGGGGGCCCGGGGGGTAGCCCAACTGGCTCCATACTTGGGTATAAATTTACAGTTAAAATATACAAGTATGAAGGCATGGTAAGATACGATATTCGACGGCGAAAACAATTTGGCATGACATTAAGAATATTGCACATGATGAGAGGAGATGAGAGGTAGTGTTATAGATAGTATTTATAGATAGCATGATAATAATAATAATAATAATAATAATAATAATATGGCACATGATAGAGTATTGCACATGATGTTGGAAGTAATAATAATAATATTGCACGTAAAACGTAGAGCTGGGGAAAGTGCACATGATGTAGAGGGATAATATTGCACATTATATTGCTGTGTTCATTGTCTTGTAGGGGGAGTTATAGGGAGGAGTTATAGAGTTTGATGGCCACAGGCAGAAAGGACCTCCTGTGGCGTTCTGTGGTGCACCTCGGTAATCTCAGTCTACGGCTGAAGGTGCTCTGGTATGACACCAGTGTGGCGTGAAGGGGATGGGAGGCGTTGTCCATGATACTGAGTAGTTTACTCAGCATCCTCCTCTCAGAGACCTCACCAAAGACTCCAATTCCACTCCCAGGACAGAACCCGCTTTCCTGATGAGCTTATTGAGTCTGTTGGCGTCGGCTGCCTTCACCCTGCTGCCCCAGCACACAACAGCGTAGAAGATGACGCTGGCCACCACAGAGTGATAGAACATCTGCAGCATGGTCCTGCAGACGTTGAAAGATCTGAGTCTCCGTAGGAAATACAGGCGACTCTGACCTTTCTTATACAGGGCCTCTGTGTTTTTAGTCCAGTCCATTTTATTGTCTATGTGAACACCCAGGTACTTATATTCCTCGACAATGAGATGGTATTTAAAGTGATGGACAACAGGATCTAAAAATAACCATAATAGATCACAGAGGGACGTATCTATGACACACCTTTGTAGCTTAGTACATGCAAGCTGTTGTTGCATATCTATATTTATTAGTTTATTGGCCAACATGGTCCAACACAGGAACTATTATGTACGATGGATGGTTCAGGCAAAGGCCCTCCAGACTTCCTCTGGTTTCCAGATACACTGACATTACGCAAGACACAGCTTCATACTTGTATATTTTATATATTTTATATTTTAACTGTATATTTTAACTGTACATTTGTAGATCCGTTAGTTTATTTTTAATTTTTAATTTTTTTTATCATTCTGTTTTTATCATTCTGTTTGTACTGTATCGCTATGTAACCTGGCACAAGAATTTCCTTCGGGATAAATAAAGATCTATTCTATTCTATTCTATTCTATTCTATCGCTTGCAAACAACTGCAATATACAGCACTAATAATAAGGCTCGAACACAGTGAGTCAGTCCTGCAAAAAAACACTTTTGGACAGTCTGGCTGGCATTACATTCGCTGCTCTTCAAACAATTGCACCCATTATCCAAAAATATTGTGGGGTTTTTTTTAACTCAAGTGGGCGCCTACCAGAAGCAACAAGCCTGTGGTTATCTGAATGTTGTCCTCTCTCTCTCTCTCTCTCTCTCTTTCTCTCTCTCTCTCTCAGTGTCTTCTAAGAGTTGGACTTGTCCATTCGCCATCATGATGATGCCAAAGGTACACGACTCACAGCAACATATGACCATTGTCCCGACCACCTCCATCCCTTCTGCTGTACGAGCTGTACTCCACATCACGTTAGAACCGCCAGATCCCATCCAAAGAAAACTTGTCCCTTTAACGTTGTCATATGGTTAGCTGAGTCATACATTTGGCAAAGAAATGTATGCTAGAAAATTAAAATAATTCACAAATGAGTTGTAATCCAAATGTGATGAACATAACTTGGTCTCGAGCGAGGTCTATACAAAATGATATGTTCCCTTCTGTTAGGCTTTACATTTAAAATCATAATATCCATAAAATCCAATCAAACTCTGGAGATAACTATTAACGTTTGTCTATCACTGTGTGTGCGTGTGTGTGTTATGATAATGTAAGGTAGATTATGTCATTCGTCAGATTGCGTTTATATGAACATCCGTTTTGGCATGGGTGTGTGTGTGCGTGTGTGTGTGCATATGCGTGTAGCACCAGACCAGGACATCACCAGGGAGTGTGTCACTGAGAGGCACCAATGTTCCAGGATCCCCTGCTGTAGCTATTGTGGTGAGTGAGACACACACACACACACACACACACGCACACACACTCTCTCTCTCTTTCTTTCTGCGTCTATCTTTATGTTTCTCTAAATGTCTTAATGTGTTCCTCCAGGTCCGGGTGGAGGACGGCATTATTGGGTATAAGGACTTAGCTGCGTTGCCCAGAGACAAGGCCATCCTGGACATAGAGAGGCCCGACCTGATGAAGTACCAGCCTTACTACACCTACAGTCCCCAGGTACCCGTCCACAGAACCCCTCGCAGTACAGGCTAGCCTCAGCGGAGCTACGCTCGGCTCTGTCTGGGATTGCATATGGCTGACCAACATGGTTGAAATGGTCATTGTAGCCATTAGCTCCTGCTACGCGCCACTTAAGTGCCTTCTCAGTGCTCCCCGAACACCAGGACTTATTTATTGCGTAGTTGTAGTTGTTTGAGGACAGAGCAAGAGGCACACTGCTAGCCTGCTAGCACGGTCATGGGGGTGTGGTGTGGTAAAGAGGACTCAAACGCAGGCAGCGGGATGAACTTACATTATTTTAATTAAAAAAAAACTAACAGAACAGAGATACAAACTGGGCATGGCAAATCTGACATGAAATCAGACAGTCAGAGAATCACACAGAACGACAAGGATCTGAGAGGGAACACAGGACTGGGGCAGGTATAAGTAGGGAGGCGCTAACGAGGGAAGTGAAGACAGGTGCAGACAATCAAGGGCGGGGAAACAACACAACAGCGGAATAAGCAAACTACAAAATAAAACACGAAACAAAGAATAACCAGATACAAACTAAAAGACACATGGGGAACAGACTATTAGATAAAACATGAAACAATCACGAAACGGAACGTAAACTAAAACATACAGAGATACAACACAGGAAAAGGAGATAAGCTATGATAGGTGGGGGTGGAGACAGAAACACAACAACATGGTGCATGACAACAAAAATGACACATGGTGGCCAAATAATAACATTATTTCAGTCCAGCAGGGTGTGCCCAAAACACAGACAATATCTCAAAGAGAGTGGAGTGTGACGGGGGCCAGAGACATACTGTGACAAGCGCCCTCCTGGGTGTGTGTGCTGATGGCTGCTTTATCCTCTGTGCATTGATTAGCCAATGGTGTGCAGCCTCACCCAGCCCCAGACTAATCAGCCTGACTTGGGCCAGGTGAGGCTGCTTAAACCAGCCACCAACAAGACACACCCCACAGTCATGTTATACAAAATATAATATTGTTTTACTACCATAATCTACTATGAAAATGACCTTGCATAAAAGGGGATCAGCATCATTATCCGTATCAAGTATCATTATGTGACTAAATGGTGTGTGTTCAGCCCCGACAAAATCTAAGAAAGCAATTATTTGCAATTAATTATTTTGGAGCTTGGTGAAATTAATTTAAATACGTGTCACAAACTATTCGTTGAGCCATTCCGTGCAAGGTCTTTTTAACGCCACAGGGTTTATATACAAGTCTCCCCGCTTATTGGATAACATCTCTGACACTCTCACCCAACGGGAGAAAGCGTACCTCAAAGCCGCTGCACAACGTTGCGAGGAAAACGTGTCGTTCAAACCGGAAAGCGTAGCAACAGATGGAACATGCCCCTGATGAACGGCACACTGCTCATCTCCTCCTCTGTGTGTTCTGTTTGTTGTCCAGAGGTCCCTGTCTCCTCGCTCTGTGTCTCCCCCTGCATCACCAGAGGTATGCTAGAGCTATCTATCTATCTATCTATCTGTCTGTCTGTCTGACTCTCTGTCTGTCTATCTGTCTATCTGTCTGTCTGCTTGACTGTTTGTCTGTCTATACAAGTCTTTATGATACTTTTGCTCAAGTTATCATTAGGAATCTAACAGAGAGACAGATCCTCTGGCCGTCCCTTTAAGCTCCAAACTTCTGAGTCACTTTCTTTGGAATGATTATGTGTCCTGTAACAGTTTATACTCCAGTGCAATCCCATGCTCATAGAGACAGGGCAAAGTGGCCCTAGAGTGCAACATGTCTGTCTGTCATCCTGATTAACGTGTCATTACACCCCAGTGTCATTTTGTGCTGCTGCTGTTATTTCCACCGTACTGTTTTCCTCTTCCTGCAAATCACAGGTGTATCGCATGACGCTAATTATGGTCCACAGACCCATGATTAACGAAATGAGCTACACCTGTTTTCACCCATGCTCCTCCTCTCCTCTCCAGCAAGGGGAGGGGAGGATAGAGCGACATTAGCCGGAGTGACATTGACATTGAGTATTATGGGATGCCTGAGACTCAGCATTTTTTTGTGTGTGTCTAGAACGCTCTGTCTAAAGGGTCCAGCGAGTGGCCAGAGAACAGAACTCCCGTTGGCTCCTCTCCCAGCTCTGCGGCCGGCCGGACCCCCACGTACACGCCCCCCACACACTCCTCCACCAGCACCACCCCCACCACCCCCAACGCCACCATGCACCACTTTCACAGGCCAGGTGACTGCCCTCCCCCCTCCCTTTCTCCCCTTCTCTCCCCTTCTCTCCCCTTCTCTCCCCTCCTATCCCCTTCTCTCCCCTCCTATCCCCTTCTCTCCCGTTCTCTTCCCTTCTCTCGCCTCCCCTCCTCTCCCCTCCTCTCCCTTCCTCATTCCTCTCTCCTCCTCTCCTCTTTCTTCTCTCCTCTCACCTCTCACCTCTTTCCTCTCTCCTCTCTCCTATCTCTCCCCTCTCCCCTCTTCCCTCTTGACTTTGTCTTGCTCTGTGTGCAGACAATGGCAGCAACATCTATAAGAAACCTCCCATCTATAAGACCGGCTCTCCCTTGGTGTTTCCACTGGGGAAACACATTGAGGATCTGATCATCGAGTCGTCCAAGTTTCCCGCCGCCCAGCCGCCCGACCCCGGGCTGCCCTCCAAGATCGAGACGGAGTACTGGCCCTGCCCCCCCTCCCAGGTTGTCGTTGGTACGAACCAGGCTACACGCCACTCCTCAATGTTCATAAGGACAGTAAAACAGCAGTTTTTATGCAGTCTCGCTGCATAAAAACTGCATAAAAAGTTTAGAAGCCTCTTGCTGCGTAAAATCCCTGCGATGTGTGGGCTGTCGGTTCGATGCCGTGAGTTGTGGTGAGACGGCACACAACATGGTATCGATGACCGATTGCAGGCAGGTGTGTATTGGAGAGTGTGTCAGAAAAGTTTGCTTAGTTCAGCTGAGTAACCTGCATGCACACACTGTGTGATGGAAGCCCAATGAAGCAGTTCAAGTTAGGTGCCAACCTGCCAATTTTGAGTTTCGCTTGAAATATCTTGGGGCCTTTTCTGTGAAGCACTGTAAATCGTCATATTTGGCTGTAAGACGCAAAACCATATTAAAAATCTTTAGTTGACAAGTTAAGAGTGAATCACATTGAAACATTTTAAAGGCGCAATATCTATTTCGACAATTTCAAACCATTTCAAATATTTGTCTGACAAACTGCTTCCAAAAGTGTTGCATCCATTCATTTTTTGAGCCTCAACAATTCTCAGCCTTTTCTGCCACAATGTGTTATTTTAAGCCTATTGTTTTTTGGGAGATTTGGGCAAATTTGACCCCACCCCTTTTTGATTGCCAAGCCTTTTAGTGCAAATAAAAATCCTCTGTCTCTGTCCAAAGTGTTACATGAGGACAGATGGAAAACTAGGGTGAACATTCACGTAGCTGTTCCTCCATGACAAGCTGTAAAGCACATATATTTCATGTCATATTTAATTTCTGTATTCATTTTCATATTCAAACATAATATTTTCCTTTTCTCCACTTCCAGAGACGGAGTGGAGGAAGAGGGGGAAGGGTGGTGCAAAGAAGGAGGATGAAGAGGGGGAGGACATTGGTGATGATATGTTGGAGCTTAAACAGCTACAGACAAAGGAACTCAATAAGGTACAACATTTTGGCCACACATCAGTGTCCTTGTCACACTGTAATTACACATGTAATACACCATGCATGTAATATTATGTAAAAACAGGACATGGTCACGTAAAGTGATGCGGGTGGGATTCCCTGGGTGGGACATTTTCTAATGATTATCACCCAAGATCTTTCGAAGAACTCCCCGAACGCCGGACACTGCTGAATGTGAATTTGACACCTCTCTGGGGACAGGTTTGAGCTGATACAGACCAGCCGACTCGATTGATCATTGATACAGAACTCTTCCCCAAAGCCCAACGGGAGGAGGAAATGAACCAGGATTGCTAGGAGTGCAATAGATACTGGATGGGCAGCCGCACACACACACACCCAGACACAGGAAGTGGTCAGAGCGCTATGGGCTGACCACAAGCAGGAACACCTAGTAGTCAGCGTCATTAGTCATCGTCAATGCAAATATTGGATGGGCTGATCTAGATGAATGGCTCATTCAAGTACTGCGGATGCTCCTCGTGGTTCTAGTGCTCACAGGTCCTGGTTGTTGAGATGGTCTCCTTGGTTCTGGTGGTTGCTATAGTTACTTGTCTGGTGGTTCTGGTGGTTGCTATAGTTACTGGGCTGGAGATTCTGGTGGTTGCTATAGTTACTGGGCCGGTGGTTCTCGTGGTTGCTTTAGTTACTGGACTGGTGTTTCTGGTGGTTGCTATAGTTACTGGGCCGGTGGTTCTCGTGGTTGCTATAGTTACTGGACTGGTGGTTCTGGTGTTTCTGTAGATCCAGTCAAACCTGGGGAAGATCATCCTGAAGGAGGAGCTGGGATCTACTCCGCTGAGGAAGAAGACCAGATCCCTCCCTGACCACACCCCCGATGGAGGTACACACACACACACACGGATGCATGCACGCACACACACACACACACACACCAAAAATGATTATACTCACACTTATGACGAACTGGATTCTTATTGCCAGGCACCAGCTCGAGATCTGCACATTTCACAGCATCCTCTGGGACAAGTCTGGCAAGGGTAAGTAGCTATTCTGGATACCTCAACCACTACCTCCTGTACCGTATCCTAACAGACATCTCACTCTGTGTGTGTGTGTGTGTGTGTATAAGATGGCCTGGATTTGATTGGGTGGTGCAGATAAGTGATGGTCAGGGATTAGTGTTTGGTTGGGTGGTGTATATACTAGGTTGTTAAGTGGTCGGGGTTGGGGTTTTGATGGGTGGTGTATTCATGGTCATGGTGTGGTCAGGGTTGGTGTTTGGTTGGGTGGTGCAGATAAGTGATAGTCAGGGTTAGGGTCTAGTTGGGTAGTGTATGTAATTGAGGATTGAATTGGATGGATCGATGGTAATGTTACCTTTTCCTCTAGCATGCTGGGGAGAGACTTGCCTCTGTCCATCCTGGTGCTGTCCATGTCTCCATTCTGGATCACACACACACACACACACACACACACACACACACACACACACACACACACACACACACACACACACATGCTACATTTACAATTGAAGTAAATCATTTGAATGTGTATTTGCATGTAACATGCCGTACCTGAAGTCCTGGGGGGTGAGAGAGAGAGAGAGACACACACACACACACACACACACACACACACACACACACACAAGACACACACACACACACACACACACACAGACATATATAAAGTTGAGACGGCCTTACATGCTCAGATGACAGAGGTCCATCTTAGAGCGATATGAGATTGGCATCGGAAAGACATATAACGGTGTTGGCGACCACTCCTCACTCTCCTTTCTATAACCTTTATAAGGACCCAATCCTCTAAAATCTAAAATTTATAGATTGTGGCCTTGTATTTTTAAGTTAGCGGTACAAGATCGCCGTGGGTAGCCACAAGCTTGTGCCAATAAAACTAGGCGAGATAACATTGATCAGCCCATTATGAAGTGGAAATGGACACTCCCTCACCGTAATCCTCTTGGAAGAGACAGTGAAATATGTGTCTTGAAATTGCTTTATCTACGCAACGGACAACAAGACAGGTGGGCAGAAGCGATCCTTGATGAACGACGTGATAGCAAACAGGATCAAAGAAAATCCATATATGAAAGAGAAAAGGAATTAGACTCTCAGTCGATTACGTGTGATGAATATGATAGTAAAGAGAACCCGAATGCGAAGAGGAGAATGTGGAGGACAACGCTGGTCATTGACGACCCACAATACCCACTCATGATAAGGCTCTCCCATACTCCCTCTCTCGCTCGTGTTTTGTCACCCTCACCTTGGCTCTCGCGTTGTCTGTGGATGGTGTAGCAGAGATCGGCAACACACTCTCGAACCCACATGATCTAGCCGGACAATCCATCCGACCCCACCTACTCTCACCATCTCTTCCACCAATCCTCCCAACAACCTTACCTCCCACATACTATCCCTCCCACACCCTTCGCCCATTGTCTCCTCACACATTTCACCATCCTCGATTGTTTCGTGATGGTCTGTGCTTTTTTCTTTCTACAGTTGATCCTCTGTCATCCCTTTGTCATTACCAATGTGAAGGTAAGTGGTTGAGGTCATTCTCAGATCATCACTACTTACTTCCGTGGTCCACTTTCTACCAAGCTGGGTGATGCTTTGCGTGCATTCGATAACTGATGGCCATCATGGGGCCTGTTCTAGCTGGGTGGCGCCTGCCCCGCCGAATACTCAGAGGATGCTGTGAAATGTGCAGATCTCGAGCTGGTGCCTGGCAATAAGAATCCAGTTCGTCATAAGTGTGAGTATAATCATTTTTGGTGTGTGTGTGTGTGTGTGTGCGTGCATGCATCCGTGTGTGTGTGTGTGTACCTCCATCGGGGGTGTGGTCAGGGAGGGATCTGGTCTTCTTCCTCAGCGGAGTAGATCCCAGCTCCTCCTTCAGGATGATCTTCCCCAGGTTTGACTGGATCTACAGAAACACCAGAACCACCAGTCCAGTAACTATAGCAACCACGAGAACCACCGGCCCAGTAACTATAGCAACCACCAGAAACACAAGTCCAGTAACTAAAGCAACCACGAGAACCACCGGCCCAGTAACTATAGCAACCACCAGAATCTCCAGCCCAGTAACAATAGCAACCACCAGAACCACCAGACAAGTAACTATAGCAACCACCAGAACCAAGGAGACCATCTCAACAACCAGGACCTGTGAGCACTAGAACCACGAGGAGCATCCGCAGTACTTGAATGAGCCATTCATCTAGATCAGCCCATCCAATATTTGCATTGACGATGACTAATGACGCTGACTACTAGGTGTTCCTGCTTGTGGTCAGCCCATAGCGCTCTGACCACTTCCTGTGTCTGGGTGTGTGTGTGTGCGGCTGCCCATCCAGTATCTATTGCACTCCTAGCAATCCTGGTTCAAGATCCAGGCCATCTTATTATAAACCTGCACCACCCAACTTTAATTGATTCCTCCCTTACTAAGTTGATTGATTGATTGATTGATTAATTAATGGATTGATTGGTTTCTTGTCTGCGGGATGGATGGCTGTGTTACAGACGTACCCCTATGAGATGTTGGTGGTGACTCACACGGGGAGGAGCAAGCTGCCCTCGGGGGTGGACCGGACCCGGCTGGAGGTAAGACCAGTGTGGGGGTCGCACCGTGGTATTGTGGGAGCTCACCAGTAGCCATCAGTGTTCACAGGCTCACATTAAACTAGAACTCAAGTCTCATTCAGAGGAGCTCAGATCCCGCTGGCTCCCCTGGGTAAAACATACCATTATCGGCTATTGATCACAAATTAATCATTTCACACTGATTACTAAAGGTTTGGCCTTTCTAGGGTCTCAGGATTTTACATTTTCCTCAATAATTGTTCAAGTGGCCTAAAAGTTAATTACACTGCGTACCAGTCTTTGATGGAGAAAAAAAATCGGAGATCAATGCTACAATACACTCTGCTTCTGAATTAACAATATATTAACAATAAAGTATTTATATTTAATATCTAATATAACTTTGATAATATTTTCATTCTCTCTAGAGATATCTGAGTCCTGAAGATTTCTACCATCTTTTCGAAATGACCATTGAAGACTTTGACTGCCTCTCTCTCTGGAAGAGGAACGACTTAAAGAAGAAGCTGGCACTGTTCTAGCACTAAGGACTACACCTCCCACAATCCTGTGCATTTTCTGGACTGGCGCAGGGACTCCAACATGTGATTGGGGCAGTGACCCAAGGCTCATCATTAGCAATAGACAGATAAACTGCTCCTATGGGCAGTGAAGCTGCTCTGTTGCTGTTAATGACCAACGTCACTATGGCAACAAGCTTCCTTCTGAGTGCACAAAAAGGGGCACGCGTCCTCTCACCTTTCCTGTCGCCAAAAGGGGGAAAAACACATGAAAACATTGGCCGTGGCTGAGAAACATACACACACGGCGGAACGGTTGATGTCCAATCTCCGCGGAGTAGCCGATGGTCAACCGGATCGTTCCCGCCCTCCCAGGAATCTACGTGCATCACTTCCTTTCGATGTAATCCCTCTTCAGTCTATCCGTCCTTTTTCACCGTCTGCACGTGAAAGCATAATATATAGGTTTCTTTGAGAAGAACGGGGAGGGTCTAATGTTCGGTGAGAATGCGTGTGGTGAGGACACCCTAGGAACCCCCTCTGGACTTCCTAGAGAGCCAGATCTGTGTTGAACTTAGTTGGGGATCAGGCACCTTCGTCCAAGCATGCATCTGAGCGTGCTCAGACCCCCCCCCCCCCCCCCCTTCCAACACATGGAGTGTGAAGCTTTGGGCGTGTGGTGAAAATAGCTGGTTTGGGCTAAACTTAAGAGGGAATGTGAATGGGCTATCATGGTAACCAGTGGGTATGAATATGAGGTATGTCGGCAAGACTGGCGATGGGCAGGTTATTTTTATATGGGTGAGTCAATGACAGATACAGAGAGAGAGAGAGAGGTGAGAGTGTTGTGTGTGTGTGTGGTGTGTGTGTGTGTGTGGTGTGGTGTGGTGTGTGTGTGTGAGGAGGAGGAGGAGAGAAGGAGGCCCGGAGGGGGGAGACAAGAGGCAAATATCAATTTTTTAGAACTCCAGAAAAAATATACATGAAACAAAAAGCTGCCAATCTGCTTTACATTCACTGCACAACAACTGAAATGTATCATACCCTAGCTCGAGAGTTGTAATAAGTTTAGTGTTAGAAATACTAGGATCCAGAAGGTAAAAGTCCTACCACTGTAAATTGTGCCGATGCGTAGGTCCCTGCTGACGATCAGACTGTTGCAGCTTTTATGAACTTGTCAGAACCCAAATAGATGGCTTGGCTATATAGAGTATATTGCTCGTGGGAGCATCCCATTATAAAAGCTCAGTCTCTCTGCCGGTTGGGACTTGGTTGGGATTAAGCAATACCTTATAACCTAATAACAGAAACCCAAATAATCGCTCGGTCTCAAGTTCTGACACTTCCTGTCCACTCAGCCATTAATTATCTCCAGCATCCAAGAGGAAGAGGGAGCACATGGCGTTGGCCAACTAGCTCGCCCACACACCATAGACTGTATAGAAACAGGTTGATACTGCCTGTGATGTCACTTCCTTCAACCCTTTATTTCCCAGAGTCCAGCACTGCTCACTGCCACCTTTCTAGAACATGTAGAAACATTTGAACTGTTCCCTTTTTTCCAGCAGAGACTATTTTGAGATATATATCCAGGGTAGAGATGGAGAGTGTGCTTCCTCCTTCCTGTTGCTAAGTAACGGGTGATTCCATACCAGCTGATCCTCAAAATGTTAGTTATGGGGAAGTCATGACAGCCAACAGTCTTCTGTGTTTTACAGGAAATTATAACAGCAGCAAATGCTGTACAGCCAAACCCACCCCCCCCTCTCTCTCTCTCTCTCTCTCTTCTCTCTCTCTCTCTCTCTCTCTCTCTCTCTCTCTCTCTCTCTCTATCCACTCCTCACTCACACACACACACACACACTGTCTCTCTCTCTCTCTCAAGTTATCTATCTACCTATCTATATCTCCACAAGTTCTTTCCACTTAAGACTTTAATGTTGGCTAGTGTTGCTTAGTAACCAAACCACATGCAGCTATTTTTAACATATGTAGAAATGTGGCATGTTACAATTTTAAATATATCCGATAGATTGGAAACCGTTTTTATAATACAGGAGCTTTTCTATCTGACTTCATTTGAGTCCCAGGCAGTAAGTGATCTAAACACAACTGTGTGGGTCTGGGCCGGAGGGGTCTAGCAATCTGGACTTTTGGGTTACTGACTGGCTGTGTTGAAGATGTATTTTGCGTTTTAAAAGCTTTTGACTTGACATATTTTGTGACAGATGAACATGGTTGGTTTGAACCCTGAGACCAACACTGGTTGGTTTCATCATATAAAACATTTTAAGAAAATGTCTGAATCTCCGCCAGAATGAAGATTACAAAGTAAGCTTAGATTGTTTCTTTGAATTGTTTTGAATTGACTGGAAACTATGAGGCCTTGTCTGATGCCCTGTCTCAAATCTAACACCTAAACTTTACAATTTCGATGTAATTATTATTTATTTATTATTTCTAAATTAATACAAATGTAACAATCTTTAATTTATTGTTTCTTTTTTTTTTTTATAAGAAAAACATTATTTATAACAGAATAATCACCATAAAAGTGATAGAAATAGCGTACTTTTCATCCTTGAAGGCGTACCGTTCAGGACAGTTTCAATAAGAGAAACACACTTATTAATCAGCAGGTGACCGACTGACTATCGGCCAATAAGAATTAATACGTACAATACAAAAGCATGTGTTTGACCTCTAGAGGGTCATCCGATGCAAACGGGGTTGGAGGATCCCAGTGCTGATGCTGTGTTACTTGTGAATGCTGCCACCTACAGGCAATAAATATAGAAGTCATCCACACGCTGTTATCACCGCTGCATCCCACACACTTCCACTGCACTCTGCCATAGAACATGCCTAAACATCCGTGGGGAGACCAAATAACACACTTAAAACAGAAGATTCTAAGTTGGAGTGAATTAATTGAACATATCAAATGTTATTTTGTCATTTTATTTGAAGGAATGATTCTTTAAGCTGTTCAATAATAATAATAAATATTCTCTATCCACATTTTCTTGGTGTAGAAAAATAGAAATGTGTTGCTATGGCCTGACAACAAATCAGTAATTGTTTTTGTACAAGAAAAAGTGTGTTTTCGAATATTTCACATTGTATCCCAGTATAGGCCGACTAGCAGTGTCATCAACTGGTATATAATGACAAACTGTCGTTATAGTCTAAGACAGTCTAAACAGGCTAATACTGGATAATGGGAGCTGCCCAGTAGGCCTACAAATGCAGCCATCAATCTTAATGAAGCTGTCCGTGTTGAGTGCCTTGCTCATGGGTTTCTGACAGGGTATAGATTGTCGCTGTTAACTCTGTTTCCTGGGACTGGAGCCTATGCATGTCCTGTCATCCAGTCCATGTTAAGGTCACCTTGACTCAACCTCTGGCCCTTAAATGAGACATTGATTAGGTGTCATCAGTCTGGGTCTATAGGCTATTTATTATTAATAAGTTAACCAAGCGCAGTGAACAACTTAAAGTGAAACAACTTACAATGACGTAAATAATAAACTATTTCAAATATGTGTCAGTATTTTTTTTACATTTAAAATAATTTTTTGTTCTTGATTTTTGTCTGTGTGTCACTCAAACCCTCTGACCCCGCCCCTTTCACGGCGACTTGAGCGAAAGTGAAAAGGAGGCGTGTCCTCCACCATCCCACTCTGCGGGAGGCTCAGCAGCTCACTACGTCCAGATCTGGGCATGTTTCAAAACTTACTCATAGTTATTTGTTCTTCATATTTATTACCTGGTAAATGGAACGGGAACATGGAGAATTACTGAATGAATAATATGTCATTTATGTTTTGAAGGGATGAGACGCGGCTCACATAGTAATGCATGAGATACTTTCAAGGAAGCCTTGACCTCAAACAGCGATGGACAAACAGAAAGGTACAGTTCTTTTACTGGGAGAAGAGTCAAGTTCATATTTAATTCAGAATTTACTATTCTGACCACTGGGAATGAAAATGGATCAAAACCAGATATTTTCTCAACTCAACTAACTCTATCCTACGTTTCATCCTCATACTATATATATCCTATAATATTTGAATAAATAGAGCAGGGATTAAGCAATACCAATGTTTTTAGACTCACTAAGCTCAAATAATGTAATGGGGTTGAGAAGCAAAGCTGTACGTTAGTTTTCATTGGTCCAACTGTGGAATATATACAGATATATATATACATATATTTGCATATATCTGAGACACCTGTGCCTCAATATTCTTAAGTTGTGATTGTTTTTTATACTTTTTGATGTAAAACTATCGGTCTATACAGAAATATTCACAACTTTTGTCCTCATCAACAAAGGGAATATTTTGTGATGACCTGTAGGTTCAAAGGTAACACAGCTGTTTTGTTGTTGTTGTTGCTATAAATGTTTTAATTAATACTCAAAAGGAAGAACAGTAGGCCTAGAAACCATGAAAGCAGGTGTTATCTCGAGTTCAAGGGTCTCTGTTTTTACTGTATGTAG
>PIJE02000025.1:420000-515000 GCA_002895965.2 Coryphaenoides rupestris
GGATCTCTTGCCCCAGCTGGAGATGGGTCTGCAGGGTTGCCAGGTGCAATACCGCGCCCGCACCAGCAGGGGGATGCAGCACGAGCTCCGGGTGTCGGACGCCACCCAGACCACTGGTGCTGGGACTCAACGACCCCCAGCAAGCAGCTGAGTGGAAACAGGTGAGACGAGGAGAGGGAGAGACGTAGTACGTGTGTGTGTGTGTGTGTGTGTGTGTGTGTGTGTGTGTGTGTGTGTGACATTTGATCTCAAGAGAAAATCCAGCAGAGGACGCATTGTTTTTGCAACAGGTTCCTGAAGGCTAAACATTGGCTGTGTCATGTGATGCATTAAGGCCCAATATACTTTGAAACAGAAATTGGCGATGAGTTCACATGGGCTGTGGAACTGCTGTCCAACACAGCAATGCTGACAATGAACAATGTAGATGCTGCGATTTGTGGGCAGTTTAATGATGAGAGTCGCAGTCCGACGGGAGACCTGATCATTCACTTGAGACATGGTGCTGACCAATTGCTGGCAGCGGTGTATTGGGAGGCTTGCAGGAAAAGTTTGATTGGTACCAATGGAAGCTTTGACCACTGCGGTGGTCAAAGCTTCCATTGGGTCACAAATCTGCTTTTTTACTTTTTCTGCTCTGAACTGTCGCTATGTGTGTGTGTGTGTGTGTGTGTGTGTGTGTGTGTGTGTGTGTGTGTGTGTGTGTGTGTGTGTGTGTGTGTTCCAGGTCATGGAAGATATCAGTTGTGGGGGGGTTGAGACACTGAGCTGCTCCTCTCAGGTCAAGTCAGAAAGAACGCCTTCATGCAGAGTGAGCCCACACACACACACACACACACACACACACACACACACACACACACTCACATGTGCAGATATGTACAGATTAATATATATATATATATGTACAGTATATAAACTGTATGTGTACATGTGTGCACCTTCGGCTGTTTCTAGTCCAGCACCGTGCTGCAAAGTGATGAAGATGAAGATTCTCCTGACAACACCAACAACAAAGGTAAGAGACAAAGGCCTCTGTCACCACAGCAACATAAAGCACACACCGGCATCTACTGTATATGACTCACACAAACATGCAAAGACACAAAGACACAAAAGACACAACATAAACATGTGCCCGCAGCTGGGTGCATCAATCAGACTTTAAAGCATGAGGAATCATAACAAGGAAGTCATCTTTAACCAGCAATAAGAAGGTTCCAGAGGCTTTTGGGCTGAGCAGGCACCACTTAGGACAATAACCAGCAGTAACAGTCTTTCCTAGAGAGCTTATCCATGTACGGTTTGATGAGAGCTCAGTAACACTGACCGCATTCCAGGAAGGCCCACATACTGTCCTCCTCCTCCTCCCCTCCTCTACTTCCTCCAATAGCCTCTTCCCTCTCTCCCTAGGCTTCCTGAATGTGCTGATGAACTTCCAATGGCAAAAGCTTGCTGTGCCATGTGGAGGCGGGGCTTCTGAAGATGTTTGGCGAGGAGGAGAATGAGGAGGAGCAAGCTGAGGCCGGGGACCGCCCACCCCAGTATTACCGTGCAGCTGAGAGGAGCCGACATCATCCCCGGGCCGGACACCGACCACTCCTACCGGATCTCCCTCAGCCTGCCATGGGCTCCAGATGGCTGTGTTGGAGGTACTGGATAGACCAGCACCTGGCAGCTCAGGACACCTTACTCCCACAGAAATTACGACCTGGGTTTCTACCTGCCTTTTATCCATCACTTTATAATTCTTTATGGTGATATGTGGAGTTTCATAAATACTGTATACTGTATATTTAACACATGTGGTGAGAGTAGCGAATTGCACTTTTGGCATGAAGAGAAACGTGTTTGAATAAAATAAAAATGTTGATGGAATGTTAGATCTCTCTCGGGTGGGGTGGGGGGGTGGGGGGTTTCTAATGTTCTATCAAAAGTTTTTGTAAAAATGTATCATAATCATAATCAATAATTAATCATTAATCCTGACTCACAGTAAGGCCATTGTGCCACAAGTGTTAACATAACACAACAAGTAAGTAGGGGCATACACACATACACACACACACACACACACACACACACACACACACAGTGGAAGGATATTCTACTTGAACTGTATACAGCTGAAAGATTCTGGGTCGACACCCCAATGTCTGGAGTGTAGAGGACGAACCCCCCAGCCAAGATCGACTCTGAACTCACTAGAAGTTCTTTCGATGAGAAATATATACATTTCTAAAAGGCCTTCCAATTCATGCTTCGTCGTCTCCTTAGCCTCCTGTGCGTGATGTGTCAGTAAAGACCGCAGATCTCATTCAACCTGATCACAGAACCTCCTGCTGGTTAATGTTGGGGATCTTACCATGTCCAGCGATTCTATGTCAAGCACTTTGAATGCCTTGAAAAGTGTCATGATGTAAAAGCAATGAATGAATGAATGAATGTCATTCTTGGGAGAAGTGGCATCCATGCTTCACTCCCTGTCCACTTCCTGTCTCTCTTCACTTCCAGGCCAGCTGCTTAGGCGACAAGGAGCGATGGCTTCAGCTGCTCAGGGAGCAAGCCAACCACCAAACTCCACCGGGCAGCAAGCTTGGTGCACCGGACAGTAGCTCACCACTCAGGTGAGGGGGGCGTCTCTTTATCAGTTATTTGTTTGTTTGTTTGTGTGTTTGTTTGTTTGTTTAGCCTTTCCATCCATCAATCACTTCCATCCATCCATCCTTGTGTCTACTGCTGTTCCCCCCTCAGCGGACTGCAGACCAGGCGGTTCCCCACCTCCAACATGTACATGGATGACCTGTTCCACCTGAATGGTACAGCCCAGGCCCAGCCCGTCTACTTCAACACCTCCATGCTGCGGGACACGGTGTGTGATGACCCTGGCCCGGGGAACGTGTGGAGGAGTACAGTCATGGAATGGCTTCAGCCTGCCACCATTTTGTTTGATGGGTGATAACGACTCACCACTTTCAATCAAAATGGCCGGCATCATTATTTGTGCCTCCGTTGTTGTCAGTGTAAAAAAGCCCCACAGGGTTAGCTAGCTTACTCCTCCAACCGAACTATCTTGAAGTTGTTTTTTCTACACGTTGTGTAAAGTTGTCCTCTGTCTCTCAGGATGGGAGGCCGGAATGCTTGGTACTGGGAGACACGGTCACCTATAGCAACACAGGCTTCAGCCACAGTGAGTCAGTCAGTAGCCGGCAATATAGTCCTGATTGTGTGTGTGTGTGTGTGGTGTGTGTGTGTGTGCGCGCGTGTGTGCGCGTGTGTGTGCGCATGCGTGTGTGTGTGCATGTGCAGTTTGACAGGCACAGCTAGCTCCAAGCTGAAGGTGTTGTCTCTTGCTGTGCTTCAGGCAGGGTCTCGGAGATGAAGCGGAGCGTCCAGAGGCCGGAGCTGACCGGCTCCAGGAGGGTCGGCTCGGAGGTGAACCTGGCCACCGCCGGGAAGCAAAACAAACGCACCTCGTTCAGACAGTCTCTGGCCATCTGCAGTGAACGGGCTCAGGTGAGAGCCTTCCACTACTTTTAACAATGCTTTCACCAGGTGATCGAGGGCCGCTAGTCCTTCTCATTGTCTTACATGGGAGGAGCTCAGGAGGTAAGTACGCTTCTGGCAACAGGAAGGTTGCTGTTTCCATCCCCGGGCTCCGCCTAGCTAAGTGTCAAGGTGTCCCTGAGCAAGACGCCACCTAACCGTAACTGCTGCTGACGTGTTGGTTGTTACCTTGCATGGTTGACACCGCCGTCAGTGTATGAATGGGTGAATGTCAGGCAACTCTAAAGCACTTTGGATAAAAGTGCTATATAAATGCAATCCATTTACCATTTATTCTCGCTGTGCCTGCAGGCGGGTTTTCTGGGACCTCTGCTGCGGCGCACAGCATCAGCCAAGACCTCCCTGAAAAGAGTCCCCTCCGCGCTGTTCATCCAGCAGGGCAAAGTCTGCCAATGCCGACAGGTGAGTCAACTACTACTAAGACTGTACCTCCAGCATTACACATCAGTGCCAAGATATATTAAAGGTGCAATTGATAACGTTGATCATTGAACATTAACACTAGATGGAGAACGAGACAGTAAAGCATGAAAGCACTGAAATGGATATTCTGTCTGCTGTGTCTGCTGCATGAAATATATTGTAACAGCTGTGTTCATGTGTTTCACAGGAATGGGAGCGCAAGGCTGCTGCTTGATACAGATGTTCCTCAGACACACACACATACACACACACACACAGCTGTTTCTTTTTTCTTCCATTTTTTTTTAAAGAGACTTGTCATAAGGACTTCTTAATTATGACTTATGACATAACTTGTCATAAGGATTTATAATGAATTATGATTTACGAAATAACTAATATCCTATCCTTGCAATATGTTGCAGAGACAAGATCGAAAATATCAGAATATCGATTAAATGTGGTCAGTGATGATGAGTAGGATTTCCTGTAAGGTATAGAATTTGCATCACAATGGAATCATCTGAACTTCTGATACATTCTGCATTCTTGGCCTCGTGGTATATCTCAATTTGAATATAAAATATAGATGTGTTTGGCCTCTCTCACGGTAACGAGGGTTTGGCCTCTCGTTGCCATTACTGTGTGGTGGCCTCTAGTTTGACCTCTGCCCTTACCATGCAGTGGCCTCTAGTTTGACCTCTGGCCTTACCGTGCAGTGGCCTCTAGTTTGATCTCTGCCCTTACCATGCAGTGGCCTCTAGTTTGACCTCTGGCCTTACCGTGCAGTGGCCTCTAGTTTGGCCTCTAGTTTGACCTCTAGTTTGGCCTCTAGTTTGACCTCTGTCGATACCGTGCAGTGGCCTCTAGTTTGACCTCTGTCCTTACTGTGCAGTGGCCTCTAGTTTGACCTCTGTCCTTACTGTGCAGTGACCTCTAGTTTGACCACTCTCTGTACCGAACAGTGGCCTCTCCTGTGGCCTCTCTGTGTACCATACAGTAATAATAATAATAATAATAATAATACATTTAAACATTTAATTTATATAGCGCTTTTCTGGGTACCCAAAGTCGCTTCACATGTTCATGTGGCCTCTCTCTGTACAGTACAGTGGCCTCTAGTGGATACATGAAAGAGTAGCAGCACATAAATGATTCTTTCTCAAATTATGTATCTATTCAACAAAACCAAGGATACATTTGTTAAATAAATGAATTATTTGGACTCAACTCCACTTATGTTAAAACGAGCAGTTTCCTTGGCTGCGGCAGCTAAAATATTTCAACCATTCATAACTGTGTTAAGGCTTGGGTCCTATTTCAAGAAGCTGGATTTCCAGGAAAACTGGATATTCGGCAGGGCGTCTATTGTAGGCTATTTTGGACGTGCTCTGTGACAGTTCGCAGCACAAAACCACTGGAGATTAAACTAAGATTAAGATTCATATTAATAAACTTTATTAACATTGTTTTTGTTTTGTAATGCTAATTATTCAATTGCTGCATGTTCTACTCCAGTAGGCTGTATAGTAAAGTACAGGTTCACCTTTCTTCAAAAATAAATAGATGAATATGCAATTATAATACACATTTTGTTATTTTTATCACCAATAGATAAAAATGTCTGGCGAACGCTAGATGGATTCAACGGGTCTCGCATGACGTCTTTCCATGGTGACGTCATGAAAATGAACCCACGAGGCTTCAATCAATGAAAGCACTGAAATAGGAAAGAAGGCTTGGGCATTCCCAGATTGATAACATGTTCAGGGTGGGATAGATGATGGTAGACTTTTTCTGGTAAACCCTATCTGAGATTGAGTGAACTTGTTCCTTGAATTCAGCTGTTGTGAAACCGAAACTCTAGCCAGTTGCAAGGAAGCACTCACGTGAGTCAGCGTTCTGGCTTAAGCTGAAACAGATCCTAACCTGCTGCTTGAAACAGGGATCAGGTCTACGGGAACGTGAGCAGGAGGCTGCTGGTATACTGCCACTACTCGCCAGTTGAATCCTGGCATACCTTATCCCTCCTTTATTGTGACTCATCATAACAACCTGTTTGTATTTTATTTTGTATTGTTTATTGAAACACATCTCCTTTTAATCCATCAAACTCATCAACATATTTCCAATGTTCGATCTGTTTTCTGTGTTATTTTTGTATGTGTTTGTCCTTTATTTATAAAATAAAAAGGTTTTCTCAGAGAGAGCTCAGCACCAAGACACATATAACGGGCCATAAAAGCACATACAGCAAAGCACAAAGACAGCAGCAGGCAAAGCTGACCATTTAAATGAATGTATTTAATGCAAAAAAGAATGAATGACATTGTGTGTCTGTGTGTGTGTGTGTGCGTGTTTGTCTGTGTGTGTGTGTGTTTCTATCTGTCTCTGCCTGTCAGTCACCAACATACAGTAATAACAAATTCAATTATTATTCTAGCTGTTTAAGAGTTGTTGATGTTATGAGTCTTATTCATTGAATCGACATCATTTTAAGTTGTTAAAGTGTGTTGTTTGTGTACGTGGAGAGACTTCCTGCAAGCATCCTCACTGTTGGCACCTAACTGTGTCTATACAGACTTTTCTTTGACACAGTGTTGTATCTCACAACTCTTAATTGTCACCTTGTGATTTATGTCAATAATAATAATAATCACCTATTTGTACCAATCGTATTAATGCAGTCGACAGTGGTGCTGCAAAATGAATGTAATAAAAATGGACCTACATAAAATGTGTTTGTTGTTTGGAAGTGGTTTTATGTTGATATACACATACATATATACATACATACATACATACATACATACATACATACATGGAGGGTTTTTACTGCCAACAACATGACAGGTAGAAAACAAAAACCACGCTTCAGTGTCATGTCACACTCCGACGGGAAGACACGCGGTTGGCCTGCAGGGGGCGCTGTGAACCAGGTGGTCTGGTGATGTCACCGGTGGCGTCACAGAGGAGGAAGAATTGCGGAACTAGGAGGTTTACTGACGGGTCGCCAAGCTAACTAGCTCACACATCTCGCCGTCTAGCTCACCTCCAAACACCAAGTCGCCCCCCGTTAGACAGCCGCTCCGACTCAAGGTAAGCCGCGTCGACGTCCAGCGGATTCTGCGCGTTTGT
This sequence comes from Coryphaenoides rupestris, assembly GCA_002895965.2. Taxonomy (NCBI): domain Eukaryota; kingdom Metazoa; phylum Chordata; class Actinopteri; order Gadiformes; family Macrouridae; genus Coryphaenoides; species Coryphaenoides rupestris. Next base: position 427,108 of record PIJE02000025.1, read on the forward strand.
CTCGTATTTTATTGGCTGCTGTGAGGTATTGAGAACGTGGCCTTCTGTTATTTATTTTTTTTAATTAGCAAGGCGTCAGCATAACTGCTATTAGCCGGCTTGACACAACTCGAGGCTCGCCAGATACAACGACGTCCGCCCGTGTCAAAGCGATCACCGACAGATCCGTGACATGTATTCATAATCATGTGGCGGTCGACCACCGTTGCACCGCGATGGTGACGTTTCGGCGCCGCGGTCGGACATTAGGTCTCGTCTTGGCTAGCTCGTTAGCCTAGCCCCTTCCTTTTGTTCGTCGTCGAGCAAGACAAGTCATTTCTACGCGTGCCGTGACTTAACGTGTTCCCCGTGTTGGGTGGCGTGTTTGCTTTGTTTTTACGTGGTCCTTTGGTGGACGTGGGTGTCTCATGTGTTGCCTTGTTAATCTCCCAGGGCCAAGATGACAGCCGCACCTTACAACTACTCCTACATCTTTAAATACATCATAATTGGTGAGTTCGGTTCACTTCTCGGTTCACTTCTTTTTTTTTTGTCAGTCTCAGGGGCCGTATGTCTGATGTCGACTTGATGACACCAGACATTTTGGTGGGAGTAATTATGAAGATGGTGCTGTGTTCTACTGTTGTCTTATGGCAGACACTGGACGCTGCCCAGTACGACCACTGTATTCTGCTGGTGTCTGGTTGGAGCTGCCTAGTGCAACTCTAACACACCTCTGACACTTTACACCTGCAATAACATCTTTGTGTGTGTGTGTGTGTGTGTGTGTGTGTCTAGGTGATATGGGAGTTGGGAAGTCTTGCCTCCTGCATCAATTCACAGAGAAGAAATGTAAGCAATCACTGTTCTCTTCCTCACCTCTCCTCCTCATGCCAGAGGCCACTCAATGTTACCTCTGTGTCACAGTCATGAAAACACCTTTTAAATGTGTTGAATCGGGGAACTATGTTTGGATTCGTGTGTGTATTTATCCATGGTGGAAATCACAAATAAGGCGTCGTAATGGTGGTTTTAAGCTGGAATGACGTTCGCTGGTATATAGGCTTCAGCATAGGTGCGACACGACCATTATGACCGGCTTCATGGGGAGTTGATGCTCCAAAATGCTGCTGTACACCAACACTCTGTGTGAAACACAAGTGTATCATCACACTTTGTGACACTGATGGAAAAGTAAGCACATGGTATTTAGCATTCTTTATGTGTGTGTGTGTGTGTGTGTGTGTTGTTGTGTGTGTGTCAGTCATGGCGGACTGCCCCCACACCATTGGGGTGGAGTTTGGGACGAGGATCATGGAGGTGAACGGCCAGAAGGTGAAGCTGCAGATCTGGGACACGGCGGGACAGGAACGCTTCCGCGCCGTCACCCGCTCCTACTACCGGGGTGCTGCGGGGGCCCTCATGGTCTATGACATCACCAGGTAGGGGTGTGTGGTGTGTGTGTGTGTGTGTGTGTGTGTGTGTGTGTGTGTGTGTGTGTGTGTGTGTGTGTGTGTGTGTGTGTGTGTGTGTGTGTGCTTCTGAGGCCCCTCTCACAAAGCTAGCAGTTACATGTTCATTTGCATTGTCTCGCTTCTCCTTACTTGTCTGTCTGTCTCACAGGAGAAGTACTTACAATCATCTGAGCAGCTGGTTGACAGATGCCAGGAACCTGACCAACCCAAACACAGTAAGACACATGGACATTCTACTAGGGCTGCACGATTAATCAACATAAAGTCGATTAATACAGCCTATGCGATCTCATTTCTATGACAGACGCATTTTTATTAGGGCCATTTGCTGCATTAAATCAACTTGAAGACACTAGATAGTAGTGATGCACCCAAATATGTTACTTGGAAAAGCACAGATAATGCGATGTAAAGAGATCATTATTCGACCCGGATATATGTGTAAAAAAGCTCCATGACTGACTGTGGGTCACTGTTTATTGAAATCCATTCATTTCACCGTGGATGGCAAAAAGATACAAATATCCATTCTGTTTTCATCATCGGACTTTGATTTAACCTTGAACCTCATTCACACCACGCCGCTGAGATTTTGGAAGTTGCAGACAGGAGCCTGACCTTGGAGGCATATCGTAGCGTGGTCCTGTGAGTGCCGGTCGCATGTTATGACTCGATCTAGAGGCTTGCTGATGCGTCCGAGGATATCTAGCAGGTTAAATATGTGGACCTGTCCACAACCCATGTAGAACATACAGACAATCCTCGCTCCGCACACTGCTCTCTAAACATCCGTGCTGGAGGCGTAAGTACAAACTGTGTGCTTGCACTTCCCCACTCGTGTGAGTAACAGTTGCACAGCGCAATGAAAAAGTTAATTTAATACGGTTAAAACGTATACATTTAATATCAACATTTAAACATATAAACATTTATATTGAAAACAAAATCGTGAGTGAATCGTGATCTCAATTCTAAGCAGAAAAATCGTGATTCTCATTTTTTCCAGAATCATGTAGCCCTACATTCTACACACACTGCTTAGGACTTCATGCAAGCGTGGTACCAAATCGGATGTATTCATTCGTTTTTTTTGTTTCATGTATATAAAAGCATTCAATGCAACCTCACACCTTTAGCTAATTGCAGAGGCCATTAATATGCAATTAATTGGACAGAATGGCATGCATGCACATTAAGGGCTGAGTCTGAATATTTGAATATTCAGATGTTCGTTAGGTAGGCCTAGATATTTGAATCTCAAATCAGCAGGATTCGAATGCTTAGTTCTTTTAAATGAAAAAACCCATATTTTTGTATGTGTTCCGATGCATATTTGCAACCGCAGGTAGAAATGTATGTTACATTTCTTAAGAATATCATCTCATATAGAGATACTGAGGTATTTTATATATTTTCAAACAAGCCAAATAAAATAAGCAAATGTTTAGCTGGTGGACCATCAAAAAAAAAGCTATAATGTTTTTAAGCGGCCATGTGTGTGTCTTTACCGCCCATTTGCTCCTGTCATTCCTAATGCGCTACGCGCAATGCGTGTATGTTCCGGGACTCACTGGCCACGAGAATAGCGTTGCTGGCCATTTGAGCAGGCTGGTGCCCAAACAGTGTGTTAAATATATTTTTTTACATTTGATAGCCTGTGCCTCTTATGCCTGCTTTCTTTTTCCTCAAAGTTTTTGAGGCCCCTCCTTTACTTTTTCACATTTTCTTGTCCATGGCTTTCCTTGCCCATCTGACTGCTGTGCGCTACTTGTGTATTCTAGAACGTTAGCGTGCATTAACTAACTTGGTTGTGATTGGCCAGTGAGCCCGGTCCCAGAGCATGACAGGAACACAGAGAGGGTCGGTAAAGATGGACACAGGGTCGCTTAAAATGTTATAGATTTTCTTTTACCGTCCACCGGCCCACTGATGCGGCGGCCTGACAGGATTTGTCCCGGTATGCCCAGTGGCCAGTACACCACTGGCTGTCGCGATGTGTTGTCAATGTAATTGATAACATCGATGTTGAAACACATTTTTATTCTTTATTTATAAAGGCCAATTTGTTCGATTATTTCAAATAAATGTGTTACTTCCATATCACCATGCAATGGTTATTAGTCAGCTACTGTCAACACCTCCAGACATGAACACGCCTGCTGCAGCCTCAGAACACTGAGGCTCCTCCTGCAGGAGTTTGTAACCAAAGAGATTGCATGCAAAGGTTTCCTCAGACAGAAAGCTTTAAAAGTACGGGAAATTGGGAATACTTGAAATTAGCCAATAACAAACAAACTGCTGCTTGTTTTCCGTGGCAAAAGGTCTGGCATTGCAGAGCATCACTACAACCGTCATGCGCAAACACCTGAAGAGACAGCATGCAGGTGCTATAGATTCACTGGTGGACAAATAATTAAGATTGGCAGCCTTAATGCTGATGCGATGTTCCACTAGAAGAGTCGCCTCTTGTTTGACTATGTTTGCGGTCATAATCAGATGGAACATAACCCTGCTCTGCACACCATGTCTGCCAGTAACTGTAACTGTGTGCTTGTGTGCAGGTGATCATTCTGATCGGCAACAAGGCAGACCTGGAGGCCCAGAGGGACGTGACGTACGAGGAGGCCAAGCAGTTTGCTGAGGAGAACGGTGAGCAAAAGATACGCCGATTCCCCGTGTCCATTTCAACCCGCTTCAATAGATGCCCCCCCCCCCCCCAAGACAAGGTTTCCAGTACGTAATTTCGCTGCTTGTTGTTGTTTTTTTAGGCTGTTGTTCCTGGAGAGCCAGTGCAACAGACGTACTGTATACACCATCACACACACACACACCACACACACACCACACACACACACACACACACACCACACACACACAAGCCATGCGCCACTTTTCAGGCAATTTTCAAATGTATGAAAAAGCCCCAGGCTGACAAGCCTGTAATTTTCGTATTCGTCACTATGTGTTCGTTAATAATCTAATGATTTTATATAAATAAACAAATACGATAGCATCCTTTATACTGAAACTGAAGGAGTCATTCTGATTCTTGTGGCAGTAAGCATAAACCTACACCTTCATGGTTTGACCAGTTAACAGGTCGTTAAGTACAGCAATGCTCTTGACACTTTTGATAATCTGCTCTATGGTCCGTGGCTCAGAACTAAGGGAGTTCTGTTGCCTTCTGCCATTCAACTGGTAATGCCAGAGCTTAGGCCTCCAAATAATGTTTCCTCCTTTCATTTTGATCAACCAATTATCTTAAGTTCACAGTCTGTAAAATTGTACTGCTTCTTCTTTAATTGCTTCATAAATGCTTCCGCCATTTCTCCCCAAAACTGAACTAAAATTGCCTTTTTGACATGCAAAGCAGGCAATTTGGGGGCGTGTTGGAAGCCATTCATAGTCAATTGTGGGTGTGGCCTGAAGGTTTCAGGATGATTGAGATTGAGGAAAACAAGATCTGACTGTGTGTGTGGTGTGTGTGTGTGTGTGTGTGTGTGTGTGTGTGTGGTTGGTGTGTGTGTGTGTGGTGTGTGTGTGTGTGTGTGGTGTGTGTGTGTGTGTGTGTGTGTGTGTGTGTGTGTGTGTGTGTGTGTTGTGTGTGTGGTGTGTGGTCAGAGGGGAGAACGTGGAGGAGGCGTTCCTAGAAGCAGCCAAGAGGATCTACCAGAACATCCAGGACGGCAGCCTGGACCTGAACGCTGCAGAGTCCGGGGTGCAGCACAAGCCCTCGGTCCCCCAGGGGGGCCGCCTCAACTCAGACACACAGCCTGCCAAGGAGGGCTGCAGCTGCTAATCTCTCTCACAGATACACACACACACATAAAAAAAAAAAACGACGCATTCACACAGGAAAAAAAATATTCTAATTACTGTCTCACACACACACACACTTGCTCTGTAATTTAACACAGCCTGTTAGCCTTTTAAATCTCTTAATTGATTTAAGTTATTGATTGTTCTAGTCCAGACCAATGATTTGACCGGTTCATCAGAATAGGCCCCGGAGGACGAGGAGGGCGGTGATGATGAAGGATATGTTTATTCCCTCCCCCCCAGTAACCGCTGATGTGACGTCAGTTATTTACAGCCCACGTTGACCCGTCACATCACATCACCGTAGAAACGGTCCGACCGTGTATTTGTCATGCGTTCCGGCCCTCCGGTGGTCTATGCCACTGGTGCATCACACCGCTCTGATTGGCTGACTGCAGATTCCAGGACCCCCATGTGACCAGTAGCGGGCACCACATGTCAGGAAGGGTCACCAGTGAGAATGAGGCCCATTTGTGTTCCAATCAAGTCAAGTGGGCACTAGTGACCTGAAGGTTGGCAGCCTTCTTATCCCATCAGTTTCCAACTATGATGATGGTTTTTATGATCTGCTCCCATGTGTAGCAGCGAGGGCCATGCGCTCATTGCTTAAAGGCAAGTCTAGGAGATGATGGGGCCATTGTGATGAGGTGTGTGTGTGTACCCATCAAGTCCGCCCAATCGGCACCCGTTGGAAGTGCGCAGGTGCAGAGCCTCACCTCCTGCTGCAATGAACTCCCAACAAATGTTTTTATGTTGCAATGGAGTTTGTTTGTTTTTTTAATAATGCGTGTAACACAACTACAGTTTGCCGTTGTTTGCACACAATTTGCAAGTAAATCTAGATGTATACCAGAATGCCAATAGAGTAGGCACAATGGCGTGGTAGCTTGGTTCATCAGGGCCAGCTATGCGCTAACCCGCATTCAGCATTTAGTCCTAACTAAGCACAGACATGCTATATGTTATCAGTTGGATCATAAGAGTTTAAGGAATCTTGGTGGCAGATGTTGCCGTTGGATGATGGTGTGATTTAACTGAAAAACCAGTTAACCAATTCAACCTTCAGCAAAAGTTTAATTGACACCCGGGGTATTGGAAAGTGATTAGCCTCTGATGCCACTTGGTTTCTGCATGCTACCAGGCTAATCTAACAGGATGTTGCTGAACATGACTTAAAACATGTCCCCCCGCCCCCTCCTGCCTAGTTGTTTAACTAAAAGGCCTGTTTCCCTGTAGAATGACATGGGGTCACGGGACTAGGTCATGTGACTATCCTGTTTGTCAAACTGTTGGCGGCCTCCAGCGTAGCAGACCTCTGTGCCGGGGTGCAGAGAAACATGGCCGGATCGCCCGCACAGTGTAATGATCGGCGGAAGTCCGACAACACTAGACTAGAACTCCCAACAGCTCCCGCCCTCACAGCCTCTCATGGCCTACATGCGCACACACACACACACACACACACACACACACACACTCTCTCCTGGAACACTTCAACAACTTAAAGATAATACAACTCCAATCCCATTCTTCTGATGTGTGCCGGTGTGTTCTGCAGCGTGCACCTTTCTGCACACGGTTGCTACCTGATGTCTTGGTTTAGTTTTTTTGGTCCCGAAGCTGAAAAGTGTTTGAAACAAGAAGGCGGAAGACTCCTATCTCTCGCTCTCTCCCTCTCCTCTGGCTGAAACGTGCTCTGTACATTATCCCTTTTGATTTTTCTGCAACACGTCGTTCCTGTCTTTCTGTAAAACGCTGCATATTAACTTGCTTCTTCTTGATTCTTTCATATTTATATTCTGTATGTAACAAGCTGTACCTTTCTATGTACTACCACTGGATTCAGCTGATCTTATTTGTAAATAAAGTATATATATAAATATACTTGAACACAGTACAAATATATATATACACATCCTGATCCAATGACTTCAAGACCTTGCTTGTAATTATCCCCAAGGGAACAGTCTTTAATGCGCAAAAAACAGTTCTCAACCACTATGGTCACGTTAAGAGATTAGTTGTAAAACAAGTGTAAATTATTGAAATTGGGTATCATTGCTTTTGACATTGTTGATGGCAAATATGAATATCGAGTCATATTTGAATGCTGCAATAGAATGAGACCAATACTAGGACGTGGTACGGGTATGTGCGGTCAGTGGCACTACCATGACATGGAACACTGTTCCATTTGCTTGGCATTCCATGAACGAAACAGGACCTTTAGGGACCGTAAATTAATGTAATGTCTGGTAAACAACTTCTGGTTTTTCCTCCAACGATCTTCCTGTAGCTCTTCATCTGAGGGGCTATAGCCCTCCCCATGCTCCAAACAAAGAAGGATAATTTGAACATTAACTTATCTTTATTTTGGAAAATATTGAACAAACAGTTGCTGGCTGTATGATTTTTCCAGTTTGTCAAAAACACTTAATATTCATATTGTAATATAACAGATTAAAATGTGTTCTACTTGGTCAGGGACTTTGGTGTATATAAACTAAGTGGGGGGCTTGATGGTCCGACATGGTGGCTGCTGGGCAGAGCAGGTGGGTCATTTTATATATAAATATAAAAACGTAAGACATGACGGTAGCAGCGACACCTGGACACGTGTGTCAGCACAACAGGAGGAGCTGCTGGGCTCCACCCGGGCAGCCCAGCCTCGGGTTCAGTGTCAGTTGGCGGCCAGAGCACATCTCTGTTACGTGGCTTTGCTCTTGGCTGCTGGCTCCGTCTCCTGCTCGTATTCAATCTCCACGTAGGCCCTTGTCTTCTTGGGGGCCGGGCCCTTTACCGGGCTCTTCCCTTTGGCCTTGGAGCTCTTCGTCTCCACCTCAGTCTCCATCTCCTCCTCAGATTCTTGTTCATCACTCGAGTCGTCCTCAGCCTCCTCTTCTTCTTCTTCATCACTGCTGGCCTTCAGTTTGTTCATCTCCTGCAGGTCAGACATTACGTTTAATTATTCAAGCAAGTTTAAATATTCAAGCAACTGAACCCGTTTCAGGTTCTCAAGCTGACAACTCCGGGATGCTAATTCTAACCAATAAACAGGTTAACCAGTCATTAAGCATTAACGGACAAAAAAAAAAAAATCCGATAATCATGTTTCTGAAGGTATATTCAAAAGAAACACCAAAATCTGTTCAATTCCAGCACTGTCCTAGTGGTGTCATGGGCTGACAAGCCTGTGAGCATGTACCCCCAAGCATTATTAAACAAAACAGATCATTACCAACGCTTTTATCACAACCAACTAATGATATCAGCTTTGGTTTAGCATGCTAACGGTAATCTTAAAGGCAAAGTAACACATTTTGACAGGTGTACTAAACTACAACACTAATGGACACTTCGGATTGTTCAAATATTTGGGATCAGCCCTTTATTTTTGAATGTGCAGTATCTAGTTTGATGGGAATCAAAGTAACTAGTAAATCGTTAAAAGGTGTTAGTGGCACAGGAAGCCCTGAGCAGCAGAGCGGTGGATTTACCTCAAAGTCACTCAGGTCGCTCTCCTCCACCTCATCTTCTGCTACAAACTCCCTCTTCCCCACGTCCTGCGGAGAACAGACTGCATCAGTACCACTTCCAGTGGGGGTGGGGGGGGTGGTGTGTGTGTGTGTGTGTGTGTGTGTGTGTGTGTGTGTGTGTGTGTGTGTGTGTGTGTGTGTGTGTGTGTGTGTGTGTGAGACCTCTTCATCCTCCTCCTCCTCGTCCTCTTCTGACTCCGATTGGCTGTCCTCCTGCTGCTGATCCATCGCTTTGTCGAAGGCGTGCACCGGGAAGTTATAGATGTCTCCATACTGCACACACACACATTTATACGCACACAAAACATGTCAGATAAATGTACTTCTTTCGCAACGAATATTTAAAGACAGGATAAATGACATGTCCACTGTGCATATTAAAAATCAAGATAACAGACGGTTGATCTTACCGTTCCCTGTTTGAGACGATCCAGCAGCTCCTTCTCGATGGCGTTGTCCAGCTGAGCGGCGATCAACGCTTTCTCCTATGGAGGCAGAACACGGTGACATGGTGGTGAAGTGATGCCCACCAGTCAGTGACTAGCATAACCAACAGGCTAATCAATAATCAATCCCTGTGCCTGCTGTTGGCCAACGCTTTCTTGGGATGGCGTTGCACTCTACGCTTGAAAAAAAAAAAAATGGTTGGTTGGTTTCCCCTTAGTCCTCATTGAACTCAATGAGTTTGCATAGCTAGCATGCAAATGCCCCAGGTATAGTCATCATGTTACTGTGACAAACACATGGGAAGAATCCAAGCTAAATTGATGGAGTCCCAACACGCTCTAGCGAGCATGGTGTTCAGGGAAATAAGTGTTTTCATGTTGTCTTATTAAAACCACCCCCGGCTCGCTTCCCTGGTTTGGTCTAATACTGCAGGATTCAAATAAGATATAGCGTGTGTTGTGTTCTGCTTGTGTGTTCATTGTTGCATTTCTAAAAAAGGCCCAACCCGAGTCTTAAGGCATTCACCTGTACAAAAGGCAACATTTATACTCTCCATTCTGTAAACGTGAGCGAATATGGCGAATATCTTATTATCCTAGTGATCAAAGTTGGTTGGCGCTCTACCCACCTCTTTCCTCTTCTCTCTCCTTTCCACCTTCCTGCTAAGAGGAACCAACTTCCTCCTGAAACGAGAGCAGTCGCAACAATCAGGGATGCTCACCAACTGCAAGGCTGTAATTTGATTCCAATATTGAGCTACTGACAATTACCATGAGCACTGTGTAATACGAGTGTGATGCATACTGTAACTAGCATTAGTGTGTGTAGCGGTAGTAGAGTGCGGTACGTACTGTCGCTTGAGTGTGAGCTTGCGGATGCGGATCAGGTACTGGGTGATCTTAGTGAAGCGCTGTTTACATTTATGTCTGAGGAATCGCGGCCAGTAGATCAAGTTCTCATCGATCTGCTCCAGAGCCTTCTCATAGTTCTTGCTCAGCTTCACCTGGAGAGGAAGCAACGTAACCACAACAACGTTTTAACCCACGTCTTAGACAGGTTAATTTTTATTTCATGAAATAAATTAGGGTAAACACCCTGTAGTGTTGACCCAAACTGGAGCAGTTCTGGTGTCAGCGTATGAATGGGTGAATGTGAGGCCAAAAGCACATTGAGCAGCATGTCTGAAAACGGTGATGTAAATGTCTTTTGCTATTGCCGTCCGTAGAAATGTTCTGGATCAAAAAGTTTAGAGTACATGAGATCTCCAACATACATATTTAGCATACCAACAGCACTTCCCTCAATGTGTAAGTGTGTTCACGCAAGTGTACCCAACACTGATGTATTCTCTGCTTTCTTGAAAACGAAGACAAGACGGGCTTTAATTAAACAGATATATGTTGTAGAAGAAGAAGACATCATCCTATCCCTGCTCTTTACGTGGCGTGTGTACGGAAGCCTGCGGTTGGTCTGGTTCTGCCGCGTTGTGGATGATGATGAACAGTTGGACGCTCACCTTTTCCCACACCCTGCCGGGGAACGCGGCCCTCTCAGTCACCTTCATGTAGAGGAAACACTGACCTGCAGAAGAACCGCACGCAACCAAGGTTGACCACAAGTCACACTACATCATCATCATCGCAGGTCGAGAGCCAAAATTGGTCTTGACAACTCTGAGCACAGACCGGAATTGGTGATCACATCCTTTCTTTAAACCATAGTTTAGAATCACCAACTATGGTGTGCTCCGAGTTTGAAATCACACAGGTGTTTTGGGTCCCCAAGTTTAAAAAGTTCAACAATCACGAGAAAGGATTATGAAACTTTTTCATTGTATCTAAATTCCCCCACAAAAAGGATGATTAACAGCAAGAAGCAGAGTTGACTTTCAGGTGCTCCAAGATAAGATAGAAGTTTATTAATCCTGAAGGAAATTCTTGTGCCAGAGGTTGCTCAAAATACCAACCACATAAGCATAGCAATAGATTAATAAACAATAGTTATAAACCATAGAATACAAAATAATAATACGTTTACAAATGTACAGTGAATACGCCTAAGGAAAAATATCAGTAGGATTTTCAGTAAGCAAGCAAACAAGTTGGCAATGGTGTTGAGAAGCAGTAGTGAGAAGTAGTGCTGCACATGAGGAAGACTACTTCTTCTCACGACTACTTCTCACTCCCATTGGCAGCCTGTACGGACACCTTGCATCAGGACCAGCTCACCCTTCTCCTCGCGGATGGTGGCGTACTGGCTGTTGGCCAGCGGACAGGCCTGCCGCGTGCACAACCCCGTGACGTTGAACTCATGACGACAGAAGTTCTGAGTTTTTGTTCTGAAGCCAGCGAGGGAGAAGACCACGAGGGGAGGGAAAACCAAAATATAAGTCAGAGTCGTCATGCCGTCGCCCAAGACATCACAGACCACCAGTAAACAGTCTTGATTTCCTGGCTGCGTTTCCACTTACCTGACTTTAAAGGAGCAGAATTTGTCGTTGCCGATCATGTCCCATATCGCCTGCAGACCAGACCAGAGTCACCCACGCCGTTAAGCAATGAAAACAACCCTGACATCACACTATAGCCAGATTCACACTTGGCAATCTTTTCAAATATCACTTGTTGAAGTCTATAGTCGTCACACACAAATGTCGCAAGTAAACTTGTTAAAAAAAATCACAACAGAACCATTTAACTGGTCGGCCAATGTGGTCCCTCAACACGTGAGGTCTTGCCCGCCACGCTATCATCACATAACGCCTGTGCAATAGACAACACTCAGGGTTAGAATGCCACGCGTGTGCATTTTATAAACTGCACAAAAGCTCTGAAACTGAACGTTATACGACGGATCTATTCATTTTTTCAAATACGGTCTTTAGAACTCAGTATAATAGTGCGTAACTTTAATACTTACATCGTCTTGCTGCATGTTTGATTCCTATAGACGGCTTATCAGGCCGAATAACCTATAACACCTATTAAATGTATGTCTCTATATATAGGTATATATATATTATATATGTTGAATTTCTTCTCAATCTCCGGGGCCACATGGACGCTCAAGAAGACGACATTTTTTGTTTGCTTCTGAGAACTATCCGTGAATCCCGTGAAGAGGTATCGCGAGACTTCACGTCCACTTCTTCTTCTTCTTCCTTCTTTTCCTCCTGTTCTTCTTCGATTTCATTGAGGGGAAGTAGCGTTAAGGTGCATTACCGCCACCTACTATGTTGGAGTGTGTGTTATCTATTCATATTCATATAACCTAAATAAATAAATACATACATAAATACATACATACATACATCAAATATTAATAAATAAAATATTAATAAATAAACAAAATTATTTCTATTATAATAAAATTGGCTGTTTTGCCAGGGAAAAGGAAGGAGGTGACCTTTTAGCACAGATAATGGCAATAAAGCAAGGTCTATTTATGATGAGAACTAAGATCAGTTGTTTTATGTTCATCAACCATTAGAACTTCTTTTGGCGCTGGAAAACAGCTATGGATCAAAAGTCCTTATCATCAAAATTAATAAATAAATTTGTTATAATAACGAACAATAAATGAAGATGCCATGATTTCAAGGCAAGATCAGAAGGTTTGAGGCACTCGTCGTAACAGAAGGGCTGTGCCTGTCACAGACAAACTGTGACTAAACCATTCATCATTTGCATGAAACTTGGAAAGATCATAGTGTTGCGATGGTGTGGTGACATTAAGTATTATTTAACTGACTGTGTAAATAATGGTCCCAGCTATTTTATTTTATTTTTTACTGATACTGCACATTTCAACTGCACTTTTTTTTTACTAACCCACCAACGAGTTACCCTGGAAATCCAGAGTTCTCGCGAGAGCACAATTAGAATTTGCTCAGCAAGTACTCTGGTAATGAGTAACATGCTCATTAGCTATGCCCGTTGTTTCGAACATCAACCAATCACATCGGTGTATCTGATATAGGCGGGCCAGAGGCGGGCTAAACAGATGACGTCAGCGCTGCGATGGAATCAGTCCGGAATCAGTCAGTAAACATTGCAAGATGGCTATCGAACATTTTGACTGAGTATCTGTACAAACTAGGGATGCACCGATACTTTTTTTTACTTAATAAAACCATTACAGTTCTAATGACTTTGAAAACATGTTATTTTTTGTCTGGGGGGGGTGCTCCGTTAATTCGCGGTTCTGATGGGGGGGGGGGGGGGGGGGTGCTCCGTTGTTCTGATGGGGGGGGGGTGCTCCGTTAATTGGTGGGGACATGTCCCCAGCGTCCCCACTAAATTCTACACCCATGCTCGGTACTATGCGCAGTTGCTATTAAACATCCATAAACGACAACTCGGTCGCATCTCTTTATTTCAATATTCCTTGGCTAATAATATTACAAGGTTAACGTTGCGTTGCCAAAGTGGTATCTCCGTGGTATTTCCATTAGGCTACATTTACGTCTCTCTGTCAAACTATTCTCCAAAACAAACTCGTTTCCGTCCTCTGGATACGTCACCCCGTGTATTCTTCTGATTGGTCGTAGTGTTATCCAATTGCGTGCAGTGATATTTTCAAACGCATTCTTGGTGCCGCCCCTCGAGTTGGGCCATTTTTATTGCTCATTACCAGACCTACAGCTTTCTAGATGTAGGTCTGGATTTCCAGGCTACCAACGAGTAATACATTGAGAGGATTTTGTTCTCAAATAAATAAAGCTTTTTTATGTTTGATAATCTTCAGGAGAGTGATGCATTATGTGATGGGTGCTTGGGTCGAGACCTACGGGACAGTGAAGGTTATACACAAGACTTACTGTATTTTTTCTGGAGGCCTATATGTTGCTTGGTGTTTTGAATGGTTGCTAGTGTGTTATGCCCTGTTGTGTTCTGGATGTTTGCTGGGGTGTTCTTGTTGGTTGTTCTGGGGGGTTTCTAATGTGTTCTAAGCAGTGTTTCTGTGGTGTTTTAGGTAGTTGCAAGGGTGTAATGGTTGCTTGCTAATGTGTCATGGGTGGTTGCTATAGGGCCTTCTAGGTGGTTGCCCTGGGTAGATACCACAGTGTTCTGGGTGATCATTATTTAATTCACATGTCAAAAGATTCCTAGTTAAAATCAGAAGGTATGAGGCACACGTCGTAACAAGAGTGTTGTGCCTCTTCACAGAGAACCTGTGAGTAAACCTTTCATCATTTGTATGGAACTTGGAAAGATCACAAGGGTAGGTTGGTAAGGTAAATGCCTGTATGATTTTACTGACTGAGTAAATAACGGCGACAGTTTTGTTTTTTTTGCACTGTTCAACGGCCCTGTTATTATACACACTCACCATCGACTAATACATTGACAGGATTTTTTTCACAAATACATTTTTTATGTTTAAAAAAACCTCCTCAGCAGATGTTTTTAGTTGCCTACCATGTACAGTAAATTGGAAATGTAAGCTGCCTGAAGCAGTGCAGCAGTAATTTGTAATATGGTAAGCACATTACAATTTACATTAAAAATATCACATATATGATGCATCTATATATTCATGTTGAGAGTAGTTATATAATCATATATACAAGCAGAACCTGTTGGTAAGATGTTGAGGGCATTTTGTTATAAATATTATTTTGTTATGAATATTATTTATATTATAGTTATTTGTTATAAATGGCATAGCCATCCCTCAGCTATGAGTGAGTGAAATGCACTATGAGAATATCTGTTATATCTGTGTATGAGCCTACCTGCAGCAGCTTAACAATTACAGTAAGGCTACATGTTAAAACTTAATGGCCAAAATATATATTGAGTAAGAAGAATCAAGTACACAAACAGTTCTCACAGTGTTAACTGTTGCAATAATATTGTGATGTTGGAAATTTATTCTTAAATGTTTTATCTTGAATTATTAAGTTACACATTAGTAGAAGAGGATGTACTGGGCCTAAAACATGCTATAATTATATTGTATTGTATTAGCATTAGTATTTTATCTTTACGTGTTGCACAATATTGTGATGAAAAGTTAATTAATATTAAGTTACATATTCACTTACTTAATACTTAACAAACTAATAAAAACAGTCGCATCACTACTACCCAGTAATTAAATGTAACTTCAACGCTCATCTAGAAGCACTTTAACAGATAAACAGTTAATCAGGAACAAGATGTGATTAATTGATGAAGTTCCAAGTGGGGATCAGAAGGTTTGAGGCACCAGTCGTAACAAGAGGGCTGTGCCTTTCACAGACAGGCTGTGAACAAACCAATCATCACTTGAATGAAACTTGGAAAGATCATGCGGCTGTGCTGGTGAGCTGACAATATGTATGACTTTACTGACGGAGTACATCATGGTCCTAGCTATTTTGAACCGATTTACTCATTTAAATTGCGCTGTTTTTATTAACACAACATTGATTAATTTAAATGTACATTAAGGGGACTTTGTTCACAAATAAATAAAGCTTTTTTATGTTTGATAATTTTCTGCAGCGATGCATTGTGGGGCGGGTGCTTGGGTTCAATATATAGACAGTTAAGCAGCACCCTCTAACGGCCCGGAGGTCACATGGAGCCAAAGAGAAAAACAACCATGACTATTCTTTTTGTTTAAGAACAAGATACACATTCGATTGAAACCAGACATCATTCGGTAATGCACCAATTTCTTAATTAACATAATTAATATTAATATTTCTGTTGTGATATCTCCATATACTTGAATTCTATTTATTGGATCATTTGTCTTGCCACCTCGCTTAGACAATTGTTTTGCTGACTGAATATATATTAGCTCTTTACAGTATTGCCTCACATTCATTCACCGACGGCGGTGCCAACCATGCAAGGTAACAACCAACACGTCAGGAGCAGTTAGGGTTAGGTGGTGTCTTGCTCAGGGACACCTCCACACTTAACTAGGTGGAGCCCGGGGATCGAACCAGCGACCTACCTGTTGCCAGACAACCGCTCTTACCTCCTGAGCTACAAGGTCTTTCGACCTTGTTTATAAACTATTATAAACTATTTTGTCATGTGTTTGTATTAGGTCACAGATAAAGCAAAGGGCTATAAATAAAATGGACTCAGATTAGTGGCCAGATGTCCACCTCTGTAGAACAATTATTAATTTGCTCACCTGGACAAACCTGGAAAAAGTGAATGACCAGCTTTGGTCATTCACAATGAAATTACACATACTCACTTAAAAAAAACAGAGAAAGTTTATTTTAGTAAATATTGTGAGCTTTTCACATCTGTACAACACTGGCATCTGTGGTTGGCACTCTTTAAAAGGGACAATCCATCTTAAAACAGGATTCCAAACCGTTTTTTTGCTCCTGTGTGGAGGTTTCCAGAGAACAGCGGCAATCTATCATCGGCTACATTAATCTAAAATCAGAAATTGAGCTCGATTCTGTTTAAGAGTGGATTTGTTTACTCCAATAACCCAAAGTATCTCCTTGAATACACAGTACAAAAAAAGAACCAAAATAAAATGGCACCCGAAGCCACAACGGACAGACTCGGCAGAACAACTGAAAGAAACTACGTTAACATGCAACTCACATTGCTTTATACTCTGCTATATAGGCATGCAAAAACAACACTGCTTTAACAGGGTCCAATTGACGAAAGACACGGAAACAATATGTGCACACACACTCATCCACACACACAGTAACACAACAACAGTATTCTGCGAAATATGAACGTCACGTAGGCTACTGCAGGAACATTGGATGTCCATCTACTGACTTTGTGTTGCCATGGAGATTTTAAAAAGGTTCTGGATGCTGTAGGAAGTTGTGGTTCAGCCCGACAGCTCGGGGCAGCTCGGCCCCATCTCGGGCGGAAGTCGGGATGCGGATGGACGCAGAGTCTAGACTGGGTGATTGGAGCTGAAGTGCTCTCCCAGAGACCCACCGTCAGACCACCACGAGGGGAGACCAGAGAACCAGCCAGGTTACAGTTGTGATCGGTGTGAAGCCATCAGGTGAACCGACGACTGGCAAACATCTTAACTTCAGAAAAACAAAACACATTTTCACCCTTTGAATCCAATGTCACCATGAGAACAATGTTCTCCAGACCGCCGTGGACATACAGCCTGGTGGTGCCGGAGCTCTGGACAGAATAACTTTTTTTTCCCTCTTTTAAAAAGGGAACAAATGTAACCAACTTAAAAACAATCTGTTCAACCCCAAGTATGAGTATACCTCTCTCGGATTAGATAACCGATAAATAGTTCAACTTCTTGCTTGCTACTCTGATGAGGCGATGCCCTGTTTGGGGAGGTTGGAGGTCCATCAACAGTAGAGTATATGTGACCAACCCACAGTGAACAAAGGAAACAAACAAATTGACAAGCCAAGTAAAAAGCATAAAAAAAGACAGCAAAATTATATATATGAGCAAGAGATGTACAGTGTTCAGAACATATTCACATATCCACCTCTTATTCCCCCTAGTGGCCATCTTGTCTCCAAGATGGTTCTGAACGCTAGCTGGGTGGGGGAACTGAATGCAGAATTACGCATTCAGATCCTCCATCCAGTGAAAGTTTGGAACCAAGATGACCACGAGGTGAATAAGGCCGATGGCCGTTCTTCCAAAACTGATTGGTCTCTTTGAGATGGAGGGTTCCCAGTCGTGTCTTGTGTTTGGACAGAAGATGTTTGTGGAAAGCACGCCGTTAACCCAGTGGAAGTCCCTGCTTGGCAGGCATATATGAGCCCCCACTAAAGCTATAGACATGTTTATTTTTTTAAATCTATTCTACTGACGTTATGCGGATGTTTGCATTATCTGGTGAAAACAGATTGCTAAAAAAAGAAAAAAGTTAAAGAAAGTAGTTTTAAATGTAAAACAATAGAACATATTCAGACGCATTTATACATTACTATTTCAAAGCAGTTTAGATCGATGAGGGGGGCAACATCAGAATAAACAATTATTTTCTTTTTCTTTTTTTTTTTAAGAGTATACACAAACACAGACAGAAAATAAAGTGTTAAACTCTGTAGCATCAGTCTCCCTCCGTTGCTGGGTGAACACCGGCAAGTCACGCATATCGCTTTCCCCTGGAGTCTTTGTTCTGCACCCGGCAGCATAACAGTCAAAACCGTTGCCATTGGAAATGTGGCCAGTAAAAGGGCTCTGCCGTGGGGATATGTGGTCGGTGAAACACTCCGCTCTCATTGGACACACAGTCAGTAAACTGCTCTGCCATTGGACACATGCTCCCGTACTTCTTGACCTAGGTAGATCCGTAGAGGAGGTCTATTGCAGGTGGTTCTGAAACAAGGCAATGGGTCAACTTTCCAGAACACGCCGAGGACGCGCATCAACCTGTTTATTCACACCGTTTAACATTAAGGACTCTTGGGCTGTATATCGTACTTTAAATCCCCTTCATTGACCCTTATCCAATGAAAGAAGAGGGCGATTCTTCCAGAAAGAGAGCGATTTTCTGGAACCAAACAATATTTTATTGGATGGGCTGATCACTTCTGGGTGTGCAGTTTCTCTTCTCGCCTTTGTCGGTCAAATTGACGTGAAGCCTCCTCTTCCTCCTCCTCCCGTGTACCACCCTCATCACCACCTCTGAGAGCAGAGAGTGCCGAGGATGGTGCAGGGGAGGTGCTGGAAGGTGGGGTCACAGCACACGTATCTCAAGGATGTTTTGAGTTGTTGTTGTCATCACCCCCCCCCCCCTCCCCATGTCTTATCAAAGGGGTCCGGGGTCTTAAGAGGTCTTGACCAGGTCGTAGACGTAGATGTGGAAGTCGTCGTCAAACTTGATGAAGTAGACGGAGGGCTTGGCCTCCACCTGGTGGATGACCATGCCCCGAGCGCTTGCCCCCGTCCTCCTTGGCGTACTCCACCTGCTTCCCCACCAGGCTGTCCACCACCTCCCCCGGCTCCCGCTCCGCTGGCACGCTGTCGTCTGGGGGGGGTGGAGAGATGGAGAGAGAGAGAGAGAGAGAGCGAGAAAGATGGAGAGAGAGACGGAGCAAGAGAGAGATGGAAAGAGAAAGAGACAGAAATGAAGAGAAAGAAAGAAATGAAAAGATAAAGAAATTAAGAACGAACGATACAAAAAGAAATGAAAGGAAAGGAAATATGAAGAAAGATAGAAAGAACGAGAGAAAGAAAAAAAGAAGAAAAGAAAAAACAGATGAATTCAAAGAATAAATTAGTGTCATTATGTGGAACTACACAACTAGAAATTAGAATTACAAATCACACTGTCCATTTCCAGTCAGCTCTGGCTTGTGGTCGGCATAACCCGTGCGTGAAGGAAACCCACTGGAGTCGGGCATGATCCTCAGATCCCCCTCCTTGTAGTCATCCAGCAGCTGGTACATGTAGAGCACGGGGTCCTTCTCGTAGGTGATGTAGAACCAGGTGGTCATGATGGGGGCGCGGGCCAGCACCATGCCCCGCCACTCCTCCTTGGGGCCCTCCTCCGTCTCAAACATGTGCTCCACCGCCTTGCCGATCATCGTCTCTGCCAGCATGGTGTCGGTGACGCGCGCTCGGGCTGGGGGGGGTGGGGGGTAGGATAGGTCAAGAGTTTGATGAGGTCACTGTCTTCATCCAATAAAAGGACCGTAGATGCAAAGCACATTGTCCCCAAACTGTCCATCCATTCAGAAACTGCCCATCCGTTCGGAAAACTATATTAAGTCAACTTACTCCTACTGCATGCTGCATGGATATCTTTGTCTTGTTTTGGTTTTTTAATTGAAAACCAGACACTCATGATGTTGATGATAGAAGGACAGCATATTCATCGTGGGTAGCTCACCTCGACAATGCTATAAGAAATGAAACGCTGCAAAACTGCACCCATTCACCCTTTTCAATCCACGTTTAACAATGGGGTTTCTGTCAGTTGTTAACCTTCACTCTCCAAGGCCAGCTTGCATGGCATGCACAAGAGAAAACAATACCATACAAAAGCGCTTACCGATTCTGTCAGGCAGCACCTCCAAGCCGATCACCCTCTCGTCGCTGTACAGCTCCAGGCCGTATATGCAGTCAAAGCCGTCATATTTGATCAGGTACAGAGAGGGGTTGACAGGGACCTGGTCCAACACCGTCCCCTTCCACTGGGACGACTTACCTGGTGATACAACTAGAGGTGTTAACAGTTCACCTTTAACCCACAATCTAATTTTTGACCGACTAACACAGTCAGTTAAACAGTTCAAATGGTTATAAAATAAAAATAAAAAGGGCTGGCCCCACGTATTCAAATGTTCAAAGTATCCTTTGTTAGAATATATTCAAACATTATAACATTACTCTAAAGTTTTCGGTTGTCGTTTAGTCCACCTTATACCGTCATCATTTGTTCACGTTACATTCCCTTTCAGCAGTTACCTTTAATCAGCGAGGTTGTCAGTGACGATGACATACTCTTAAGGCGTTCTGTTGTTATTTGGCCATAGCCATATGCATCCATACTTTTAGCAAGTAGTAGCTGTTTTTTTCCCACAACCGAGATGATGTTTCTTCCGCTAGTGCACTGTTCCACTTTGGAAAACGAGACCGAGGGAGCAGTGAGGATTTGTTGTCCCTGGGAGCACTTTAAAGTAACAGACATCCTGTTAACCGACAGCCTGTTAGCTTGCTGTATGCTAATTGTAACCAAGTGCTTTCATAGCTGATGAATATCATTGTCTAGTTCTAATAAAAGCCTTAGTAATAATATGCTTTATTTAATAATGCTGGGAGCTCATCCTCACAGGCTTCTCAGAGCCAGTCTGCCCATGACACTACTCAGACAGCACTGGATTTTAACAGGTTTAGGTGTTTAACTATTTGACTATACCTTCGGAAACGTAGCGATTATAGGAAGACTGAAATCTGAAAGCATGGAGTCCAGCCAGCCATCCTTTCCAATGATTCCATCTAAATGACATTGGTTATTTGTGAGGTCAATTTTTTTATAGCACATTTATTAATGGTTAACGACTGGTTAACAAGTGTCGTGTTAGTTGTCGCCTGTGTGCACGGGAGGATGGATTGATCGCTTAGCCGATCGACCAAAATGAATTGATCCCTTTTTTGATCATCAAATGAGTTGTTGATGCTGACGAGAAGCCTGTCTTTTAAAACTATTCTTGACAAAGAATGACAATGTTTTCATATAAGTTTCTGTCTGACCAGCAGTTGAAAAAAACAATGTTTAAGTTGACGAGATAGTAGTCTACCTCAGGTCCCTACAATTCTGATCTAATCTCCAAAAGCCGATTGAAAATATGATGCGCATTTCAACAGAGAAGGATTTTGTTCAAATGTTTAACTCACTTGTCTCACTTGACACTCCACAAATAAAATAGTAAAGAAGACCTCCATCTTCCATAACAGGCGGAGGCTAACTTGCATTACATTTGTCAAATATGTAATTTTTTTTATAAATTATAAAGACATTTGTCTTTACACAATTTCTAGAAAGAACAAGATGATATAAATTCTTCATGGAAATCGTTCAATTATTCAGCTCATTTAGTAGACAGTCTACTTCTCGGCCAATAGTGGTGGTGGTTGTAATGTTGTGTACATACTGCCTTCCTTCCAGATGTGCTGGATCCTACAGCCCACGATGTTCCTTCTGGGCTGGCCTAAAGCCTTGCCGGGTTCCACACTAGTCCTCTGCTTCCTGTGCACACGCACACACACACACATCATGCAAAACAGCCAGAGCGACGATATACATACAGGCAGACATGAAAGCTAAAAGAGGCAGGCGGGAAGAATGATGGAACAAGAGAAGACCGTGTTTGTTTGTAAGCGATAACCCTGCGCTGGTTTTGATTCCCTCGCCACAGGAGGGCTCAGATCAGAGCAGAGGGGTGAAACTCACTTGTGTGAATTCTTTTTCTTCATCATATTTGCAGATACGCTGGAATGCCCTGGAACACACACCAAATGTGTCAATTTAGAAGACTCTCCATCACTTAAGTGTCCAGTGTATTCGTTACCGCTACTAATTAGACAAAGTACAGATACAGTATGCCATGTCAATTTAAAGACCGAACTATATGCCAGTTTCTCCCGAGGACAATTTTGCTTCAATGTTAACACTGTGACAGTCTGTGTACAAAAGCCTGAACAGCATCTTAATGGAAGAATTGCACTTTTACATAAAAAGAAATGTCACACTCTGCTATTTTCCAATATAAGGGAGGACTGCTTCATACGCGTGTTGCGAAAAATGTGCAGTATGCAACATCAACTCTGTTTCAGCTAAATATTTGCAGAGAAGTTGGACCATTTCCGTATCTTTTTCCAAATCACACCTCGGGGCAACTTAAACCCTGGACCAACGACGTCTCATTATCAGTTTTTTGTGTGATAAGCGTTGACAACACGTGTATGAAGCAGTACTCTCATATTAGAAAATAGTGAGTGTGACGGCTCTCTCTGAGGCGTAGTTACTTGAACTAAGGCACATTCTTGAATGTGCGCTGGAACGTGGCTCGCCATCTAGCTTTCCATTCCAGCTGTTCATCCGTACACGCGGCAGGACCGTCTAGCGATTCGCCCGCATAATGAAGAATGACTTCTGCCACTCGATCCAATCCATGTCATCATGGAGTCACACAGCAGCAGGGCTTCCGAAAGCCGTTTAAACTTGGCACTCAAAAGACAACTTCAATGTGTCTGTGGGACCCAACTGGAGTGGGGCACACTGCAAAGTGTGTTCCGAGCGTTCTGCTGTGCATTGTCAAGCCCCTCCGAGCCACCGCCAACCAGGTTGCAACCCCTCTGGGCGTCCCAGACCCACAGATTAAGAACCCCTGTTGTACTGTAAGGATGATCTTGTCTGCTGTTTAACACATCATACATTTTTGTGCGAGCTTGCCACTCACCGCCCTCTGGTCTGGGTCGCGGCGCCGCTGGAGTCTTGAAGGGGGTCTTCATTCATCCACCTGGTGGGGGGCAGCCAGGCTGCCAGTCCGGGATCAACGCTAGGTTCTACCACTCCGCTAACAGACCCCCAGGAGGCGGAATTACATTCAGCCCGTGCCAGACTGCAGACTGGGTACAGGCTATCACCTGGAGTCCAACTGCAGCATCACAGGAAAGGATGAAGAGAAAAGTGGGGGGGAGGAATGTGTGAGTACCAGCAGACACATGTTGTTAACCCCTTGCAGTGGTTATGATGCTGGTGTTCTGGCCTGGTTTATCAATAATAAAAACAGACTGATTGTTTGGGAAGAATGTGGCCTTCTGTGTGAAAGGTCATGAAGAGACATGAAGTGCAGTTAACAGATTGATATATGTAGACATCACCCCATTTCTGGCTTAAATGAGCCCAACCTGCATCTTGTCAAGAATTGGTGCAAATTTCATTTTCATATTGAACGCATACAACAATAAAAACATGCCATTGACAACAGTGCTGTAAATCTTGATTTGTCCATCAATGGTTTCAATGTTCACAATTATATTGAACAATGAAACATCACCAATCACTCCAACACTACTGCATCGACACCATTGGGATAAAAGGAACACATATTGACACATACTGTACATCTTGAAAATTATATTGGGGTTTGTTACATGAGGATATGGCAATGAATGGCGTGAGACTGACTGAAAAGGTACCAAAAACAACCCTAAAAGGAATGCTGTCCTATCTTTATTTCTCCATCAGGTTCCCCAAATAAACAGCAACTGCAGCCCAAGCCTCTGTGCTGATCCAAATACAGGCTAGCTGACAAGGTCACGCAATGAGCCAGGCGTCTGTCTGCTGCCATTAGGCAGCGCTGCGCAACCCTGGCAACAAGACAGCAAGCAGCACCGGGGAAACATGGTGGATTACACTACAAGACAGCTGACTTTACACTCAACGTGTAGCTAGTGTAGCGGAGGTGAACGTCAGCAGAACAGCATATTCCCAAAAAAGCTGGGCCGTATTTTAGCTTAGCGGTTATACTTGACATCCAATACGGCGGTTTCAGGTGATACTAAAGGTACCTGTCTTGGCCGAGTTGGACAACCGTTGGGCCGAGAGACGGCAAAGCGGAAGGTAGGACAGACGGGTTCTAGGATGATGTAGTGTCTCACTTACAACCTGTAATCTACAACGTGCAACCACACCTCGGCTGAAGTACTACACAGCCCTGCTCTGACGTGGAGGCGGGCCCCTGACAGATGGTACGGTGTTGTGCACATTAAAGATGAGAATGGACTGAATGGAGAGGATTTGAGGTAAAGTGTAGAACGTGAACATGAATGCTTTGCTGTCATAATAAAGGGGTGGGGGTGTGGGGGAGGGGGGCAATTGAGCAAGGCAGCCTAGCCAGGTGTCACTGAACAGGCCATTGGACTTCAGATACCCCCCCCTCTGCACCCAACAGTACATATGGCAAGAAGGTAGCCTCCACCAGACAGTAGACCAGAGCCATTGATCAAGGTGGGCGTGGATCCATGTGTCTGTCAAAGGGTTCCACTGGGGAACCAATTCCACATGAGGTCAGACGACTGCCAACCTTAGGCAGAACCCCCGAACCAATTTAGGAACCTGTTTCAAAGGCTTTACTCTCTCAACACAATGTACACAGATTAGTCAATGCATATTTCCTGCATTGCTGCTAGCACACCATTGCAAGTCTTGCAAGGCTCCCGTCAGAAGCTCACAATCCTGCCTAAAACCCTTCAAATAAAAAAAAGATCATTTCTATCACAGATTGACGTCTAGATCTAGGTTTCTATGTTTTATTATATATCATTCAGATAAGATTGACAATACAATGCATGCAATAAGACTATGACCTCATCAATGATGGACAGTGTGATGTGATCAACTCCCTTTACCCTTTCCTTTTTAATGACTGGACTTGCTATGTAATTTGCCTAATGGGGAATCTCCCCTTTCACCAATATACTTCAGTCAACAGCTCCCAGAAAAAAATAACGTCAGAAAAGACAGACGTAGTGTTTACACCGTATAGGTGAGGGGTGGAACTATTTGTTTACTGTCGCATACGCACATGGGCATCCCTATTGATTCATGATAATCCAACTGTCAGCAATTAAACACAGGCGCCTATATAGCAACAGCATGTAACATCAAAGTCAGCCATATTGCGCTAGTATTTATAAAAACCCGCATCGGTGCCAAAAAGGCGCAAGCGAACAAAGGAAGAGGAGAGGTATGATTCGGCTTCACATGAGCAAATGCGCACAGTGAACTGCACATAATATGGCACCGGGTTAATGCAGACAAGGTTGCATAATATTACAGCAAGATGAGTCCTAAGGCCGAAATATCTTACCTACAGAACAATCAGTATCGCCGCATATCGGGTCGACCGTAGCTCTAAATTGATCCCTTCTGCTCCCCCTTGTATACAACCCAAATTCTTCCACCGCCGAGTCCCGCCTATCTTCTTATGCCAAATAGTGACCCAGATGAGCTAGGCGGCGCGCTATGCTGCTATATGTTCCTGCGAAATAATGAGATTTTCTTCTGACCCGTTTTCTTGCCCTTTGAGCAATGAGCCATTAGATACGATACGATACGCAGGCGAACAAAAACAGTGTTGTTAGCATTTACCTCCAATAAATGTTAGCTTTACAAGTAGCCGTTGGTGGCAAAAAATTCACTGCATTGTAATATAAACCGCGGCACAGTAGGCGGCGTGTTCTTTCGGACGTAACCAGAACCAGTCACCGCAGTTTGCATTACCTGGTCCAGGGTCAGATTATGGATGTGTTTGACGGTGTGTGTCTCCCTTAATGGCGCTGGGCGGAAAAAAACGAATGGCGCCCCTACAACTGACCAGAGAGCAGTTGGTCGTGTTGTGAGGTTCAGGAAGAGGCGGTGCCGCACACCGGGAGGAAGTCAAACGTTTACTCGTTTAGTGTCGTAGAGGTAGCTAAAGGGGCGGTGTTTTGCTCCTTCACCGCCATTCAACTGTGAATGTAAATGCACCGCCTGTGCGAGTGGACTCACACTTTATACTTGAGCGCTCTTTCTCAATATGCAAATCACAGTGGGGGGATTTTGAGTAACGAAGGCCGAGCCTCCTCATGATTTGGAGATACCGACCAGCAGGGCTTCAACGCTACCCTCGTTACTGTTACCTGGAGTTCGGGATAGTTCGCAAAAACGTCCAGAAATCATACACCCTGGAAGAAACGCAGCAAACCCAGGCGGGTGGACCACATGGACTTCATGTGAACGTCGTCACGACAAGATGTGAAATGAATCAGGAGAAAACAGCGACGGAGGCCAACGACACTATGTTGGTTCGAGGCTCTGTAAGTCCGCGACATGGGACACTGCTGCTTCATACTAATACTGTACGATAGCGACGAAAAGTACAATGACATCCATAGTGGACCACTGACGTGTAGTTTGCTGTATATTTGAAGCGTCGTGGCGTCGCGAAACGTGTGTCCCCTCGTTGTGTAAAGACGCGGATGGTGTTGGTGGATGTAAACAGCTCGCCTGTTAGCCGACCTCCCAGGTGCCGGTGGCTACATTACAATGGACATAAACTAGCTCACTGGAAACGACTGAGATAAAAAAAAAACTTCAACGCAACACATTTGCGCGATTCAGAACGTTTGAGAACGTACTGTAAGCCGAGGTCCACTGCCGTTACCCTTTATGCTTTCTTGGACGTAGTGTTATTGCCGCGTCCTTATTATTGGCTACATAATTGAAGTGTAAATACATGAGTTCCTAAGCATGTACGTGTATTGAGTGCTGTAGGCCTACATATAGCCACACCTGTCCCGACGCTGGTGGACCCTACGTTCCTAAACAGTTTTCAAGGAAGACTCCAGGCAACTAATAGCTGTGTTGGATGTTCACAATGCTCGCCATGACCAGCATTACCGTGGGAAAGTGTTTGGACTGTGATGGACGTGTTCACGTTTACACGTCTTGTGCTCATCTCCTATCCTACCACAGCAAAAGCTGCTATCTTATGATTAGAAGTGTATTGTTGTGGTAGTGAATGACACACACATGCATACATACATGCATACATACATGCATACATGCATACCCGAAAAGTGCTATACAAATCCTTGTAGTAATATTAGCATTATTATTAATAATAATGAATGTGTGCTGGAATCATGACACTGAGTCTCTTTGCAGAATGGCCGAGGGGGAGCCAAAGTAAGCCATGCGGTGGTGGTCATCTTTCTAGAGTTCTTCGCCTGGGGTCTGCTCACGACACCCATGTTGACAGTGAGTAAACCCTTCAGTTAATGCGCTGGACATGGACTACACAGAGCAGTACGCTGTGGACGGACAGTCTGCAGACGACTGCCTTTCACAGTCCAGATGTTACGTTTGACATAAACGGTGGCTGTTGATTCCCCTTTCTGTATTTCCGGTACCGTATACTTTTTTGTAACCTTCTTCTGCTATTTTTATTGACACACATGCATAGGACACATCACATATGAAGTGTAGACAGAAACGTCTGCATATTCACAACAAAGTCGACGAGAACATCTGTGAAACACCTGTATGCGAAGGGTAGCACTAAAAAGGGCCTTTGCACAGACACCCACCTCCTCCTACAGAAGAATACACACGATCAACATCAGAATCGTCACCTTTTTATTTTTTGTACAACAAAAGTTGTTTGCTGTTATTTGTATGCATGTTGGGAAAATAGTTAAAAGGAGGGGTTTTGGTGTACTCTATATTATTATCAATCCATATTTCTACGCTACGTTCATAGCTATCCATAGCTTGTCCGCTGTTTTAACATCTCCATGTGTTCTCCCTCAGGTCCTCCACGAGACCTTCCCTCAGCACACGTTTCTCATGAACGGTCTGATCCAGGGGGTGAAGGTAACGTCTATCCCGACCCCCTTGCCTGTCCTTACATTTTCACCACACTTTATCGCTGTCTTACCGTCTCTAATCCACCACCAGCTTACTGTCTCGCCCACCTCCACAACTTGTCAAAAATTGGCAGCAGTATACACCTAATAAAACAACTGTGACCAAGGCCTGTTTTTGCGTGCTAACCTGCCCGCCTTTACTCTGGCCTCTTTCTCACTCAGTCACCCTTTAAAGTGGAGGTGAACCCGTGTTTCAGCTCTAATTCGAATGCTGTGAGATTCTTACAAAATGTGTCATGGGCTGAAAGTTTCTCTGAAGGAGGGGGAGACATGTTATCACCATGGTTACGACCCATGACAACTTTGTGATTCTGTTGTTGTTGTTTTTTGTTTTTTTAAAAGCTAGTACCGTCGCTGTGTATCAGCGTTATAATGAGCGATGTTGTAAGGCGCTATACTATATAAGTGTCCCTTCGTTGAGGTGCCTCAGAAAAGTCACTTAAACATTACAAAAAAGAATGTGACTCGAGTTCCCAAACTGTTTGGTGGAGAGTGGCAAAATCTTCTGGTTTTACACCTGTTATCTTGAAACAAACGTTCAAGATGTTCAAGATAATTTCAAGTGTTCTTTTAAAGTTAAAACTCTTCTACATGTTTTCATATTGTCTGGTCTGTGTCCCTTTCATTCTCAATGATGTCCATGCTGCTCTCTGTAGAATGTCTTTAGTATGTGATCTTATTCTTGCTGTAAAGGTTCTTGAGTATTTAGAAAAGCATTACACAGCATACATGTATTAATATTGTTCTGATCATATAACACATATTACCATGTTTAAAAAGAAAAGCAATCTTTGCCCTCACCTTTTTAATGCGATTTTAAAGCCTTGGAAGAGGCTTTCTGCTGCATTGATTGGTTTCTCTTAGTTCGGCCCCTCCCATTAGCGCTGTGCTCTGTTGCTTCAGGGTCTGCTGTCGTTCCTGTCGGCCCCTCTGATTGGTGCGCTGTCCGACGTGTGGGGCAGGAAGTCCTTCCTCCTCCTCACAGTCTTCTTCACGTGTGCACCCATTCCCCTGATGAGGATCAGCCCATGGTGAGTGTGTGTGTCCGTGCATTTGCATGTGTCTTCCCTCTTATTTTCCACATGGCGTGTAGTAGGCTGTGCATTAACAGGACAAATTGAATATATGAAACATTGACTTTATTCACTATGTAACACATTTTAATTTTTTTCCTACAACCCTACTAGATTTCTCTCAACTAGTCCGCATGAGACCAGAATGTTCACTTATGGTTGCGGACTATCTGATTTCGAACAAAATGGTGATGAGATGAGTCACAGGCCGTTGTTCCAATTGGCTCACTTGTGCCCTCACTCCCTTATCTCCATCTAGTGAACCCAGTATAGTGCACTATTTGAACAACAATTACAGGGGGAATTCGGACACTCATTGTGCGCTGGAAATCTTATCGGGCGTGACGTGCATGTGCTGAGTTATATAGATCAATTTGCTGTTTATAAACATTTATGATGGAATTGTGTTGTACTTAAGTTACTTTCCGCCTGCCTTGTTAGCGGAGTGCGCTTCTACGTTTGGCACCGCACTTTTATATTGTTTACAAGGTGCTGCTGCGTGCCAAGGTGGCCAACATCCGTCACGCTAGCCAGTGTAATGTTTACCATTTATGTCTTTTAAGAGGGATGTTTAGTTTTGTGAACAAATTATTGATTTTTATCTCTGCCGCCATGTGTGTCCAGCACTTGACGAAACCATACCCCTTGCCCAAACGGGAGTGCCCAAACTGCAGGGCACTGCAGATAAGCAAACTACGAGTAATATCATGCCAGTGAGTGTCCTTTTAATGGCCTGCAGCCACAAATCTCTCAGTTTTGTGCCGTATAGCCAGCGGCCACGGAAGGCACGTTGCAGATTTGATCGCTGTTTTTCGAGAAACTACTTTTTACAGTTGGTGGTGAATAAAACATTCTGCCAGCAGTAGTGACGTGAATGTGATGTTGGCTTGTTGAAAGTGGTCTCCATAGTGTTCACGGCTTAGGGATTAGGAAACAAGGAAGCAAGTGAACGGCTTCAGAGACGGCCCAGCCCTCTAATCAGACTAGACCAGGATTCATCTCTAGTCCAGACTTGTAAAGAGTTTTCTGACCCATGGAAATTATTTTTTTTGGGTCCCGAGATAAAGATGTTTCAGAACCTTTGGCGACGACCAAAAAAATGGAGTGGTGAGTCATGACTAGCATACCACTGGCTTCCATGAACACCATGACCATCAGACACAGATTGACCGAAGGAATGCATTATCATGAGGGGAAGGAGGCTCAGGGTAGAGCGAGTGGGCACTCACATGAGGCCCCTGTGACTGAGGGGGAGGGGGGGGCGGGGTGGAGCCGGAGGCACTGAGAGAATGTATCAAGAGTCAAAAGTGGGACATTTTTCACGACACGGGTCCCATTATGTTGGCTGTGATCATGCAAAAACGGTGTACACACGCAGGAGTGGCAGAATGGGATGAACCATGAATTTGAATCTCAGGCTCTGCAGACTTTGCATCACAACCGATGATCTGAAGCACCCTGAGGTCCACTAATGAACCGTGTGTTGCCGCTGGGTGAAACCACTTCTCAGTCCAAACAGACTCTTCCCATGTAGCATGACTCAAAACTCGCCGTCAGAGGAGGCTGAAAAGAAACCAAATGTACTTTTTTAATCCTGACCTAGTAGCGATGCTGTTGCAGTATCTGCATCTAAGAGAAGATAAAACCAGAAGTTGCATAGCAATAGAATAATAATACATGAGAAATAATCAGCAGTAGGTTGGGTAACATTTGTTAACCAGACGCCACATATTATTTACCCGAATCCCGTTAATCTGACAGGAATGTTGATATTGATGTGTGAATGTCTCCCCCTACAGGTGGTACTTTGCACTGATCTCCGTCTCGGGCGTGTTCGCCGTCACCTTCTCCGTCATATTCGCTTATGTGGCCGACATCACAGACGAGCAGGAGAGAAGCACCGCATATGGACTGGTAACTACAGACGCTGTGTTCGTAATACATACGATGCATATATGATGTTTGAAATTGGACCATGCATTGTTCTTTTCTTCTTTTTTTTTAATTATGATTCCAATAATGTCTACAAGAATTGAATACATTACCTTTCATCATCATGTGCAATATTCTTAATATTCTTAATATCATGTGCAATAGGCTACTACTTCTCACCCATTACCCTTCAATACCATGTAATATTACCATCATGTGCAATGTTCCTTGCACATGATGTACAAGGAACATTACAGTTCTAGCTTCAGAATGCAGATAAACACAGTGTAAAGGGATGAGTACAGTTCTATCTTGTCTTCAGAATGCAGGTAAACACAGTGTAAAGGGATGAGTACAGTTCTATCTTATCTTCAGAATGCAGGTAAACACAGTGTAAAGGGATGAGTACAGTTCTATCTTATCTTCAGAATGCAGGTAAACACAGTGTAAAGGGATGAGTACAGTTCTATCTTATCTTCAGAATGCAGGTAAACACAGTGTAAAGGGATGAGTACAGTTCTATCTCGACAAAATGATGAGGCCATGCATCTTGTTAGCTATATCATAAATATACTGTAGCTATATTATAAATATAGCTAACAAGATTCATGTCGCAAGATCATGTTTGCTACTATAGATATACCGGTGTATATATAGTTTACAATGTTGGTTATATTTTAGGCTTGTGTTTTGCCCAAGACTTGTGCCTATATTCCCATGGCCATGTCGAACCTGCTGTGTAGCCCCACCTCTTCTTCATCGTGATTGGTCAGCTGATAAAAAGCGTGCCCACATCATATGTGCATTTCTCAACATGTTAAACTAGTCACAACTTTTGAAAGCTTTTGAAATCACCCCAAGACCTATTCTGTTTTCGCTTTTTTATAAACATCTCTCAATCACTGATTGTGATTGATAGTCTTCCTCTTGATCGTACTGTGACGTACTAACTACTTATTAACCGAGCAAGGGAGGTTAATAAGTATTTTATTATATGGCAGTTCAACCACTTATTTTTCACTTCCGGTTTCCAACAAAGTCAAAGTTTCCGGTTCGGATATGGAAATCTACAGACTGCTGGTCTGGATACATGATCGCAGGACCACACGCGAGCCAATCAGAATGCAGGAAGTAACACAGCCATATAATAATATAACTTGTTGCTAACCTAAATCCACGTGGATGTGTCCCATCTCTTTGCAGGTGTCCGCAACCTTTGCCGCCAGTCTGGTCACCAGCCCCGCGATCGGGGCCTACCTCTCGTCGCAGTATGGGGACAGTCTGGTGGTGCTGGTCGCCACGGTGATTGCCGTGGCGGACATCGCCTTTGTGTTCTTTGTGGTGCCGGAGTCTCTGCCGGACAAGATGAGGCTGAGCTCCTGGGGATTCCCCATCTCCTGGGAGCAAGCGGACCCCTTCGCTGTGAGTCTGCAGCTAGTTGCTGCACACACACACATCACACCACACACACACACACACACACACACACACACACACACACACACACACACACACACACACACACACACACACACACACACACACACAGGGTTTAGTTTTGTTCATAATGATCCATTTAGAAGAGCACAACTGCATGCATGCAGCCTATTTAAATTAGTTTAAAGGCAAATCTGTCTCTGATTCTGGTGGTTTCATTTGGACAGGACGTGTGACTGAACTGACTAAATTAAAAGCCGTGCCATTTGGTACATCTAAAACAGTCTGCTAAAGGAAAGGCTATGTGGCATGAAATGGAACAGAGTTGCATAGACTTTTTAAAGGCTATTCAAATTCAACAGACTTGAGAGAGACCTTGGGCCAAAGAAATGGAATCCCATGAGTAACTCGAGGTCAGCCTTAATGACGCCTGTGTCATAGGGCAAACACCAGGGTCAGCAAACGCACGCACGCACACACACACACACACACTTCTGACTGATTGTGTGTGTGTGTGTGTGTGTCCAGTCTCTGCGGCGCGTGGGGAAGGACAGCACCGTGCTGCTGATCTGCGTGACCGTCTTCCTGTCATACCTCCCTGAAGCAGGACAGTACTCCAGCTTCTTCCTCTACCTGCGACAGGTAACCAGCCCGCACACCAAGTTATGTCAAGGTTAAAGGACAGGTTGGAGAGATTCTTTAAGTCGCTACAAACCCAAATGCACCCTGTCGACATTAAAATGATATGCAAAATACCTTCTAGCCGCTTCTCGTAGACACTTGATAAAGAATAAAATATTTCTCTCTAGGGATCTCTTCCATAATGTTTATGATTATGCTTATAATCCCTCAGTGGCAGTCCCTCAGTGGCAAAAACAATCACTTTTAGAGGACTTGTATTGATGGGCGGATTTGCCCCTAAGGGATGTATGCAGTTAGTCAGTTAGACCCAAATGATGGGGGGGGGGGGGGGGGGGAAATGGGGTCCTGGTTGAAAAATCGCAGTTATTTTTGAATCTTCTAAGAAGTTGTGTAACTGATTTTTGTTTTATTTTTTCCTGTACGCTTGTATGTTCCAGGTGATCGAGTTCTCCCCAGCAGCCATCGCTGCTTACATCGCCATGGTGGGGATCCTGTCCATCATCGCCCAGGTACTCGATCCATCCCAGGCTAAAGCTACTATTCCTAGCAAATTGCTAACTGACTGATGTTATTCCTAGCATATCACTGACTGTGATGTTATTCCTAGCATATCACTGACTGTGATGTTAGTCCTAGCATATTGCTAACTGTCTAATATTATTCTTAGCATATTGCTAACTGTCTAATATTATTCTTAGCATATTGAAATTGTGAGGTTAGTCCTAGTGTATTGCCTTCTGAAATTATTCGTAGCATATTGTTAATGTGCCACTATTACTAGCATATCGCGAAATGTGATGCTATTCCTAGCGTGTGTGTGCGTGTGTGTGTGTGTCAGACGGTGCTGCTCAGTGTTCTCATGAGGACGGTAGGGAATAAGAAGACGGTTCTATTGGGTCTGGGCTTCCAGCTGCTGCAGCTGGTGTGGTACGCCTTCGGATCCCAGCCCTGGTGAGTCGTGTGTGTTCCCTCAATTCCACATATGTTGAAATGGCATTCTTTTCTCTGGGGGGGGGGGGGGCTTCCACGCGATGGTTAGTTTGCTTGCTGACCGTACCGTAGGATTCCTATAAGGTAAAGAACACTACTGTGTGTGTTGCTCAGGATGATGTGGGCCGCAGGGACCATAGCAGCCCTGTCTTCCATCACCTTCCCGGCGGTCTCTGCTCTGGTCTCACACAGCGCCTCACCTGACCAGCAAGGTGAGCCCCTGTCTGCCCGTCCTGTCTCTCTACGGACCAACATGTGTATACGCTGTATCTATTGTGTGTGTGTGTGTGTGTGTGTGTGTGTGCAGGAGTGGTCCAGGGCATGGTGACCGGGATCAGAGGCCTGTGTAACGGTCTTGGCCCCGCCCTCTACGGGTTCATCTTCTTCCTGTTCAACGTGGAACTCAGCGACATCCAGACGGTACCTGCAGATAGCCACGCTCAGGTACGTGTGCACACACACGCACACACATATTGTATGAATTTTATTTCAAAGAGCTCATATTATACCACCAGGTGTGAGTGTGATTCACCATTCCAAGGGGCTTCACAATCTCCCCCCTTATGACATCACAAGTGGGAGTGTCCACCCAGATGTATGCTGCATGGATAGATTAGCCTACCAGTCGCTACAGTCCACTGGGTAGGCTGATCTACCCAGCATACTGGGTGGACACTCCCAATTGTGATGTCATTTCTTGGTGTCTTTTTGAAACTCTCTCTCTATTTCTGGCCAGTCTGTGATCCCCGGGCCGCCCTTCCTGTTCGGAGCGTGCGCCGTGATCCTGGCATTGTTCGTCGCCGTCTTCATCCCCGATCACCACCGGGCGCCCGAGAACAAGGCCTCCTCCTCCTCCTCCTCTGGGGGCAGCGCGGCCGCCGCCTCCGCGCACGCCCAGAACGCCAACCCTCTGGCCATGCCCACCAGCGACACGGAGGACAATGAGCCACTGTTGCAGGACAGCAGTATGTGAGGCCGTGTGCGTGTGTGTGTGTCACGTAATCCTGTCCAATCACGTTTCTCTCCCCACTCCCCTCCACCCACCCACCCTTCCTTCAAGTAACCGGTCCTCAGTAAACATATCTACTATATCCACAACACAAGACGTCCCCCCCGCCCCGCCCCGCCCCCCAACAGAGAAAAGTGGATGTGAGTGACTAGTCCCACACAAGGGCATACATAGACGCATGCATAGATGCACGCATGCGCACACTCTCACCCATCGCAGGGAGGACGCCCCCCCGGGCCCCCACCTCGTACGCACACGCACACAAAAACCCATCACAGGGAGGCCCCATCCCATTTACACACACACACACACACACAAACACACATGGCAGGGAGACCCCCACCCAATCACACACACACTCAGCCATGGCAGGGAGGTCCCGTTGGAGTGGGACAGCATTTTCTGTTGCTTGTTGTCTTGGCGGTGGCAGGCGAGGACAGAGACACTTTGCCTCCAGCTATTATTTCTGGATCCATTGGAAGACGAGACTTGTCCTGAACACCACCCCGGTGCTTCTGGAGGTTCTGACCCGGCTCTGCCTCTGGGGAGAGGGGGGTGGGGGTGTTCAGAGCAGGCCGTGGCCAATTGGAACTCTTTCCTCAGGGACCACAGCTCTCAGCAATGTCCTTCGTCGTAATATCACCATGGAGATGACATCCACGTTATCGTTATCAGCTATTCTGGAGTCATCTGTTACCTTGGCAACAACCACAGGACAGCGGGGGAAGCGGGGATGACCAGACCAACTTCTATTGGGCACTCTCCTGCCTCACTGTGTGTGTGTGTGTGTGTGTGTGTGTGTGTGTGTGTGGTGTGTGTGTGTGTGTGTGTGTGTGTGTGTGTGTGTGTGTGTGTGTGTGTGTGTGTGTTGTGTGTGTGTGTGTGGTGTGAGACACTTTCTTTTTCAAATCATTTGCCCACAATTTCCACCTTGTTTTAATACGTCGAGTGTTACTGGCCGACTAACGGCTTCATTTAATTTTATTACAACGACCAGATGTAAAAGTGCTTCTTTGGTTTGCCTGCCATATCCGAGCACTGGGCAGTTACTGACATTGTTTTAGTCCAGGTGTGTCTGTCTCCCGGCCGATTGGGAACTGTAATGACTGCTGTACTGATGTAAACTCCTGTGCCATCTTTGGATGAGGATGTTCTAAAATGACAACAAACCTGGAAAGGAAAGACATTCCAAACTCATCCGCCGCACGTCATGTGACTGCTGACTGCATCTTGGTGCTTAGCCCTGCTATAGCCTAGACTAGTTTCAGTGCTCTGCCCTGCTATAGCCTAGACTAGTTTCAGTGCTCTGCCCTGCTATAGCCTAGACTAGTTTCAGTGCTTAGCCTTGCTATAGCCTAGACTAGTTTCAGTGCTTAGCCCTGCTATAGCCTAGTCTAGTCTCAGTGCTTAGCCCTGGTATAGCCTAGCCGAGTCTCAGTGCATACGCCTGATCTAGTCTAGCCTCGTCTCGGTGCTAAACCCTGGTATAGCCTAATCTGGCCTTGTCTTGGTTTTGGCACTACCTAGCCACGGCTAAGCCATTTGACTTGTGACTTGCAGACAATTAAAAGTCAACACATGTATTATTTATTAGCTTGATTTCCACTGGAAGTTGAGGAAATTCCAATCATATCAAAATGTTCCCTTTTTAAACACTACATAAATAGTATTTTTGCTTATGCCATCTGGACCTGGATTCCATCGGACGACATGGATATTGTTAGTATACATAGGTCATATAATATTAATATATTTTGATATGGGCTCTATTCTAATTGGCTGTTGGTAACCCTGCTCGGCTGCGCAGCATCTCTAGACCCTCTGGACGTCATGGCTGCATGTAGCGAGAGCGTAGGTTCCCTTCCTGTGTGTATCACCAGGCCCACCGTACGGCGGACGTGTTGGGGTGAGCCCCCACGTCCAGGCTATACGGGGCCAAGTTTGTACAGACATTATTTCAACACATATTGTAAAGTCTTGCTCTCACACAGTCAGGATCCACTTGCTAATGCAGTAACCCTGTCTGTTCAGCCTGCAAGCGGTGCCAATAAGGATCTCCGCAAAACATCAGGCGCGAGAGGAGCCTTGCCCTGGAAGTGGTAATCCCTGTAGAGAACGGCAGTATTTAAATGCCCCGCCCCCTCTTCCCCTTTCCCCCCTCCCCCCCCCCCAAGCTCTGTAAAACGGTCGGTTATTTGACACACTGCAACGCCCCGCCGTCATGTGACGACTGTAAGGCGAACAAGATTTTGGTTACTAAGCAACAGCCCCTGCATGGCACAAGAGTGTGGAGCCAACATGGTTGCCGGGAGCAGCTTTAATGGATTCACTATGTGTGTAGAGATGCCCGGTGTACCACTCGGCTCGTTTCTAGGAGCTCAGACTTTTTAGGTCCTATCTTTTATAAAGCGGCACTTTTTTTGTTTTGTTTTCTTGATCAATATTAATGTGTGTATATATAAATATATATATATATATATCTATATATAGATAGATGCATATATAAGGTGTTTGATATGGCTAGTTTATGTAGCCTTAATTAATCTAAATAAGGAGTTATACATTTATGCAGTGAAACAAAGCTGATTCCAAATGATGCACGCTGCGTTCTTCACGATGCAGTGGGATGGCTTTTCATTTCAGCAAAACGTGTGCCTCTGAAAACGATGACAACTTTTTTTAATGGCCAAGTATATGTATATGTTTTGCATTTGTAATTGCTTAATTTGATCTTATTCTTGATTAAAATGATATAATTTTGAATCGCTTACAATGTATTAATAAAAATAAGTGATCTGGATTTGATTTGTGCTATGGATTTATTTGTTTTGTATGTCTCAGGATAAAACACTGTTTTAAGAATGCTGACTGAATCCAAAGCATCTTAAACGGTCTTGCAACGAACTTCACCCCCTTACCTTTAGTTTACAGTAAACCTGAGGAGGTGTCATGTGACCATGAGACAGCCAATGATGACATGGCCACACCAAGGAGGTGATTCACAGTATTACATGAATAACATGTGTGCATTCTAAAACTCAAAATTATTCATCAAAAAGCTTCGGAACTAGTGGTGTCTATATATATATATATATTATATATTATTATGTTTCATGACTAGCATAACATACAGGTCAGGTATGGTCAAATCTGATATACACATCAACGAGCAACACAGTCTTGAAACCTTTTTCTTTTCATTCATTTGTAAAAAAAAAAAAAGACAATTTTAATACAAAGCCCCAATTTACATTAAAGTTCGGGACTCAGGATTTTTCAACCTGGGTCTAAGTGACTAACAACAATTTTTGAAATTGGTTTCAGCAGTCAACTGCAAAATAACTACAATGTAAACCTTTGGGGCAACAGCGCCCTGTCAATATACTGTATGTCCTCTAAAAGTGCTTTTTTTTGCCACTGATGGGCTCCGATTGTTATTAAAACTGTGACAAAATTATGACAAAGTTGCCCAGAGAGAAATACAAATTTCTTTCTTTACTTTTTGTTTGAGCAAGAATTAGTTTGCGCAATAATCACTTGGACCCAAAATAATGGGAAGATGGGAAAATCCCGAAGTTACCCTTTAATATCAATATATTCATTTGTTATTAGTATGATGCCACCGTTGTACAATATTGTCCAACTGATAATCTTTCATGTGCTTTCGGTTAATCGTACGGGAGGTAATATTGTATCTATTTATACATCTTGTAGTTATTGTATCATATATACCAGCATCCTGTTCACTTGAACTGGGAGGATGTTGCCATGGAGACAAACAGATTGCTTGCAGTTAAAATGCATCTTCATGTGTCCTCACAGCAGGCAGGAGATGGACACCTTTGTGGTGGAATAGGGCATGGATTCTGAGGAGAGGTCAAAGGTCACACTGATCAAACAGGACCCGGCCCCATATGTTGAAACTCGTGTATGTCATCGTTCTACACCATCATAGCATACGATAGCACATCATGTCACACACAGGCCGATAGGGTTCCCCTGGCTAAAAGAGTCACCACTAGATGGCACCGCTAGATAGTTACCACTAGACCAGTGTGTGTGTGTGTGTGTGTGTGTTTACTTCTATCCTTCAGATGCTCCAGGTAGGCATCCAGGAACTCCTTGTCTGCACCATCTTTCCTTGTCTCCTCCTCCCTCCTCCTCCTCCTCCTCTTCTCCTTCTTCCTCTCCTCTTCCTCTCTCTTCTTCCTCGCCTCAGTCGATGGATTGTCATAAAGACGGATAAACCTACAGGGGGAGGGGGCAATGTCATTGCGCGTGTATGTGTGCGTGAGTGAATTTTTAAATCTATAATAACAATTGTTTCAACTACATCTCACATTTTCACATCATCATCCTCATCATCCTCCTCATCACCATCATCACCATTATCATCATCACCATCATCACCACCATCACCTACTTGATGTCGGGGTTGTAGCAGAGGAGAGTGGGGGTGCAGATGAGTTCGTCGCCGCTGACGACGATGAGGTTGAGGGTGGAGATGTTGGTGAGACAGTGAGGGAGGTACGACAGGCGGTTTTTGTGGAGGAACAGCGAGCGGAGCTGCTCCAACCTACACACACACACACACACATTCGTCATGAATGTTACACATGGCACAAACTCCAGGATGGAGGAGAAGGGTGTTTGGCTGGCCAAACACCTGGGGAAGGTGTGGGTCAGAGGGAGTTGGGGCGTTTGATGTGTGTGGTTGGTGGCTGGTTAAAGCAGCCTCACCTGGCCCGAGTTAGAGTCTGGGGTTGGGTGAGGCTGCACACCTGTGATGCATTAGCTAATCAATGCCCACAGGTTAAACCAGCCGTCATCACACACACACCCGGGAGAGCGCTAGCATGCTAGCATTGTTACACCTGCTCTGTCCACAGCTGTTGCTCACAACAACTACAAACTTCTACAATAAACCAGTTTATTCAACATCTTTCTGTGTCCTGGTGTCGGAGGAGCCCTGAAAACCTACTTTAGTGGTGTGTAGCAGAAGCTAATTGCTACAGCATCATATGTGCACTTTGACTTTGAATAAAACTTTTTTTTTTGGCTGAGGGGAACGAGAGATCACTCCTCTGTGTGCGTACTGCATGTGTACAGTCAGACGTGTGTGTGTGTGTGTGTGCACTGTACCTGTCTGAGTCCTCAGGTAGGTCTATCAGCAGGTTGTTGCTCAGGTCCAGAGCCTGCAGACTGCACATTCTGAGGACGCAGATGGGCACGGTGGGGAAGCTGTTCTCCGCCAGGTCCAGGTGCACCAGCTTCTTCAGACTGCTCAGCTAGACAGGAAGTAGACCATAGTCTCACATCTGCAGGTTGATCATCCTACAATCATCCCAGGAGTGTATGTCTAAGTTCAGTACAGATCTGACCAACTGTAGGGCTCTTTATAAGGTTTTTTTTCTCCCAAAAAAGTCATCTCTGTAAAGAAATATGGAGTTTCAATGGTAGCAATCAGGGAAGAGATGTCCTGATTGGTCAGAAATTAGCAGGGAGTGGTCTAAAACCTAAATGGTCTCATGCCAACTGTACCACAGTCAACCAGTACAGAAATTCCTCACTGGGAATTTCACTAGCCGATGGATGGCATTTGTAATTTATGACAAATTACACTCTAATAAGCTCTTTAAACTTACCTACAGCACCTTTAAACAAACAGAACAGGAGTCTCTCTTGCTCTCCCCATCTGTCCCTCCCTTCTCCTCCCTCTCTTGACTAACAGCTCTCTCTCTCTCTCTCTCTCTCTCCCTCTCTCTCTCTCTCTCTCTCTCTCTCTCTCTCTCTCTCTCTCTCTCTCTTTCTCTCACCTCAAAGGGCAGCTGGGCCAGGAAGTTGCCTGTGAGCTCCAATCTCTCCAGGTTCTCACAGCTCCCCAGTTCCCGAGGGACTTTGGTCAGGCGGTTATAGTTAGCATTTAGCTCCTTTAGCATGGGCAGTTTCCCTGCGAAGAGAGATGAGAGAGGCAGTGGGTCCACAAGCAGACATGTTGGACCCTGTGTTCTAAGGCAGACATGTTGGACCCAGTGTTGAGGCAGACATGTTGGACCCTGTGTTAAGGCAGACATGTTGGAGCCTGTGCTCTAAGGCAGACATGTTGGACCCTGTGTTAAGGCAGACATGTTGGACACTGTGCTCTAAGGCAGACATGTTGGACCCTGTGCTAAGGC
This sequence comes from Coryphaenoides rupestris, assembly GCA_002895965.2. Taxonomy (NCBI): domain Eukaryota; kingdom Metazoa; phylum Chordata; class Actinopteri; order Gadiformes; family Macrouridae; genus Coryphaenoides; species Coryphaenoides rupestris. Next base: position 468,522 of record PIJE02000025.1, read on the forward strand.
AGACATGTCGGCCTGCAGACGGACCTATCTCTGGCGGGAGCTCGGTGAGGGTGTTCTTGGGCAGCTGGAGGGTGGTGAGCTGACTGAACAGAAAGAGGTATTCTGGCAGCTTGCAGATCCTGGTGGAGCGCACATGCCACTCCTTCAGATGGGGCATCCACTGCAGCTCACTGGGGAACTCCTGATACACAGACAGGGTTGATTCATCGTTAACCAGTAGAATACCTTCGAGAAACGTCCTGGGATAACAGACTTTTAACTGACTTTTACTTGATTGACAATCTATAAATGACGACGAATCAGTTGTCAAAATGAGATCTGATACATTTTACAGTATACAGTACATAAGATCACAGAATGGCGGGCACATTTTTATAATAATTTGACAGGGCCTGATGATATTATCATGGTTTTCCCAGACAGATGGTCAGATGATACCTTCCACTGTTCTCCATCCAGCCTGAGAATCAGGCTGTCCTGGTCACACTCTGCACCTGGAGACAGGGAGGGAGACACACAATACACACAAGACTGTGGGTGAGAATGACAGGCCAAATGTCAGACAGACAGATAAAGGGACGGACAGGCAGGCAGAGAGGTAAAGAGAGACAGACACACAGGTAAATGATGAGTGAAGAGACAGACAGACATACAGACCGATGAGGAGAGAGACAGCTATACAGACAAGTAAATGCCAGACAGGTAAAGAGAGAGAGAGATAGACAGACAGACAGACACACAGACAGACAGGTATATGATAGAGAGGCAGGTAAAGAGAGAGTCAGACAGACAGGTGAATGATAGACATTTAAAGAGAGAGTGAGACAGACAGGTAAATGACAGACAGACAGGTCAAGTTTCTCTTGACAGACCAGTAACTGACAGACAGACAGGTAAAGAGACAGATGGACAGGTGAACAGAAAGACAGACAGACAGGTAGGGCTGGGTGTGCAGACAGGTGTGTAGCCTGTACCAGAGAGCTCTGGGTCTGTTTTGGGGTCTGGGAGGACGGATCGGTCGAGGTAGCGATGCAGAACAGCCACCTCCCGGCTCCGCAGGCTCTTACAGTGCACACGGTACTGCCACTGCTGGTTGATCCTGCACACACACACACACACACACGCACACACACGCACACGCACACGCACACACAAGCACACACACATGCACATGCATATAGATAAATACATGCAATGGAGAGAGAGAAAGGTTTGCACCGTCCAACACATGACATGACATATGACGCACACATACCTCTTGGATTTGTCTGTGTGTGTGTTTAGATCATTACGGATGCGTTGGCGTCATATGAAAGTCCTCCTCTGGCCTGAGAGTGTGTGACCTTTTCGCACAGCACGACCATAGTATTAATAGCTCAGTGTGAGCAATTACACCACAAAACACCCTCTCCCTCTCTACTCCCTCCCTCCCTTTCTCCATTTTCCTCCCCAAAGCATTGTGCTGCATTCATGCACCTGTGATTGACAGGCAAGATGGATTCACTAAACCAATCAGGGAAGAGATTGGTCAGAAATGAGCCAGGGGCTATTTAAAACCCAAATGACCTCATACAGAGGCAGGCGCAGCCAACCAGAACAGATCTCCCCACAGAGCATTTCACCCACTAATGGCTGATGGATGGTTGGGGCACTTCTAACTCCGACCTTCAGACATCCGCCAAGGAACCAGTTTGTTAGAAGTGGGCCTGGCTTGGAGCGAGCTAATTGGCTGCTCTGAGCTGAGTCCGACGACAACCCACAAGGCCCCCTTTAGCGATGCTCAAGAAGACAGGAAGTGGGCGGGGCTGGGGGAGGTCACCCAGCAGCATCATGAACGCTTGACCTTCTTATGAGGATTAAGCCCCTACACTGGTGCCCTAGCTGCAGCGCCATCGTGCTTGTGACCTGGGAGTTAATACGCATGGTAGAGGTAGACTTACTTGGCCAGAGCACTCTTCTCCACCCTCTCCTTTTCCTTCTTCTGTCTCTGTCGGTGCTTCTTGTCTCGTTTTTCCCAAAGACTGCAGATAGAGCCCAGGTCGTAGACGGGAACCCCAAGCCTCTCCAAACGCATCCTTACTGCATAGGAGATATACAGAGCCGTAGGAATCATACCAGACAGCCTTTATTGTCATGCATTCAGATTCATAGCGATGGCCTGTAGTCAAACAAATACATGAAAACCATGAGGCTTTTTGAGAAAAGCCAAACTTCTACCCGTCCACGTGGACCTCTTCATAACCCACTCCCACACATCCATCACCCAGGGCATCAGGGGGCGGACTCACAATATTATCTTAACACAAATCTTCATAACTGCGAATAAGAAAAAGTGCTATTCCCTCAAAGATATCTTGATGTAGAATGTTCTTTCTTCATAGAGTTCTTCTGAAAAACATAATGTTCAATGGGATTCATGGAAACTAAGATTTTGAATTTCTTCTTGACTTTATTCTTAACTTTAAGTTCACATTTTGTTGAGGAAACTTCTTAAGAATATCTTAAGAATATCTTAAGATACCTTTGTGAATCTGGCCCCAGATCCTCTTTCCTGGCGCCCCCTCCCCCCCCCCCCCCCCCCCCCACCACCACCCGATCACAACATCCTCTCCATTTCTAGTACCCAAATTAGTAGACACTGAAATAGTACTACTAGTAGTAATCTTTTTATACACACTGCTAATACCTAACAAGTAAAACTGGAAAAGTACAAAAAAAAATGACACAACAAGAGCAAACTCAGCCTACACCGGTGGCAGCAGAGTCCAGATGGAATCTGCCTCACTAAGAGTGTCTGCTCAGACTGTGGTCAGTTAGTCACTCAGTCAGTCACTCAGTCAGTGAGTCAGTCAGTAAGTCATTCACTCAGCTGGATCTTACCTGCGGATGCTAAACCAACTTGGAGGTCGTTCTACTGCTTTCTGTCTGCCTTCACTCACTTGTTTACTGAAAACACAGAGTTATGACCCCTGTGGCTGAGGTGTGTGTGTTCACGTGTTGATGACCCAACGTGCTATTTTTACCCAGATGACATGTGACCCCTGAAGTGTGTGTGTGTGTGTGTGTGTGTGTGTGTGTGTGTGTGTGTTGTGCATGTATATGAGACAGTAGCACTATACTATACTAAGATTACCCCCACCATACACACACACACACACACACTAACTTTAAACGACATGTGAGATGTGGTGTTTACATGTGGCCTTCTGGCTCTCAGTAGAACCGTGGTCCACTCCTTGTACGATTTATTTTTTCCCAATAAAGTAAAAATAAAAACTAATATAACAGTTGCAGTGGATTGTGGGTAGAAGGTCACCTGACTGCTGAGTGAGGACTATATATAGGCCCATTGTTGCTACAGCTCATGTGTTGCCGTGAACCATGTCGTCCACATGGAAGCAGTGCAGTCCAACTCATAGAACGCAACGATACCCCAACACAGCATTAGTACGTTTGGATCTGGATTGGCTCTCGTGTGTCTACTGCCCCCTAGTGGAGACATGGACGTGATGCGGGCACCTGTGGCAAGATCCAAATCGTCTTGTCTGCAGAAAGATAATCATGAGACAGAGTTTGGTCCATTGCGGATTTATAAATAGGCCTCCAGTGTTTTCACGTCGGCGGGTGCATTCATTATATTCTTTTATATGTATTAAAGGTGCTGTGTGTAAGAATAATTAATCCTTTCAGGGACTACATGTAGGATTTTACAGCACAAATCGCTTTCAAGTGCCAGTTTGTGAGCAGCTCTCTGTTGCATAGAACAGCTTTTGGGCTGATTTCTCTTATATTTGAGTCGGGTCGGATTTCGCGGGAAAAAGGAAGCGTGTGCGACATGTAAGCGTGGATATTTAAAAAATATATTTATTTCATAGCTTTTTTAAATGTGTACAAGGTTTAATAATGATGAGAACTAACATTAGTTTCTGATTGTTATTGACTCTCAACCCATGGAGCTCAGAATGCACTGATTCTTAAAAAATGTTGAAGGGACCCTATTATACCACCAGGTGTGAGCGTGATTAGCCATTATGATGACTAGATCAGACCACCAGTCTACCCAGTGGACTGTACCGGCAACTGGTAAACTGATCTAGTCAGCATACAGCTTCGTCACAATAACAATTTTCATCACATGACAATTTGTAAATGGCTTGTGTGTGCAGGGGCGTCGGACTGGGGGGGGGAAATGGGACTGACTACCCAGGGCCCAAAGTCGAAGGGGGGGGGGGGGGGGGCCCTCTAAAAGCCTGAAATTAAAAGTTTGTTTTTATTTGGATTTCTTTTCTTCTAAGTAATTAGTGACATAACTACAGTAAAATTGGCAAAATAAATTGCTTGATAGACTGAAATTTGTATAAAAAAGAATAAAACAAAATATACTGGAGGGCCCCTGTCACCCTCTTACATAATAAATAGCCTACTTAAACAAACATGAAGAAGATAATGTTCTCTTAATTATGATACTCCATGCAAACCTAATTTAACCACATAGTAAAAGTATCACAGTATTATATGGGTCCATATATATAATGATGGTCTAAATTATGTTAAAATTAGTTTTTGGTAAAATAACGTGACTTTTTTTCGCTCGGCCGTGGTGGGGCTCTATATGGTTTCTTTTCATGGGGCCCAAAATCCCTGGCGCCGCCCCTGTGTGTGTGTGTGTGTGTGTGTGTGTGTGTGTGTGTGTGTGTGTGTGTGTGTGTGTGTGTGTGTGTGTGTGTGTGTGGCCCAAGTCAGGCTGATCAGGCTCTGGGGCTGGATGAGGCTGCGCACCCGTGATTGCGCACTGGGCAATCCAGGCACACAAGATAAACCAGGCATCGCACACACACTCAGGGAGAGAACTCTGACAGGAACATGTCAGCAGCTAACACCTGCTCTGGCTCATCTTGCCAATTCTACAATAAACCAGTTTCAACAATCTACCTGTGTCTTGGGAGTTGGAGGGGCCCATCAAAGCCACATGGTGGTGTGGTGTGTGTGTGTGTGTGTGTGTGGTAGGGTCTACTGCCCCACACGCCACATTGTCCCGAATTTTTTACTTTAAAAAATTCCCGCGGCACACACACCTCGTCACTCATTCTATTGTCTTTAATTAACAAGGTGATTACTGCTCTACCTGCTGGGGCTGCACGATTACTGGTGTTCAAGTCGACCTTGACAGAAGGTGTCCAAAAAATTAAGTAACTATTACTTAATTTTAATTAAGTATTATATTATGTAAATATAAATCATTTCCAACATTCAAAATGTCTCATTCGGTGTCAGCAATTATATGGGGAACATTTTTTAATGAATAAATTGGTTTGGCATAGGTTTACAACTCAGCGTGTGTAATCCACGCCGGCACAACAACATTATAAAAGAGCTTTTTTATTGTAACATTTAACTGAACATTCATTCCTGCACGGGTCTGATTTTCAAGACCCGCTCCCGCCACCCGCACATATAACCCGACCCGACGGCACAAGACCCGCAGTCATCCGCATCTTCTTTGTTTCCCCAGAACCGAACCCGGGGAAAAAATTACGACAAAATGTCACCCGAAAATCCCTTTTTTTTCGGGTCACAGACGCTCAACCATGGCAAATTATTTGCAGTAATTAAATAATATTTTTTTGGACCAATTAAGTGAAATTGGATCATTTCCCTCACGGCACACCTGACGATCTCTCACGGTACACTAGTGGTTGAAAATCACTTGCTTCACTGTGTGTGTGTGTGTGTGTGTGTGTGTTGAGTAGTAGTAGTAGTGTATGTGTCTTATGGTATGAGGTATCCATGGCTCTGAGTTATGATTGGCCTGAGGGATGAGTGATGTCATGGCTGGGTTCGAGATAGACCACTATGTGCGTTGGAGATATGATATTTTGACATTTTAACTCTCTGGAGGACGTGAAAGTCTGATATCCAACCACATTAGACACACACACGCACATACTTTACACACAGATACACAGACACGGACAGACAGACAGATACACACACACACACACATACACACACACCACACACACATATAAATCCTTGCCGCGCAGAATATGTGCGTGTATTAACACAGGACATTTGACCCAAGCAACTCACACCTACTTACAATGATGTCATGTTCAATTCACAGCTCCTTGTGTGGATGCGTGTGTGTGTGTGTGTGTGTGTGTGTGTGTGTGCGTGTGCGTGTGCGTGTGTGCGTGTGTGTGTGTGTGTGTGTGTGTTGGGGAGATCATAAAGGGAAAGGAAGCTAAAAATTGCAGTGCATGGATAATTCTTCTCTCTGTCTCTCTCTCTCCCCCCCTCTCTCTCTCTGAGGGAGAATATTCTGGAATATATTAGTTATTATATAACTTTTTTGATCATGTCTGCCATGTCTAACCGACAATTTTATGTGATAATTTCATGGTTCAATGTATTATTATTATTATTATACATGCATACAGACTTGTAGGACAATTATACACACACACCCACACACACACACATACACACATGCTATATAGACACACACACACACACACACACACACACACACACACACACACGCTATATAGACACGCACACGCACGCGGAGTGTGTGAGGCTGGTCAGTGTCTTTCAGTGTTGGAACAGAACAGGAGGGGTTGGACAGACAGAGAGAGCGTCCGGTATCTAAACTTCACAAGGTCTGTATCAGCTGTCTCTTGCTCTATCAAATCCTACAGGCTTCATCTTTTAATTGTAACTATTTTTATTCACACTTTGATGCCCAGAGTATAGACAAGATGTACAGTTGATGTATTTTCAAGTATATCTGTGCCAGAAAACGGGAGAGGTTGAAGATGGTTAAAATGTTTTTTAATGTTTGATTCTGGTTTCAACATGATTTTAGAATTTGAGCTTTACTTACTGGAACCTGGTCTGGTACTTATATTGGTAAACTCTTTGGCATACAAATAAACACAACCTTATTTTAAACAGCAAGGTATATTAAATGGTCATTCAATAGTAATATGTGTCACTCTGTAACAATGTAACAATACATTTACCTGTCCAAGACCAGACACATTTTTGATGGTCTTGGTCTTGAAATGGTCTTGGATGGACTGGTCTTGGAAGAATCACTGTGTTCAAAGTTGCATAGTTTACATACTGTTTTGTAATTTAATAGATGTGCCCAATTGTAGTGAAGTAATGGTGCAACTATGAACATAAACAAGCGACCTACAATGAATGATGTCCTCAAAACATACTTATTTTGTAAAAATATGCTTTTAGAAATGTTTTCTATTTCAGGCAATCTTTTAGGCAAATGTGTAGCTAGTATATAATGATAGTCACGTGGACGTGGACTCGACCGAGGTGGTCTGGACTGCATACTGATCATTTGTAAACTAAAATGAGGAATAAGGAATCTATATTCAACACTCAGTGTGTCAGAGTGTGAGATGTGGGTTCTCGGTAGTGGTGGGATGTGTCTTGAAGATGTGGGGCGTGGCGGGGGGGGATTTCTTCAGAATAGAACATAGTGTGATCCAGAAGAGTCTGGATTGGGAATGGTTTCCATAGTGGAGGCCGTGCCAGAGACGCTGTCCATTAGTGGACCCCAGAGGGTAGGCTAGGGATGTAGGGAGGGATGACAGATGGGTGTGGGTGGGAGGGTGCAGGCCCAGGGACAAAATTGTTGTTAACATGATCATTGTTGTTTATATTAATAAAAATATATTATGTATTCTATTATGTGTTTTACTTTAAGATTGTACATCTTTGAATTGAACACATTATATCAATGACATTGATGACACAAAGTAATGATAATATAAAGGTACAGTGATTGTGTGTTATGGTATTGTGCGATTAAGCACAGTGTATGGATCATCTGGAGTGGTTGGGCCTGAATGTATCGTGTGGTGCAGATGAGCATCGCTCTGATTCATGACAAGGACCACGTCAAGAACTTCTGGGAGAAGAAGATTGTGGCCGATGAACAGCACAGCGAGACCGAGGAGATGAGGAAGTCAAAGAGCGCCCTGAGGAAGTCAGTCCCTGCAAAACACACATCATCACCTCCCCTCAACACACCTGTACCATCATCACCTCCCCTCAACACACCCGTAACATCATCACCTCCCCTCAACACACCCGTACCATCATCACCTCCCCTCAACACACCCGTACCATCATCACCTCCCCTCAACACACCTGTACCATCATCACCTCCCATCAACACACCCGTAACATCATCACCTCCCCTCAACACACCCGTAACATCATCACCTCCCCTCAACACACCCGTACCATCAACACCTCCCCTCAACACACCTGTACCATCATCACCTCCCCTCAACACACCTGTACCATCATCACCTCCCCTCAACACACCTGTACCATCATCACCTCCCCTCAACACACCCGTAACATCATCACCTCCCCTCAACACACCTGTACCATCATCACCTCCCATCAACACACCCGTAACATCATCACCTCCCCTCAACACACCTGTAACATCATCACCTCCCATCAACACACCCGTACCATCATCACCTCCCCTCAACACACCCGTAACATCATCACCTCCCATCAACACACCTGTACCATCATCACCTCCCCTCAACACACCTGTACCATCATCACCTCCCCTCAACACACCTGTACCATCATCACCTCCCCTCAACACACCTGTACCATCATCACCACCCCTCAACACACCGGTACCATCGTCACCTCCCCTCAACACACCTGTCAATATCTTCACCTACGCTCACCTGTTAACACCATCAACTCCCCTCACATATACACATCATCACCTCTGCTCTCTGGTGTTGTTAATAGCAATAGCTTAATATTAGCTTATATTTTGGCATGTGTAAAATTAGTTTTAATTCTTCATTATCATTTTACAGCCTGCTTGACCTAATTATGGATACAAATATCGTGACAAACTTTCTATGTAAAATACATAAAAGATACATTCTCAAAAGAATCTCGACACACATTACATTACAAATATACAGGCGTTAACGGCTGCTGATGGTCATATCACCATGACCTCTTGGCTGGTCTGCTTCTTCTATCAGGTTTCCAGTGTATGATTTATGATCATGCATCATGACACCTGCATCAGGGGCCTGAGCGCACTACAGCACAGTGATGTGCTACAGGCCCAAAAAACCCTATTTTTCTTACAAAAACATGATCTTCGGTTATAACCATACTGCTGTCTTCAGTTAGCCTCGTGAGATCATCCAGACAGAGATTCAGGTTTGCTTTTCTCAGTGAATATCAGTCTGGCCATGGATGGGGAGCAATTGATTTCATATATGGCCGCGGCCTTCGGTGGGTCAAAAAACTCCAGCCAATCAGTGACGCTTCTGCTCTCTTTGCTCGTAGAAAAAAGTGACAGAGAGCAAGATTTTGACTAAACAACCAGAAACACATTCTCTCCCACCCTACGTTTCTCCGCCATTGAGAAATATTGTTGAAATAGGCGTTCTCATCTCGGCGTGACTTCAGAGCGTGCTTTGGAGGGAACGCTATGCGCTTCAGTTACATGGGTTTAGTGGCGAGAGGCGAGAGAGAAGGAGAGGACTTCTGATAGAGAGATATCCGTTTTCATTAGCTTTCGGATATTACTTGTCAAATTCTTTGTCTCTTAGTCCTAGAGTTTTTTTTATTCTTCGGCTCCGGGGACTGTTAACTGATGTTCTCAACTCAGGAAATAAGAGAAGGGAAATTGTTTTACAGTCCTACAGTCAAATTCATGACCGTCTCTCAGCCTATAGCCCATTCATTATGACCTGATTGCTCCGTCCACTTTTTGGGTTTGAAAGGCGGTTCCAAGATCAGGTCAGACTGATCTTTAGCGAGAAACTGAAATGTGAGCTGTCGACATCAGGATGCTCTTTAGTGGCTCGGTCGGCCCCGTCGAGTCAGAGGTGTTCCTGGTTAATGACAGTAACATGAGTGTAGGACCAGGGAGTTCAGAGCAGGTCACCATGTTCACCTGACTTGTTAATCCACTTCCCCATTAAAAATTAAACGTGGACAAATTGGATACATGTGACCCTCCAGTAAATAGCCGGGGTCTAAAAACAGAAGCGCTCATTACTAGACCTCAGGGATCGCAACATATACACATACCACATGCACCATAAACACCACACCTACATGCATAATACATACACACACACACAAACACGCACACACATACAGACATAAATGCATACGCACAAACACGCATGCACACACACACATACACACACACACACACACACACATACACACACCCACGCACACACACCTACACATACACACACACACACACACACACACACACACAAGTAAGAACTAAATACACACACAAAAAACATGCAGCCCTCCACTGCCTAATGATGGCTTTTATCTTCAAGCATACTGTATATCTATTTTCTTGCTGGATGTAGACATAGTCATTGAGTGTATAAGATATTTGTTAATTTGCTAGGTTCATGCACACTAGGTGAGTGGAGAAAAAACAAACTCATCATCTCAAACGCTGACTAAATTATTTGAGTGACCAGAAATATGTCGATATTCTGGAGGTCGGGTTGAATAATGTGAAAGAACCGTGCATTAATGTGTGTGTGTGTGTGTACATGCGTGCGTGTGTGCGTGCGTGCGTGTGTGTATCCCTCCCAGTCAACATGCTGGGATTAACAGATTCCTGCCATCGCACAGTGGGGTTCAGATCACAGAAAGCTGACCTGCAAACAGGAGGTGGTGGAGAAGGAGGAGGAGGAGGTGTGAGAGGTGGAGAAGTAGATAGTAAAGGAGGAGGAGGAGGTGTGAGAGGTGGAGAAGTAGATAGTAAAGGAGGAGGAGGAGATGTGAGAGGTGGAGAAGTAGATAGTAAAGGAGGAGGAGGAGGTGTGAGAGGTGGATGAGGAGAAGATGGTAGAAGAGGAAGAATTAAAGGGGTTGGTAAAACAGCAAAATTCTGACTTTATATGTCAGAATCATTGTTTTGAACATATTTGCTGATAAAAAAAACAAAAACTTATACCATATAAGTCCATCCATCATCTGTAGTGTGATCTGCAGTCTTGAGCTTATCGTCACCTGAATCATCGCACTTTCAGTGACCGTGCTTCCAAGCAGTGGATGTGCTTCTTCCTTTTCGGTTACTGCCTCGTCCCCAACGTCTTCGAGGTTTGAAACGCTTTGAGTAAAGTACCGTCGTTAGTGGTCGGGTGGGATCACTTTATAGACCAGGAAGTGCTTGGTGGATGAGAACCATTACATTGTCTTGCCATCCCATAGCATATAACAGAGGATGAGGAGGAAGTGAAATCCACAAAGAAATTTCTGTCTTTCGTTTTTCGTCCATCTTTCCCTCTCTTTCTCTTTCCAGATCCTTGCAAATACTCGAAAGTGTGTTTGTGGTGCACATGAGGCTGCAAGTGTGTGTGCGCACATTTATGTGTGTGCTGCTCATCAATTAGTGGACATTTTGGGCTATTGAACTATTGGACTGTTATCAGACTTTTTTAGTCCATCAGTCCAATGGACTATTATTGGACTTACAATTACACTAGACTTACACAATTGGATTATCGGACTATTGTTGGATTATTGGATTTACACCATTGGATTCTTTCATTTTGTTATTGACTATTATTGGATTTTTTTAGTATTGGATTATTTTGACTATTATTGGACTAATAATTACACTAGACGTATAGAGGTAGACCTTCAATTACACTAAGAACTTAGCTACATAGCATGCAGGCACTCACTGTACTGTACTACACATTTATCATTATACTTTATCATCACGTTTCTGCTATCTACTAGTTAACAACTGTATGCTAGTATAAGAATATTACTGTACTGCATGCAGACAATTTTACTACATTTTTGCACCAACAGCCAGAGTCACTTTTTACTTTACCATAATTATTAGGTACTATATTACTAATTGTTTTTTTGTTGAGTTGTTTTAGTATTTATGTTTATAAGAAAACGTAGTACTGTACTTACTAGGTACTATTACTAATTGTTTAGAGTTGTTTCGAATTTATGTTTAGAAAAATACTGCAGGAGTGAATGGAGAGTAAGCATTCGATTGTACTTAAATATGGCAATAAAGAAATCTGGAAATCTTGAGTGTGTATGTGGTTGTGTGTGTGTGTATGCATGTGCGTGCGCATGTGTGTGAGTGCCTGCGTGACCCTCTTGTAGGTCAGTAAGATTATCAGAGTTATTATTTGATCTGTGCAACAGAATACCAGATTAATAATAATCTGTGGAAGGTTTCTGTCCCTGTCCACATCTCCAGCAACACATACACACAAACTCACAGCTAAAAGAAGCTCTGGAATTCTCAACATCCAGTCCTGAAAGCCCTAGAAACACATACACACACACGCACGCACGCATACACAGACACAGACACACACACACACACACACACACACACACACACACACACACAGAACAGTGATGCGATTACACACAAATTAACACTCAGATCTGTAAAGGCACATTTGATGCATGTTCTTTTGTCCCACCAACAAACCCTTTCATCTGGCAGTGTGTGTGACCGTGTGTGTGTGTGTGTGCATGTGTGTGGCCATGTGTGTGCGTGTGCGTGTGTGTAACGGATAGGCAGAGGGAAATAAAAGGTGGTAAAATGGGGATATCACAGCGATAAGCCCGCAGCTGTCACTGGGATGTGAAAGTGATCTGCTGGCTCACACATGCAGCCCAGACAGCAGAGTATCATCTGTCTGTCTGTCTGTCTGTCTGACTGCTTACTTGCCTGCCTTTCATTCTGCCTGACTATCATCCTGTCTGTCTGTCTGTCTGCCTGCCGTCGGCTTCTGTCTGACTCTGCTGTGTCTGCTTATCTGTGCCCATCTGACTGTCTTTCCGCTTTGTCTGTCTGCCTGCCTGCTCCCGTCTGTTGGTCTGTTGGTCTGACACGTTGTCGTGGCGACAACAGCGTTGCAGAGACAGAGAGACACACACCTCTAACACGGTACATTTCTAACTCATTGCCATGTGTGGCTCACCGTGCGGTCTGTGTTGCCAGGCTGCGGGCCGAGTGGCTGGTGCGTCTGGACAACCGAAACAAACACCTGAAGAGCCTGAAGGAGGAGTACAGTCGCAAGGCCAAGAAGTCCTCCCCGACCGAAGAGGAGGAGGAGGAGCAGGAGGAGGTGCATGACGGGGAGCAGGAGCAGGAGGAGGAGGAACAGGAGGAGCAGGAGCAGGAGACGTAGGGGAACACTTTGACACTCCGCTCCCACTCGCTTCCTTCAGGAAGACGCTGACCGCTGGCTAGCAGACGTTGAGTGCGATATCCTACGATCTCCTGTATTTCCCACACCATGTAGAGCAAGGCACTAGGGTGTGTGGAGGTTCCAATCCTTGCGTATAGGCAGGGTTAGGAGTTCTATTGTCTGTGTAGTTGAACGGGTGCAACGCTGCATACGGTGGGCCGATGGGGTTTGTTTCATCAGTAGGATTAAAGGCTAATCAGTCATAATTTAATCAGTAGGACTAGTCTTCGTGTTGTTGTAGATAACCCGTGGATCTCTCTTCAAAGCTGAATCTGTATTTGCTGTCTGAAGAATAAATGCCGTTTTTTGTCTGTGTGGTTTATTGTTTTTTAATGTTTCTTTTTTTACTGCTGGTAATATAGCAGGCACACATGAAACCATCTTGGTTAACTAGTCGGTTAAATAGTTCACACACTCCACCTCACCAGACCCGTTTCCCTTGCACAGGGCGCGCGCGCACACACACACACACACGCACACGACTCTTCTACTAAAACGTCAACAGAGTCCTGTATCAGATCATACCTCAAGAATGTATTCAGATGTATTCTGACCTAACCTGTCACTCCTGTCAACGAGTGGGTCCCTCCGGTCTCCGGAGAGCCACCCGACATTTCCAGAAGCAGTACTGCCTTGTTTGTCTTCAGCATTCCAATGCTGTCAGTCTGCGCCTCTGCTTTGCCACCAGAGGACTCTATAAAACGACAGGTGGAAACATCCATGCCACCATGGGGCGTATTTATGATGAAGTCATTTGTATTTTGTAGCAACAGCGCCGGACATTCTTTGAGAGTTAAGACTATTCCTAAATGCAGTACCAATGCCCATGACACCTCTCCAACACTCAATTGAGTCAATTGAGGTTTGACTCTACTACATTCCTGTGTGTAGTTGCGCCAGGCCACCACTAGACGTCGCTGTACTGCTTGTATAGGTGGTTATATAGAAGTTTGAGGCGTCGTCAGAATCACCACCTTGAGCTCATTATTATCTGGAATTATTGGTGTGAGTCATTAACGTGGACCAAAAAACAAAAGAAGGCATGTCCCCATTGGGGCGTTCTGGCCAATGTATTGACTGTAGGCCTATATGTTTCTGGTCTAGGTTATTGGGCCGAAAGAAGATTGATAAAATGCACACATGCATTTGCCACGAGGCGACGTTTAACGCTGAAGTTCACAGTATGTTATTGTAGATGTGTAGGTAGAATTAGGCACATTCAAACGAGAACGAGCTTGTTATGAAGCGGCTTGCCGGTAAAGTCACCGCTTTAATGAAATGGTGTATGTGCACACTGGCTGAAAAGACAAGCAAACATACAAATATACTGTGAGATTGTGGTGATATACAGAGATGTAGCTACAAGGTCTTGTATGTGAACATGAATGGTTAGTTCAGTTGGAAGACTACACAACAGAGAGCTGGCTATGTTGTGAAAACAAACAGGGATAACTGGATGTGGACACAGTCTCAGTCACCGCAGTCCCACACCCGTCATAAAACGTGACGAGTCAAGAGAACAAGAGGAAGAAGAAAAGAGAAGTCATCACCGGTTCCAAATAGAAATTAAATTATTAAAAGGTCAAGTAGGAAGATGGGTTTGTTCAGCCTTGACAATGATCCTGAATAGAGTAATGTTCTTAAAGAACAGATTGTGGACAGGCTACAGACAGAACAGACTACAGGGGGGCTGCTTTGGCCTGTATAAAGAAGTTTACCTGAATGAAGGCAATTTGTCTACAGACTACTGCCAATGCATTTGACGTTTTAGAAAGGATTAACCAAAACAAACTAACACCACTGGCAGGAAGTTGTCTTAATCATCAGTCCATAAGTTATCCCTAAAAACACACAGAAAAGACATCAAATGACAACCGTTTTGACCTCTCCCTTTAAGATCGTGTGAAGAACCAGGAAGGAAAATAATAAAAAAAAATAAAAAAAATAATCCCAAATACTGCTACTATTCAATAACCTTTTTATTCAAATGATCCACATCCAAGGAATGAGAAAAAAAAACATTTGCGGGCAGGATTAGGAGGTAAAACAGCTTTGATGTGTTCAAATACTGACTCATTCGGGAAATAGAAAATCTAAATATCCTCTTTGAACAAAAAATGTAAAAAGGAAAATTACAACAAAAAATATTTCATCTGTCAGCAACTATCAAACGTCCTATGAAGTCTGTGAATGCTGCTGACAAATACCGTTTAAATAAAACTTCCACAGTTTCTACTACTATAACTCACACACAACTACTTCTTCTTCTTCTTGTTCTTCTTGCCTCCATCGGCCTGCTGGGAGTTGGCGTCTCCTCCTCCACTCTTTTGGGTGCGAGTCTTCAACTTTGGAATCATCTCTGCTACGTAAAACATGACATCCTTTCCTAGAGTGAGAGATACACACACAGAGATCATACATTAGTTCTGTTACATCTCACAGCATGTTTACCTAGAGACTAACCTCGGATCCAGAAGTTCCACAATGCTATAGCCGAACTTTTGGGGAGCAAATATGAGCGCGAAGGTCACGCAGGAATCTCTGTTTCAGTCTACAACACAGGTCTGATTTTAAACCAGACATGTCGTCTAAGGAAGTTTTAGCTCTTCTTCCCCCGGCTACCTGTGGTTTAGTTTAGGTAATCAGTGCTGGCAGAGTTTGCGTTTGTTCCTGGCCAAGGACGATACCGACAATGGCAAGACGATGCCATTGTTTTAGCCATCAGACCTTTATCAGCAAATATATATCATATCAAAGTACAATTTGATATGGCAAGGGCATATGAGCTGCATGAATAATGAATAAACTGACCATTCCATTATTATTCTGAATGTAAACTGACCATGAGATCGCTAATGGGAACATTGCCATTGTGTTCAGACCTCTTTAAACCTTAGTGTGCACTTTGGATGCCGTATTATTAATTAGACCTCCAATACAATCAGTTACAGCAGGACTACGGTGGTAATGCAGGAGAAGAGTCTTGCAATCGGTGCACACCTTTTACGCCAACAGGTCCCATCGTCTCTGATAAAGCAAGATTGTTGTTTGGTTTCACGTCCAAGTTTTTAAGCAGTATTAATTTGTTTCTTTTTTGAAAGATCTAACAGATACTTTCTGGAGATACTTTTTTTTGCTCCCGTCCAATCTCTAGTCAGCCATAATCACGTTTGTTGTGGTTCTGCTGGTCAGGTGGTTTCCAGGCAAGCGCTGTCCCCCACAGATTTGAGCATGTCTGCAATTAGATATCATCTAACGTCTGATTTGTGAGACAAACAGTAGGCACACAAACAGACTTACGTGAGGAGAACTTCTCCTGACAAAGGGAGCCGTCTTCCTGTTTCAGTTGGACTCTGACCCGCCCTCTGAACTGTACATCTCTGTTCCATTCCCTGGGGTGCATGTGGCTCTACACACAGACACACACACACACACACACACACACACTTTTTACAGTGAAGAAAAGCACATCTATGTGTTTCCATTGCTCCATTCCATTCCATGTGCTGCTTTTTAAATGGAAATGTGGCACATATGGCAGCATCGTGGTGGGTCACGCATGGGGACAGTGGACTAGCACCAGAGTATTAATCACTGAACCGCAGTACATTAAATATTTCATTGCTTTACCTCCACATGAACGTTGAGCCCAGCAGCACTCAACACATCTTTGATCTCAGCACAGGAAGGATTTTCCACCCCCTGCAAATACATTTAAAATACATTGATAAGTGTAACCGTACACACTGGGATTTATTTGTTAGAATTATGTATGCAGGCTAAATGCACAGCTCCATTACAATTCAATCCAGCTTCATGATGATGGTGGTGGTGGTGAGCTTACCTTCTCTGCAGAGATCCGTCGCCCCTCTGCCAGCGTCTTCTTACTGTTCAGGTAGACTGGATAGATGCATATAAACCTGCAATGAGCATCGCACAGGAGGAAACCCTAACATGTGAATGTCAATTGGAGTAGAAGCACATTCAACAACAACAAAACGCCACACAGATGACGTGGGCAGGGAGACGCAACAGTGTTATCTGTTGTTCAAATACATGGAGATCAGAACAGTAGACACGTCAGATTTTCAAAGGTGCATTCTTCTATTGCAAATTATATGTATCGGCCTAGAAACGAGTTGATCGCCGCAACGAACAGCAATGGCATCAAGGCTCGTCAAATGTCTACAACATGCAACAACCACCGCTTAATGAACATGGATATTGCCATATTTTGTCCCAACTAACCGGAGGCAATTGTATCTCATCGACAGTCGACAATGCTTCAGTTTGTTAAATGTCAGACGTGACTGGTGAATACAGCTGTTGGTCGAACAGTCACACGTATCCTTAACTCGGTTAAAGCTACGTCGCTAGCGTGCTTAGACTGCAGCTTTTAGTATAAAGTTAACCTGTTATAGTTTAGCCATGTGAACAGGCCAGACCTTCTATTGTGCGCCTACCTCTCTTTCGCTGCGGGATTTGTCGTTAGATGCGCCATATTTCCCAGCCAGACTCTTTGCGATCACATTTACGAGCTAATCCAAATACATCTGATGGTAGCGGCTCTGCTGTGCTGTGAACCACCACGTGAACCTCGCAGACACGTGACTTCTCGCGAGATCTGCTCGGGTAGCGCTCGATTTGAAACACCGCGTACGCCGAATGGGCGCGTCCCTGCTTGTGCGGGGCCTGCAGTACAGTCTTCTATGGATGTAAAGAAATAGTAAATAGTAAAAGAATAAGAATAAATACAAAATTAAATAAATAATTGTAAAAAAGACATCAAGAATGAATGAGTCGTCCTAGTAGATACCGTCTAGCATCGAAGGTGACTTAATTGCATGTTGCAAGTCGCCTTCCAACTATGAAAGTCAACATACACCAATTGAATTTATACATAACATTTTAATAGTAAAATTACTCTGACTTCTACTACGTGATGGGAGTTATTACGTTTATGGTGTGGTGTAACTGTAGATTGACTGGCGATAGATTTTGAACCCAAATTAACCTGTTTTCGTCCAAACTATGTGCCACAAGCAGGCTGTATAAATAAAATGAATATATATGATATTATATTAACTGTGGATAAATGTCGCTCTACCCTTGTAGTTCCCGATGTGGCCAGGCTCAATCATTGCCATCCAATCTCATCATCACCACATTGTGAGTCTCGTCCGGCAGAGCGGCGCTCCGGGACCATAAACGCTCAAGTGCCCGTATGTTGTTGCAGCTAGCTCCTTTAGCCCGTCGGCTAGCCGTGTGACGCCGCTACATTTTCCCGCACCGGGGAATCTCACTACACTCGATCCCCGCGGGCTTTCTGCTTATTCCTGTACAGTGGTACCGACCGTGTACGCATTTATAATGATCTAGGTGCATTAATCGGGTCTCCATATTTAGATTGCGCTGTATATTGTGTAACCGGTTTGGCGGGACTAGATCGGGCTAACAACACGGTGAGCTAACAGCTAAGTGACCCGTCGCGCTGCGTCTCATCGGTAGGGAGCTAACATAGCTAGCTTAGCATCCTACCACGGCTGTCATGGAAGACAAATCTTTTACGAAAGAATTAGACCAATGGATCGAACAGCTCAATGAGTGTAAACAGCTATCGGAAAACCAAGTCAGAACACTCTGCGAAAAGGTGAGTACAACTGAGCCGAAAGAAAGACGGGACGTGTTCTTTAGTTCTGTATAAATATGTCCCGGATGGCGAAACCGGATCCGACTAATTTCTGGAAGCCATGTCTGGGCGGCGACTTCATCCATTCGGTGGAGCTTCTTTCTATTGCTCGAAAAGCAGCTATGAGAACTCAACCAAACGTTTACTCTTCGTGTCGACATGGTTAAAATATATATTTATATATGCAGTGTAGGGATCACACTTTGACAATTTGACTGTTTTCGCCACTGGGTTGCAATCGAATCGATATGTTCTATCAAATAGACGGAGCCACCTTTCGGCCCTATTTATTACAATCCATTCGTTTTAAATCGCCGGATCGTCAAACCTGAAGGCACATTTCGACCAAGACGCCCAAACCAGAAATGATTATTACATTTATTATTCAATGTGTCATTTAGACTGTTGTAGATTTCACAATCAAAGTCGCACCCGATTGCATCGTAAAAAAAAATGTTCCTGTTCCTGACCAGGAACACGTAATGGCTGTATTCCCGATACTGCTGGGACTGTCATTGAGATGCTAGAAACCGAAAGAATACATACATGCCATGGATAAAAAGGGTGTGTGTGTGTGTGTGGGGTGTCCCCGTTTTACTATGTATCTAACGTAACCAAATGTACAACCTTAATGTGCTACAGCAAACTAGTGGCATTTAGGCAAATATTCTACGACCACCAGTATCGTGCAACGAAATGTGATCTCTGCACAACCCATCAACAGCAGTAGTGGGGAGCAGCCACAGTGCATCGTCCGGGGACCCACTCTAGGCCTGCTGCTGGTGCCTTGGTCAAGTGCACAGACAGGAGTATTAAACAAACATTCATGTCTTATGTTGGATGAAACCCACGTGAACACAGGGACAAGAGGGAAATCTATAGGCAACATTATAAATGGCACTTTTAGTTTAAATTTGCGAGTAAAGTATTCCAAATGAGCCTGAGTAGTGAAAGTGTCTAATCTGGCTAAATACATGTTGATCATTGGGACAACAACTAAAATATAATGTATACTAATATGTAGCTGGATTCAAAATATGAATGTAGTGCATAACATTTTTCTTGTCTTTTCTAGGCCAAGGAGATTCTGACTAAGGAGTCAAACGTCCAGGAGGTGAGGCTGATAACAAACCTGTTTACAATGTTTTATTGTCATTGGGCAAATCGCTTCTAATTGTGTGTTTGTTTTCGGGCGTGCACGCAGATATCCGTCCTGCCACGACCTACAAATATGGCCGTGGCTGTAATATATATCAATCTATCGGTTGGCTGAGTTGCATTACTTTATGATTCCAACACAGTTACTCGATGAGTAACTCCTGCCTGATGACTTGTAGGGTAGCCCTGAGCAGTTGTCAGCAAATCAGTTTCCTCTTACTGGAGAAGGAACAGGTAGCTCGTAAGCTGGTCTTGTCTCCCAAGTATCCAGAGGACTTCCGGTGCATGCAAGATGAAGCTCAGACCCAAACGGGCCATACTGGTTGCAACTGTAGAAAACTGCAGCATTACTGTATGGTACTAGTGAGTCACCCCAGAACAGACGTACCGCTATGCAGCCAATCGGTACAGACCACAAGTGCGGTATGTCCACCACGGTTGTCCTGACGATGAGATGTGGTGCGAGCGAGGCCACTGACGCGTGTGTGGTTGTGTGTGTGTGTGCGCGCAGGTGCGATGCCCCGTCACTGTGTGTGGGGACGTGCACGGGCAGTTCCACGACCTCATGGAGCTGTTCAAGATCGGAGGCAAGTCTCCCGACACCAACTACCTGTTCATGGGCGACTACGTTGACAGAGGCTACTACTCCGTGGAGACGGTCACGCTGCTCGTCACTTTAAAGGTAACGCGTGCTGGTGTGTGTGTGTGTGGGGGTGTGTGTGCCGGCCTGGTGGGGCCCAGCGATTCAAAAGAGTACAAAGGGAATGTTGTCGGCTGTGCTTGCTCACTCTAGTCTGATGGGCTGGGTCTGAAAATGTGTGTTTGTGTTGTGTTGCGTCACTATATTTTTTAATGTTGTACAGACGCAAGCATGGCTAATGAAAGTGAGAGGGCGGGGCAATTGTTGCGGATTGATTAATGCAGGAAATGATCAAGTGTGCAGTAAATCATTAGAATTTATACTTTTCTCATGTTTTAATCACTTGCGCCATCTCATGTGTGTGCAGATCTAGCTTTTCCACTTTTCTGTTGAACTTTCCTTGTTGAGATGGAATGTTTATTTGCCGTGTTGCTGTGTTTGACGTCTTTCTTTTGCAGTAGTAGCCTAGTGAGCCATAGTCAAGTGAAGGCACTCTAGCTAATTACTCGGAGGCTACTAGTGGACTAATCCCTTCATAACACGTCTGTTTAATCAACCAAAGTGGAAGTGGCATTGTAAATGCATTTACTGCCGAACATCAGTGTTTGTCCAGCCATGTTCTCCATTGGCAGTAAATGGATTGTCAATAGGCCTTGCTAGCTAGCTAGCTTTATTTTTATTCAATATACAGCTTTAAACCCCCCCAATAAATGGTTGGTCGAATAAATGCATATTAAATCACTGGTCACAAGTGAATATAAGCTTCATTCTTCTTGACCACTAGCATCCTCTAGTGGACACGAGTGAGCATGCATTTTGAAAAGGCGCAAAACTAAATAATCTAGTTAAATTGTTTTACAGTTGTATTTTATAACATTATTTGAGATAAGTGGGGGGCTCTAGCCACCCAAGAATGGAACCCTCTTATATAACACTTGAAGTGGGCCTTAAAATCTCACCTTGATATCCTATCTCAAGGTCATACAGTATTTCATACATGGAGTTAGGAGTTTAGTCGCCATTGGTCTGAACTACCCAACTACCCCCCCCCCCCCCCGTCCTACCAGGTGCGTTTTCAGGAGCGAATCACCATCCTGCGTGGGAACCATGAGTCGCGACAGATCACACAGGTGTATGGCTTCTACGACGAGTGTCTCCGAAAGTACGGCAATGCCAACGTCTGGAAGTACTTCACAGATCTGTTTGACTACCTGCCTCTCACTGCCCTGGTAGACGGACAGGTGAGACACAGGCTTTTTACTAACCATCTCTATAAACTTAAAGTTAATTGCACGTAATGTAAAAAGCCACTATGATTCTAAACTGAAATAATCTTTTTCGTGAGATTGACAACCTCTTTTGTTTTTGTGTCTGTCCCAGATCTTCTGTCTCCACGGGGGTCTGTCTCCCTCTATAGACACTCTGGATCACATACGAGCCCTGGACCGCCTGCAAGAGGTCCCACATGAGGTAAGCGTCCCACTGCTTCGTACTGACCCCAGGAGCCATGCGAGTCCAAGGAGACTGGTCAGATGGCCTCGCAGATGATGTTGCTGCCCAACTGAAAACCCAGTCCTTACCTCTGTGGAGGTGTGTTCAAGGCTCTCGCTGCGTGTTAAAGTTATAAAACCTAGCTTGTCATTCACATGATCACGCAAACCCCCATGTGCTATGGCAACAGCAGCACGGCAGGGGTGCTGGAGGTGTGTACTCGGTAATGACTCTGCATGGAGTTACTTCATGCCTGTTTAGCAGGAGCTGGTGTGGGTGGGATGGAGGGATCTGTTTTCATCCCACATCAAGGCTTTTCTGCAGCTATGCTTGGTAGCCTGAGGAAACATCTAACCTACCTCGAGAGCCGCCCTCACTGAGTCTAGCCTCCCGTCCGTTCCAGCGGAGGAGGACGAGGTATTTTACTCCTTCTGCTCAGAGCGCCAGAGACCACAAGACGAAGCATGAGACACTGTCTGTATGACTCGAGAGACAGTGAGCATGCATGCGTTCTTTTTTGGTTCGTTCATGGTGAGCTAGTTAATCTATTTATAAGACCCCTTCAACTTTTCTGTGGTTAGAGTGCCGCCCTTTTATTTATTTTTATTGCTCATATGCGCACCACGGCCGCCTTTTTCGATTTCTTTTTTTGGAAATGCCAAACTAAATGTCGATATATTGCGGTCTCCTTCAACAAATGTACTCTTTGTAAGTCGCTTTGGATAAAAGCGTCTGCCAAATGCCCTAAATGTAAATGCTCCATCTCTGCCCCTCCCCCCCTCTCTCTCCTCTCTCCCTGCCGCAGGGTCCCATGTGTGACCTGTTGTGGTCGGACCCTGATGACCGTGGCGGTTGGGGTATCTCTCCCCGTGGCGCCGGCTACACCTTCGGCCAGGACATCTCTGAAACCTTCAACCATGCCAACGGGCTGACGCTTGTGTCCCGTGCCCATCAGCTGGTCATGGAGGTATGTCACCCCCGCCCCCCTGCCTTCCTCACTTCCTGTATTATCAGCATCACAGACTGGTGTGGGGGTTGAAGGGCTACTCCTTAGGGCTACTACCAGGGAATAGCAGCCTATCTCAACTAGTGGAACTCTGCTGGGAACATGATGATGGTACGGATCGTCGTCCTTCTGCATCTTGTCGCCCTGAGCAGGTGAAACATTGAGGAAAGGCTGGCTAACATTGAATATAGTAGTCAAATTGAGTAAATAATTAGTGGGTTAGGGTTAGGTTAGCACAACTCGCATTATATATATATAAACTAGGGCTGTCTCAAACGGTATTGTCAAGGCAACTGAAGGAGACTGGGAAAAAAAACGGCGTACCTGCAAAACAAGTTTCCATGTCAAAGTTTGTACATTGAATTTGTTATTGTAGAACATAAATTTGAAGCACACAGACCCCCAGCACCAAGACACAACATGTACAGAACCGCTGAGCAACAGAGGCAATGGAGGCTTCTAAAACGGGCCCAGTGCACAAAGTGTTATGTGACATATTTAACTTGCGGTTAAAAAAAAACCCATCACAACGCTGCTCTGAGTTAACCACACAGAACTCAAAAGGCTAGTCATGTGCTGACTGCTTTTTAAGGAACAGGGCGACAACAACTGACCATTGCTATAGGTCCATTTTATTTGGACCCACATGGCATAATCCAACTCGATGTAAACAAAGGAACGTTAACATGTAGGTTTGAACTAGCATCTGTAATGCTTTCTCACACACTAATAACATAAGGGTGTAGGCAAAGCAGCCATTGTGGTTTTAATAATGAATGAGTTTTCTGTAATTTCAACTTTGAAATAGCTGTTAATACAAAGTTCTACACTGACTAATAACTAATAAGAATGTTAATGTAATGAGCATCAAACAGCACCCTTTTCCAGTGGTTTTAAATCATTTAATCATTTTAGAAATACAAAAAGATGCATTCAGGGGGAAAATGCATTGACTAATTTCTTGCATTGATGGAATCACTTGTGGAGACTAACCGGGGAAGCCCCAGAACAGACCTTAATAATCATTTATAGAACCCAGGTTAAATCAGGGATATAACAGCAAAAATTGTGGTAATGCAGCAGCCTTGAGCCACCTTCCTTTACGGCAGGGGAACATTTTTAACTGTGACAGCACTGATATGAACACAACATTTAATGGTGAAAGAGGCTGCTAGCATGGCTGCTAGCAAGGGTCCGATAGCAGGGTGACAGTTCGTTTTGGGGTAAGCCCTTTGTAAAATGACTTGATGCCTAACAGAAGAGGTGTCGGGCGTTTTGTGATGAGGGATGGCTCCATTCCATGTCTTGTTTTTAATGCAGGCTGTAGTTTGAGATGGAGGGTCATGGGACGTGGAAGGTACTGACAGGCCCGTTTCTCTCCTAGGGTTACAACTGGGGCCATGATAAGAACGTGGTGACCATCTTCAGTGCTCCAAACTACTGCTATCGCTGTGGAAACCAGGCGGCCATCATGGAACTGGATGACACCCTCAAATACTCTTTGTAAGTGTTAACCTAGACGCACACACAAGTAGGCTAGCGTTTCACTTACAGGGCCGAGCACAGTTCAGAGGTTCGAGCCCTTTCGTTAGTGTTATTAACTAGCCACCGTTTCGTAAACTAACCCCTGCAGTTAACCTATTGGCACTATGTAACTTCCTCTACTAGACTACTCGACCAATACTACCACTAACACTGGTAGTATTGGAATTGACATTTAGGGCATTTGGCAGATGCTTTTATCCAAAGTGAATTACAAAGAGTGCATTTGTTGAAGCAGACAGCAATATATCCCTGTGGTACATAAATGTAAAAATAGAGCAGGTTTCAAGCATTCATAATTGCAAAGCTAATAGAACGAGTTTCCCAATTGCTAGGTTGCCTGCATAATAGCTGGAATAAGAGCAGAAGTGCCATTTTGAGTGCATTACCAACATCTAAGAACATGCATTATGCTAAACAATGCTGAGTACTAATAATGCCAATGTGTCCAAACATGCTAGTTAGTGCTAGGGTTAGGAGAGATAGACAGGCAACTAGCAGCAGGCCCATTAAATTACATTGGATATACACAAACTGTAGCATTATCTCTGAAAAATGTGCGCTGACTAGAGTACTATCTTGATGTAGCAACAGAGTACTAGTACTAATATGGAACTAGTCAGCCGTAGTTTAGTGAAGGTTCTGTAAATAATTACTGCATTGGCAAAGTCCCTGTCCAACATGAGGGAGGTCAAGACATGACTAATCAATCTTAACGGTGATCCCTCTCGTCTTTCCAGCCTGCAGTTCGACCCTGCCCCTCGCCGCGGTGAGCCCCACGTGACCAGACGCACTCCAGACTACTTCCTGTGAATGTCCAAAGCCATCCCTGTCAATCATCCATTAAGCTCCACCCCCGTACAGAAAAAAAAAGGAAGCAGTCCCAGGGAGAATAGAAACGTACGATTTGGCTGACAAAGGGATGAAGTTAAAAGTATCTTAAAAGAGCCAGGGCCCCCTTGTGTTCTGAATCTGCTGTCATGACGCTGTGCTTCAGAAAAAAAACCCACACTCTTACGATCTGTTGAGCTATGTTGTTTTTATTTAGTTTTAATACATGTTAGAAAATGATGAGATGATACAACTATCAACGTGGACCAAATGTGCCATATTCGACTCCTTTTACAACATGTACACCGTTCAGTTATTTTTTTCTTTTTGTTTTTTTTAGACCAGCCGTATAACCCTACCTCCCCTAGTCACCTCTCCATCACATCCTCTCATGGCATATGTGCTCTTTTTCTGTTGCAAGATGATAAAATAAAATACAAAGACAAAAAAAACTCCTGATTGCTTAAAGTAGTACAGCTGTCTGGCCAGGGCTGGCATATTACTGTAATTTGAATAAACAAGAAGAAATAAAATTTCCTGTTGACAAGCGACTGCTGCTGGTGATTGTGTTTTTGTTCTTGCTGCTACTGCAATTTTCCTTTTCATCCTTGTGTACAAATGACTACTAGGTCTGTAATCAATCATCCAGTGGAGGAAAATCTGATTTGCTGGTATGCCACCTGGTAGATATCACATTCATATTGCATCCCTAATCTGATTAAGTTGGCATTTTGGTATTTCAAAGTTAATATGGTTAAGAATGTGGATGAAGGGATTGTATTCAAGGAGACATACCACCAGGTGTGAGTATGGTGAGCCATGCCAAGACGTTTCAAAAACAGGTTTCATCTCCGGTTTGTGACATCACAAGTGGGAGTGTTCACCCAGATGTATGCTGATGGATCAGCATACCCAGTGGACTGTAGTGACTGGTAGGCTGATCTATCCACCATACATCTGGGTGGACACTCCCACTTATGTCAAAAACCGGAGATGGAAGGGCAAATCACACTCACACCTGGTGGTATAATAGGCGTCTTTTAAGTATTATTTGGGACTATTCATGAAGCCAGTCACTCATATGTGGGCCGGAATTTCCGTCTGACATATCGCGAGATTTTCCGGTAATCTCACTGAACAGCGGCCATGTTGTTGGTGTGACGAGAGGTTCGCTGACATCCATGGATGAACAATAAATAAACAACCGCTGGACACCAGCATGTAAGTACCTATGATACAATACACGCCGATCTGCTCGTCGGTGCCTCTTTGATCGACTACAAACACGTAGTTTACTATTTAAAGATGCTATGTATTCCTCTACCAACATTAACTCATATATTGGAAAACAACCACGACAACGTCTAGTTCAGTGAGTCTGTGAGGCGGCATGAGTTTCTCGTTAAAAGTAACGTTATTTGCCGTCATACGTGTGTCTTGCCAGGACACTTCGATATGCCATTTCCGCAGACAGCGTCGGACATCTAGTGCCCATCCGTGTACTTCTAATGTCAACAAATGAGCTCACTGTACAAGACAGCCACATCCATTCGACTACTACCGTCTGGTTTCCCCAAATACACTAAAACACAATCCGACCTCCACCTTACGTGACTTTAGTGATAGTTCACCTCCTCAAGCCGAGCACTGTCCTCCTACGGCATATAACACACATATATATATATATATATATACAGTGTATACCATATTTAGTACCTCTGACATGGTGAGCACCGAGCTGTGCATCTTTGTTTTAAGACCAGGCACGACCTCAATGGATAAAGAGAAGGGGAAAGAAATAAGCATTTTTAAACGATTCTTTATTGCAGCTCTCACCTCCAGCAAAGACAATTCGGCTATGATCAGGTCGAATGTTATACTAAGCTCTTACATACTTACCTCCTGTTGTTTTAGCATCATGAAGAAAAGACAAAGATTCTCCATGTCCTCCTGACACAAAGTGGTCTCCATGGAGGATGTGGTTTTACATTACAAGCCCGCAGACGCTAGTCAACTGAGCAGCCTGGTATGGTGGACACAGACTGCGCTGGAGCCATTCCCCTGCCGGGTCTTGCCAACGTTTACACCCTGGTTTCCCTCCACTGGTGACCGGTTGTTACCCATCCGACCCTCCAAACCTGCCCCACCAGCCCTCGGTAAGTCTGCTTGATAGATACGGCTGATCACAGCATTGCAGGGCTGGTGAGGGAGACTTCACAGCTGCGCATGTCTCATCACGCCATTTTTCTTCTGTACAGTATTCTGTCCTCCTCTGAATGTTTAATGTGACTTGTGTTTTGATTCTAGCCGTGACCCAGAAGACTCAAAAAGACCACCAAACCGTTCAGTCTTCAAAACCCCTCACTAGCACACAAGGATCTGCGGAATCTACCTCAACCTCTGTCCTGGCCAGATTCAAGTCCGATACCACGGCGGAGACCACCGCACATCCAGAATACAATCCTAAACAAGACATTCAATCACTGATCCTAGTGAACAGACCGAATGAGGCCAACCAACGACAGAAGCCCACATATACGGTTGTCATTAGCGACGCTAGGCCTGGCGATCAAACCGCCTTGTCCAGGGGCAACGTAACCCGGAGCACCACACCGCCTCAAGGAAAACTAGGGAAATCAAAAGATGTCTCACACATCCAGAAACCCTCCCACACACCTCTTCCTCCCCTTGTACCTGCTGGCCGAACGAGCCCACCCAACAACCCCAACAATGCCTCAGCAGACGCTGCCAGACTGTCGGCAGAAAAGCGGACAGTGAGACAAGAGGTCGGTGGTGATGGTGGTGGGATGCATGTCAGAAGGTCCTGGAGCATCGTTGCACATAGTGGTCTGCCACCGCAGAGCACTGCAGCCCTGTCCCAGCGCTTCCACCAGACAGTGGCTGAACACGGGCTGCACCTGAGGCAGAGGGTCCGCTGGCTCATCGGCCAACACAACTGGCTGTCCTCGGGGGACATGGAACAGGTCAGCCATTATTACAGCTACTAAGAGGAGGAAGTGGCAATCTGATGATCGTTGTTTGATGTAATCAATATTCCAGTCAGAATATACTGTCAGCCTTCTAACAATGTTTATTATAAAAAAAATAATTTGTATAGTTGACCAAAGAATTATGGGCAGATTTCAACAAGAGTTGATACAATTAGTCATGTATCCATTCAGAACGTGCACATTCAAAGCGTGCCCCTACCCGTTTGTTACGTGCCCATTCCAAACGGACCACCTGCGTTGCCTCCGGTATTGCTGCTTGCAGCCTTTTTGAGCACCGCTCACCCAAACACTCGACACTGCACTTCCTTGGGTCCTCTGCAATACACCAGCCAGTGTAGTGCCCGTTCTGTGCCTGTTCGGAACGGGACAATTATTTGCAGCTTTCCCAAGAACTGCTCATCCAAACAACTTCACACTCGACACTGCACTTCATTAGGTCTCCCGCAATACACCTGCCAAGTGTGAGGTCGACCGGATGAACGGCTGTTGAGAAAATCTTACTGACACACAGACAGACAAACAGAGACTCCTTCCATTATAGATAGATATGATGCACTTAGTCAAGATTGTAAATGAGGGCTTCACCAAGTGTTCTATTGCATCACAACAGGATAAATGATCTTTACGAATTATTTAGTTCTCACTCTGCATTATTTTGGTCCTTTGGACGTGTGTCACCGTATGACAGGAATTATCTTATTTTCTCATCATCTTCAGATAATGTGCGGCAGCAAGCAACACTAGTATCACCTATGTCACCGTGACTCTCCTGTGTTTGAAATGTGTCAGGTGTGGCGGCAGCTTCACCGCTCCATCAGGAGCTCCAGGTTGCCGACGTGCAACGCCAACATCCAGAGGGAGCAGAGGCAGATCTGGGTCTTCTGCGATGTCCTTTACTCTGAGCACGTGGGGAAATACCTGAAAGAGGAGCTGACTCTTTCGGGACACATCACCCTCTCCGTGCCGAAACTGGGCGACATCCTCACCTTATAGCGCTGTGCAGTATGGACAACTCAACTTAACCAACGTTAACCCTTCCTGTCTGGACAGAAAGCAGCCATGCAGTAACTGTGAAGCTATTAACATTCCCAGTTAATGTGTATTGTCGAAAAAATGATGATGAATTATTTGTATATGGGAGATATCATTGTTTTTCTTTAAATAAAGATTTATTTTGGGAATAACTTTTTTGTCAGTCTGGTTTGTTTGTCTGCCAGTCATATGAAAATCACATGATGTCGGAGGAACCGGGGAGCAGCCCCCACGCACACCCAGACTGTAACAACAGGCCTTTTTCAAAGCGGCCCTTGAATGTAGCAGCAAGGATGAATGAATACAGTACAATGGCGTGTCAGTGCGCGTAGCCCCACTCCTTTTGTTTCTGTGCAGCGGGGCTCTGCGCTCCTGACAGCGCCGTAGATTTATAGCGCATCACATGGGGAGGGGGGGGGGGAAGAAAAAAAAAACTAGGTTACCGGATGTGACGTCAGGACCCAGCCTGCCCGCTGCCCCGTTGTAATCTGCTGAAACCAGACGGCGAGCGGCCACGAGTCTTTATGCGTGGGAGATACTCGACACGTTGAACGGGAATATATCGAGGAACGCTCATGTTTCTGATTTAATTACCGTGCTTCGACGTCATGGCGTTAGTTGGTCGTTGCGCTGAATATTTGGACTGAATAATAAGGTGAGGTGATAGCGCTATAGCTACATGGCTAGCATCGGTATGCATTGTCGTTTCCCGTTTCCTGGGGCCATTTGGTGTGTGTGTGTCTGTCTATGTGTCCATCTATGTGTGCGTCCGTGTGCATCTCTGCATAGCGTTCCATCACCGACATGCATCCTTTGAGAGTCGATACGCGTATTTGTTTGATACCGTACATGTTATACTGTAAACGCATCAGAAAGCTTTGTGCACGACGTAGACCATATTATGCGCCACAGTAAACCAGTCTACGAGGATAATCCTGTTGGAGCAATGGTCGTATATTCGACATGCTGTGATTGTGCCATTTGTATGTTCCTCTCTGTGTTGCAGGTGTATCTGATATCACGCAGATGTGGCCCTTATCTGTAATGAGACTACTGTATATGAAAGCTCGGAGTGGTTTGATTGATAGGCTGCCTCCTGTTCTGGATGGATGACGGAGACATGGAGACAGGAGAGACGCAGCCCTTTAAAAGCCATGATCAGTTACTTTAGATATTCCAAACTTCTTCTACAAACACCTCAGGCAAAAAGAAACTTATATTTTGAGTAAAACCCAAGTGTTTTTTTGTATTGTATAGTGTACCCCCGATAAGCTACTCACATACACACACAAGGCAGGATGAGTTCTGACGGCTTTCAGTACCGAGCACTTTACGACTATAAGAAGGAGCGGGAGGAGGACATCGAGCTCCGTGTGGGGGACATGCTGTTGGTCAGTAAGGGGGCCCTCCTGGCCCTGGGCTGCCCCGTGGGCACCGAGGAGCGGCCCTCTGAGATCGGCTGGCTGCCGGGGTTCAACGAGACTACACAGGTAGACCCGGATCAATAGTGTGCTTCACACGATCTTATAAGTTGTTTTTCCAAGGAGGATAATTCCTGCTCTGTCAATAAAATGGACATATAGACTAATATAACTAGTTCAATAGTAATAGTAACACTTTAAGTCTACTATATTCACTGTAGTTTAGATGGCACAGCAAAATCATAGTAAATGTTATGACACGTTTGAATTAAAACTGCACTTAATAAAGGACAATGGCTAACTGTTAGCCACTGTAGTTTTCAGACCAAAAAATGTATTTTGTCAAAAGAGGATGCTGTTTAGGATTGTGTATGCGGTGCTTGAATCATGAACGCATGGCTGTGTATGACTCTTGTGTAACTTATTATGTAACTTGTGTCAATGGCCTGGAGTGTACCATACATACATACATACATGGCACATACACTGTTTCTAATAATGTTGAGCTGTAGCCTAGATTGACACATAAGGGTATTATTAATCCTTTCATATATATGACTGAACGCCATGATGTTATTTATATCTGATTAATGAAACAATGCCATTAACATCCAATATTACATACAGTACAATTACATACAATACAAATAATTGCAATACTGCAATTATTTGGCTATTATGAATATATTTCTTCATTCCACATAATGTCTGTGTGATCATTTTGCCCTCATAAAATTAACCTGTCTGCTGATTTCGACCAATAGGAGAAGGGAGACTTCCCAGGGACCTATGTGGAGTTTGTAGGCAGGAAGAGGATGTCCCCGCCCACTCCCAAGCCCCGCCCACCCAGACCGCCCTCAGCTGCCTCGTCCAGGGGGGACTCGGAGTGTGAGGGTGAGGAGCCCACCTGTCGTCCTAATTGACGGGCTCTAATTATTAAGAGATACTAGCGAGTGTAACTCCAACCATCGCCTGATACTTGTATGTGTGTAGGTCGCTAAAGAGTTGGATTGAATTACCGCATGCGTGACTGTTGAAGTGAATAGACCAGGACCCCCAGATGATGTTTGTTTACTTGACATTAGTCTGAGTGGAGCAGCTTGAATGAATCGGCTTCCTAAAGCTGTTTCCTCTCTTGCGGCGTATTGCGTACGCACACGCACACAAACGCATGCGCACACACTTGCCACAGAGATCATTTACCAGCTGGTGGTGTTGTGCTGACTGCTTTTGATCCCAACTCTGGGAACGTAGGAAGGAAGCTGTGCCGGATTTGAATTTGGTAACCTTCCATTTCAACCGGGCCAGCTTGACCACGTTGATATTATCAAGATGGAAACGTTATTTATTTTTTGGCTGCATCTTGTGTGTGTTTGTGTCGCAGGGGGCTGCGTGCTGCCAGACCTGCCAGACCTGTTCAGCCCTCCAGAGACGGCCCCTCCGCTCCTAAGCAAACTCATGGATACCCTGGAGAGCAAAGGTAGCGCTCCACCAAGCAGCCCTCCAGGCACCACCAGGGCCTACAGCCAGGCAGGGTGCCTCAGTAGGAAGCACTCTCTGTTCACACAGCAAGGCTGTGGAATGCTTAATAATAATAATATTAATATTAGAATACTTATTGATGGGCCAACAATGGCAGCCATTCCTTTGTGACTCGACACAGACAAAACGGATCATTCATTCGACGCAGGTTTTATTTAGTTAATGATGTTATTTTGATTAACTGCAGCCCTCAATTGGAATAGTTGAAGAGAATTCATCCGATTTAGCTTTTGAGCCCTATGCATGACATATACATTATAAGCACTATAACTATATAATATAATGTATCCAAATAATTGTGTTGTAGATTTTAGGTTTGGATGCAATAACAAGCATGTGCATATGTTCATTTACACACTTGTATTGTATAACATTTCCTACACATGACATTATATTACATAAATCGGTCCAGTATTGAGCAGGACAGTGATGTACTGTGCGTCGCTGCGTTGCTTTGGTCAACAGGACCACGTGAAAGATAGCATCTCGTCCCACCATGAATTGTGTCATTGAACAAACAGCCCACAAATCACAGTGACTATATTGTAGTGATGCTCCCCCCCCTATGTGTCTGCCGCAGGCGTGGAAAGCCCAGGTCTGTACCGGAGCTTCGCTGGGGGCAGCCTAGACACCAAGCAGCTGGCCGAGACCGGTGAGTCTGGAGCTCTGAACAACATAAAGAGAGATGGAGATTCTAACAGTTGTGTTCAGCTATATAAACGTGGGTCTAGAATGGTGTTCAGCTAGGTACAGGTGAGTCTCAAATCCTTAGAGGGCTCCTATTATACCACCAGGCGTGAGCATGATCAGCCTTTACAAGCCGTTTCAAAATTGTCATTGTGGCGTAGCAACGTCAAAAGTGGAAGTGTCCACCCAGATGACGAGATAAGACCACCAGCCTCACAATGACAATTTTATTCACATAGGCTTGTAATGGCTAATCCCGCTCACACCTGGTGGTATAATAGGGCCCTTTTAAATTAGATAGAGGTGAGTAACAGCTTTAAACTACTAGGTACAGGTGAGTCTCAAAGCCTTACATTAGATACAGGTGAGTCTCAAAGCCTTACATTAGATACAGGTGAGTAACAAAGCTTTAAGCTAGAGACCGGTGAGGCTAACAGAGCTTTAAACTAGATAAGGTGAGTCTAACAGCTAACCGAGCTTTAAGCTAGATAATGTGAGTAACAGCTGACAGAACTTTAAGCTAGATAAAGTGAGTCTAATAGAGATTTAAGCTAGAGACAGGCGAGTAAACTTTAAGCTTGATACAGGAGGGTGTCACAGTACATCCACTGTGGTTTGGAGCAGAAGTTCACATGCCTCTTTATGGCCACTGAATGTCAAATTAAATGTATTTAAATCCAATTATGGACAAGGGTCTCGTTTTCAAGCAACCGCAATCTAAGTTTGTTTCCCAGACCCTGAACAGCTGGAGGTGGTGTCTCTCTGTGACGGGGTGGTGCGCTTCCTCCAGGAACTCCCAGGGCCTGTGATCCCTACCGCCATGCAGATGGAGATGGTCAACACTGTGAGAGGTCAGTACCCGTCCGAAGCCCGTCGTAGCTTCCCCGCACTCTGGCCATTTCCAAGTTATTTAATAGGATTTCAAGTTTCAACCCAAGTGTGTGCTGCTGGTGAGCGTGTGCTCCTCCTCTGTGTTCTGCAGAGGTGAGGGAGCTGGAGGACTGTGCCCAGGTTTTGCGGGGGGTGGCTAGCTCCCCGGCCTATCCGGCCCAGTACGGCCTCACACTGCTCAGCCTCGTGCGTCACCTGGCCAGGCTGTGTCTGCAGGGTGCCAGGAACCAGCTCAGCCCCAGGGGCCTGGCGGAGAGCTTCAGCCCCCTGCTGTTCAGGACCTCCTCTGGTGCCACCTGGTCAGTATGTCTGTCTCTGTCTCTCTCCTTTTCTCTCTTTCTCTGTCTCTTACACACACGCACACATCCTGCCTGGTCTCTCTCTCTCTCACTCTCACTCTCACTCACACACACACACACACACACACACACACACACACACACACACACACACACACACACACACACACACACACACACACACACACAATATGATGGTCAGTGTAACTTGTGTCTCTGTTGTGTGCTGTCATCAGCTCTGAAGGTCCTGACTCGCTGGTCCAGGTTGTCGAGTTTCTGATTACTAGCGAACTCAACATGAATCAAGCAGCTCCAGGTAACCCTCACAGTCTTTTTTCTTGTCTTCCTCTGGCTCTCTTTAGCCTTCTGTGTCTGTCGGTCCTCCTCCATTTATCCCTTTTACCTTCTGAAGAAAATGAAAAATATGTACATCAAAATAATGGTCTTACTTTTATGTACAGTGTTGACCCATGTGTTGTCATCATGTGCAATCCTTGCGGTTTGATCGCTGTGATTGATTGGTCATTTGCTTGAAAACATGCAGTTGCACCAGAACAACTGCTGAGATTGAACATAGCCTGTTCCTCCTAACCGATATAAAGAGGTGTTTTGTATTGGGAAGGCTTTTAGAAGCCTGCCAGTGTTTTGAATGTGGGCGGTATGTTCCTGAAGGTATTTTATTTGGCCGTTCTCCACCTTTTTTCAGCCTCTCTGGAAGCAGGTTTCACACGTTGCTTGTGAAAACCTAATACTTCAGAAATATCTGTTGTATCTCCTTTTTTTTGTGAGTTCACATCTCGGGACATTTTATCACTTAGGGTGCCAGTCTGTCATTCAGGGGAGTGTAGCTATGGGCACCGTGACATCTGTTGTGGAGGCAGAGAGGTGCAGCGCTAGGTGGGCGTGCTGTCTCTGTGACATCACCGCTGTTCTGGTATTGGCTGGGCTAGCACTGATGTCACACATCTCTAGGCTGGTGGGTAATGAGGCTGAATTCTTCCAGGAGGGTAGAGAGTGAGGCAGAGAGAGGGGCTCGGAGTCGATTAAAGCAGCACGTTTTTTTTTTTGTTGTAAACTTTCATTAATTTAGATATTTTGAAAACTTCCAACAGATGGTAATTCTTATGTTGAGCTGTAGTTCCGGTAACACAGAAGGAAACCAGACAGGGAGAGGAAACGACCAAAAACAGAAGGCTGCTGCATCTGCTTCCGTCACCATGGCGATCTGTGTTGATGAGGATGCAGGTGATGGATAAGGCCAGAGCTATGTGACACTATGGAGCAGAGGGCAGCCGAGGGGCAGGAGGAGGGGCTTATGGCCATGCGGGCAGACGCGTGTGGAGGAAGAGGGAGGACTCTGTGCTATTTAAACATGCAGGGTCCAGGTAGGAGGGCTTCACTTCCAAACTACAGAAAAACAAAAAAAAAAATGCATAGAAAGTTTGGTCTAACTAATAGATTCATTAAAATTGTCTCTCTACCGAAAGCGTTTCTCTACCGAGTCGTGACAAAACAGGAAACCAGTGCAGTCTTTGCATAATTTCCCCCCCAGAAGTTTGGCTACAGCATTGTCGAACTTCTGGATCCAAGATTATTGTACGATAACATTTATTTGAAATTGGAATAATAGTCGTATTAGCTTTTTCATTTCTTTATATTGTAGTCCAACCCTTTAAACAGTGGTCAGAGAAACGCTTGTGTATCATGATTTCCCCGCCTCGCCGTTTTCAGGACAATTCTGATCTGATTTTGGGATCCTGTGTATGATGTTGTGGCAACAGGGAGAAGACGGGTCACCTAGCCTTTATGCTGCAGACTGTCTGTCTTCACGGAAACTATATGCCTCACACTGAGTGGCTGTCTCTTTCTCTGCCTGCCTCAGCCCTGCCCCCTAAGCCAGCCAAGCCACCGACGCCGGTCCCCAGCACCTTCAACAACAGCATGGCGCTCCAGGACTCCGAGTGGTACTGGGGGGACATATCCAGGTAGCCCACGCACACGCGCTCTGCACACCTGTGGACATACTGTATCACCTTCTAGCTTGCATCCAAGTAGCAGCAGACACTGCTACAGCTCAGGGCCTAGCTGTTAACCTTTTTAAACACTCTCTCCAGCCGTCATCTCTTCCTGTTTCCTGTTAAAGGGGATCCATTATGTGCAGCTGTTTTCTTAATAAAACATAATGGACTACTGCTTCATATGCACGTGGTGAAAAAAAATTGCGGGAAAAGCTGGACCACTGATTGTTATTGGTCCGGTATTTGCATTCTCCGTTGGTCCGGTTCGGGAAAAACTCATGTCAATAGTCCAACTCTTTTGGCAGGAACAGTGTTGACTGTTGCCCAGTGTGTACGAAGCACTCTATAGTAGAACGTGCTTGAGGGATCTCTAAGGGCTCCCACGGGTCCTTGAAATCCTTGAAAGTTTGTGAATTTGAGAAGAAAAGTCAAGGCCTTGGATGTTTTTGTAATTCAACATAAATAGACCACTAGGGTCACTGAAAGTGCTTGAATTTATATAGGCCTATTTTATGCAAAAATAGAAATTTAAGTTATTTGCATTTAAAGGTACTACTGTATATGTAAGAATCAGTGCATTCTGAGCTCCGTGGCTTGAGACAATAACAATCAGAAACTAATATTAGTTCTAATCATAATTAAACCTTGTATACTTAAAAAAAAAAAGCTATGAAATATATATATATTTAGAATTATCTGCGCTTACATCTCACTTCTTTAAATTTTTCCGCGAAATCCGACCCGACTCAAATATAAGAGAAATCAGCCCAAAAGCTGTTCTACACAACAGAGAGAGTCGGGGAAGCTCTGTTTTTTACTTCAACTACAACCTGCTAGAACTAACATTAGTTTCTGATTGTTATTGTCTCAACCCACGGAGCTCAGAATGCACAGATTCTTACTTATAGTACCTTTAATTCGTTAGTAAATATAATTATCATATACAAATTCTCACTGTTGCAACAGTAATTAACCTTGATTTGTGTCTAAAATTATGCTGTGTTGGAAAGTCCTTAAAGTCCTGGAATTGTATTTTTATGTTTTGTTTAAGAAGGTGTGGTGAAACCTGTTCTCTTTTCAACTATCTCCAATGTCAACACTTCATGTTGAACAGCTAGCCGGGTAGAGGTTCATACAAAGATGGCGACCATCTGATGGAGCCTTCCTTATTAGCATTCAATAGGTTGTTACAGTTGAATAAGACCCATCGCATACATACATACATACATACATACATACATACATACATACATACATACATACATACATACATACATGCATATCTCATGAACATCTGTTTCCACAGAGAGGAGGTCAATGAGAAGCTGAGGGACACGGCTGACGGTACGTTTCTGGTCCGGGATGCCTCCACCAAGATGCACGGAGACTACACCCTAACCCTCAGGTGAGCTACACCAAACACTGCACCCGTATCACCAGGCTTTTTCATTGAACAGCAGAAAAGCCCATAGAGTTAACATCGTTGGTTTTCTTTATTACTAACCCAAGACGCCGCGCTATTCACAAGGAGCTAATCGTATTTAAATGTGGATGTTTAGGACTCATCTTGGCCCTCAGGTGGTGTAGTGCAGAATACACCTGTATTCATATCCACGCAAAATATCTGCTATAACACATGTTATCACGCTTATTCACTCATGCCAAATCAAATGCGACAAACAACTCTATTACTCGTCACATATTTATGAACAAAATAATAATTTTGCAAGAATAATTTATGGTTGGTTGTCACCGAGTCCCACCTGGCCCAGCCATGGGTGTAGTGTGTCTGTAGACTCTGCATCCTCTCCCACCGTAACCCGCTTCTAACCCTAACCCACAGGAAAGGAGGCAACAACAAACTGATCAAAATCTTCCACCGGGACGGCAAGTACGGCTTCTCAGATCCGCTGACGTTCAGCTCGGTGGTGGAGCTCATCAACCACTACCGCCACGAGTCCCTGGCCCAGTACAACCCCAAGCTGGACGTCAAGCTGCTGTACCCCGTCTCCAAGCACCAGCAGGTACCCGTACACGCCACACATCGCTCTAGCTAGTAACCACCAACATGTATGATTATTATTTGGTGGTGGAAAATGCCGGCTCGGTTGTATAATGGGAGCGTGAAAGGCGCTTAATGTCATATCCTGTTGATATGGTCTGCAGGACCAGGTGGTGAAGGAGGACAGCATCGAGGCCGTGGGCAAGAAGCTGCATGAGTACCACCTCCAGTACCAGGAGAAGAACCGCGAGTACGACCGGCTGTACGAGGAGTACACCCGGACCTCACAGGTACAGCTGCCCTTTACAAATGCAATCATTGTGGTCCATCCCAATATGATCCCCACACGTCTATCCCAATATGCTCCTCACAAGTCTATCCCAATATGGTCCTCACAAGTCTATCCCAATATGGTCCTCACAAGTCTATCCCAATAGGATCCCCACAAGTCTATCCCAATGTGGTCCTCGCTAGTCTATCCCAATATGATCCCAACAAGTCTATCCCAATGTGGTCCTCACAAGTCTATCCCAATGTGGTCCTCACAAGTCTATCCCAATATGGTCCCCACAAGTCCATCCCAATATGGTCCCCACAAGTCCATCCCAATATGGTCCCCACAAGTCCATCCCAATATGGTCCCCACAAGTCCATCCCAATATGGTCCCCACAAGTCTATCCCAATATGGTCCCCACAAGTCTATCCCAATATGGTCTTCACTTGCATGGCGTCCTCTCCCCTCCCAGGAGATCCAGATGAAGAGGACGGCCATCGAGGCGTTCAACGAGACTATCAAGATCTTTGAGGAGCAGTGTCAGACGCAGGAGCGCTTCAGCAAGGAGTACATTGAGAGGTTCCGGCGCGAGGGAAACGAGAAGGAGATCCAGAGGTAGGCTATAGTCGGCACACACACACACCTGCTGCTTGCTTCTCATTCCACAGCCATGGAAAAATGAAACTTCTGTCGCCATTGCAAGATTTCTTTTTTATATATTAAGAAAATTCAAATATGGGAGATTGGTTTTTTTTGGGGGGGGGGGTTCAAAAAACACATGTCTTGTGAGCAAAGCTGAGGTCTTCCACATGTGTACTGCCATCATCAATGGTAATAGTAGCATGCATCAGCTCATCATATCCATTTATATGTTGTTTTTTATAAGCATTACAATTTAGTTTGTTTCGTCATTTGTGTGAACTTGAAGCTGGGCGGTATTTAATGTTCCATATGAACAATGTTCCCTGTGCTTCTGCCAGATTGGTCTTAATGCTTGGCACACGCAATGCAATGGAATGTTGACAGTTTTCAAAGATGTCTGCGCAACAGGGTGTCATGTCACCAAATGTGCACTAGAGGGAGATGTACCCAATAACCAATGTGTGCCACATATGTGGATGATGGATCACCATCACAAAACAAAACAAAAACAAAAAAAACACACACTAATATAGATGGTGTCAAATTGTTGGGTTAGTTGGAGTCTGCAATTGTCCAACATTTTTAAAATGGTTATAGAAGACCATGACTTGACAGCAAAATTAACCTGTTGTCATCTGTCCCAAAGGATCATGGGGAACTACGAAAAGTTGAAGTCTCGGATCAGTGAGATCGTGGACAGCAAGCGTCACCTAGAGGTGGAGCTGAAGAAGCAGGCGGCGGATTACCGGGAGATCGACAAGAAGATGAACAGCATAAAGCCGGACTTGATCCAGCTGCGCAAAACCAGGGACCAGTACCTGATGTGAGAGACACACACACATACACACACGCACGCACGCACAGACGAATACACACATTTGGCTACTTTTACCTTTTAACTTGACGTGTGTGTTGTAACGTGTGTGTGTGCGTGCGTGTGTGTGTAGGTGGCTGACCCAGAAGGGTGTGCGACAGAGGAAGCTGAACGAGTGGCTGGGCCTGAAGAACGACACGCCGGAGGAGTGAGTAGCCCTCAGACCAGACTGATGATGTCATCACCACCACCATCACACCACTGTTATACTGGCATGATATGGATCACACATCCTGACCATACAAACCACCCTGGTAGTAAAGGATGCATGTAGTAATAATTAAGATAAGATTATATTACATTAGTAGTTTTCAGTTGATTTTGGCATCAGGTTCTTCTGGTAGAAAGAAAACGTCATATTTTAGTTATAATCTCATAATTACAGATGTAATATTGTTACTATGAAGAGGGTGTGAAGAGGGAACGAACTGCGGGAATTAAAATCGTGTGTGCATGCGTGCGTGCGTGTGTGTGTGTGCAGTGAGTACAGCACGCTGGAGGATGAGGAGGATCTGCCACACCACGAGGAGTGTCTGTGGCGTCTGGGGAACATCAACCGGATCCAGGCGGAGTCTCTGCTCCGCGGCAAGAGAGACGGCACCTTCCTGGTCCGGGACAGCAGCAAGTCTGGCTGCTACGCCTGCTCTGTGGTGTAAGGACCCCCCCTGTCTTCATGGCTCCAGTCTGTCTGTCTGTCTGTCTGCATTGCTAGCTAACACTATTAAGCAGATGCTTAAATCTAATCCAAGGAGTTGAACACAGCAGGTGGGAGTTGGGGCAGGCCCACAGGTAGGCTGCAGACATTGGGCATTGAACCCCTCTCAATGGAAAGGTTTGGAACACCTGAACCACGACGAAACTATCCTATCCTCCTACCTGTGTGCCTATACCTCCGCTATTCCCTTTGCTCCTGCTCTGTCCTGTGTCTGTAATGTTATTGATGTGATGCTGGGTGAGAAGTTAACGGGAGCTGTCGGTGTTTTGCTCCCTAATAGGAATGGAATTGCCCCCCAAAGTGGCGATAACCGGGGATTTTAAATGCCCCCATAAACTCAAGAGTTAACATCTGAATTTGCAAAGCGGATCCAGAATTAGTTTTTTGTTGTGTCATGAGTCATTGAATATTGTTTTTTTACGCAACATTCAAAATAAGGTATGACCGGCATTTCATTAAATTGCTCCAGAAATGATCCAAAATGCCCACAAATCGTACTACATTGGGGTAAAAAAGCTACTTTCCTACCCTGGTTTGAGGTGAAGTATTAACACAGTATTTTTCTGTCTCTCTCTCTGTCTCTGTCTCTCTGTCTCTGTCTGCAGGGTGGAAGGAGAGGTGAAACACTGCATGATCAACAAGACCCAGACGGGCTATGGCTTCGCCGAGCCCTACAACCTGTACGCCTCCCTCAAGGAGCTCGTCCTCCACTACCAGCACACCTCGCTGGTGCAGCACAACGACTCGCTCAACGTCACGCTGTCCTACCCCGTATACGGGCCACAGAGGCGCTAGGCCACGCCCACCGGGGTCACCCAAAGACATCCGTGGACGGATGTGTAGAAATATTCACACCCACCAATCAAAGCCTTCCCCTCCAGCTCTGTGTGCGTGAATGTCATGGCCGTACGATGGTGGCTGATGGAAAGTGATGGACAATTGTGCGTGTGTTTGTGTGTGTCTGAGAGAGGGAGGGAGGGAGAGAGAGAGAGAGAGATAGAGAGAGACTTAACCACTGTGACTGAAGGTCCCGCTTTTTCTCCGATGTCCCTTGAGCTTAAGGCCCCAGATACGTAGAGCGAGATCCTAACCGCCCCGTTCGCACAGGCTGTCGAGCGGCTGTCGAAGCGCGGCGATTAGTTTCCATGAATATCGGGGAGCCACTGAGGTCCCAGTAAGAGTTCTCTTGTGGTGAGGCAGAGCCTGCTGCTGCTGCTGCTGCTGCTGCTGCTTTTCAGAAGCATCGAGAGACCACCCATTGGCACGTGGTCAACCCCCACCGGTCTATGCAGAGTAGGCGTGGCGTGTGGCACTTGTTTGCCCTCACATTTCAGATTTTGATTCAGTTTCTGGAGACTTAATTCTTTGTTGGCTAAAGATAAATGTCACACCTGATCTGGGTTAGGGTTAGGTCCAGGTCAGCAGTGTGACCCGATCAGGTTCCCCCCTCCCCTCGTGTCCCCGGGTTGTGAGCTTGACTGTTTATACGCAGGACTGTTACCGCTAGTGACTGAAAAAGGTAAGACAGGTACCGGTACTATGGAGCAGTGGCGATCTGAACGCAGAAAAATACCAAAGGGGCCGCAGCCTCGGTCCTGGAGCCGGCTGCAGGAGGTGGAACCCGCTGCTGCGCTGCGCTGTCACATTTTGCTTTGCCGTGATTTTAATATTTTCTAGTTTGGCGGATACGTTAAAATACCTGCAATCTAAATGGAGAGAAGATGAGAGAACATCCGTGCAACTTTTATGCACTCGAGGTGTTCTTCGGACGGACGGGGGGGCAGGTCTTAGTTTGTCAGTTTTTCTTTAGATTTCCATCACTAACTCTGATGTCATTGGGTTCTTCTAAGATTCCAGCTTAAAAAAACAAACATTGCTTTTAAAGTGACTGATTTTTAATCCTTTTATTTCAGTAAGCGCATTGCTGCGACGTAAAACCAGTGTTTGGTAAAGCCTCGAAGTCGGGGAGACATTCCCTTTTAGTGGCAGGTTTGGTTTCCAGTTTAAAACTTAGTTTTGTCTTGACCTAATGTTTCACTTCTCACTGACTTATTGAAACGACGGCGAGGCCGATACGATGCTCAGTGTTAATTCTCTTTTGCGTTCATTGCGTAAATTGTTTTTTCTGTATCAGAAATTTGTTTTTTTTCCTTTTTTTTTTTCTCTTCTGGTTGATACTAGTTTAGGTATGTGATGATGTCACAGAACAATGCAACACCAGGGTAGATCCTGTTATTAGTTTGTATACGTTACTTCTTGTTCTGTCCGGCCTGCTCGGTATTCTACATTC
The DNA here is from genome assembly GCA_002895965.2 of Coryphaenoides rupestris. Taxonomy (NCBI): domain Eukaryota; kingdom Metazoa; phylum Chordata; class Actinopteri; order Gadiformes; family Macrouridae; genus Coryphaenoides; species Coryphaenoides rupestris. Next base: position 511,879 of record PIJE02000025.1, read on the forward strand.
ACACCATAGACATAAATAAAGAGTCAAAGAAATGACGTCATATCTCCGTGTCCCAACCTTTTTTTAATGGAAGCTTTTGCTATTTTTTGGGCCATGTGTGTCGCCACCTGCAGGTTGAAATTGTAATGGTCTTCACAACTCCAGGACATCAAGACATCTGGGACCTACATATATAAACCTGAACATTTATATAAACAACTTTGACAAAACAAAAAATTAAGATTTCAAACACGGATGGTGACTGATGTCATTTGTAGACTAATTTCTCTGGTCTGATGACTCAACAATGGTCTCACTACTAGGCTGAGAGAGGGTCATGATTCATGAGTTGTATTATCCTGGGCTTCAGCAACGCAATTGTCATTCTCTTCCTATGAGAAATCCTTTGCATATTCTTCACTACACTTCACTATACTCCACATCAATCAGTGATTATTTGAATCTACATTTATGCTCGGGTGCTTTGTTTGAAGGCATTAACATCTTTTACCATCTTTTGTCATCATTCCTGTTTATGCCGCACTGGAAAAATGTGCCTTTTGGGTTAAGACCCAAGAAAACCATGGTAGAGTAGAGAGGATTTGTGGAGGACAAAACTGATTTCACAAACACACGAGACAAAGGTCAGAAGGAATTCGGTCCAAACGAGATCCATTCCAGCTCATCTGTGGGTATCTGTGGAGAGGAACACTGCAACTGGCTTCCAGAATATTACTACTTTACTTGTTGCTTTTACTTTTGCCATACTTACTAGGTACTATATTACTAATTGTTCAGAGTTGTTTTAGTATTTATGTTGATAAGATTACTGTTCTGAAGAAAACATTTTACTGTACCCCTTACTATACTTCAATGTACTATTACTGTTTGGATTTGTTTAGAATTTGTTTAGAAAATTACTGCAGGAGCAAATGGGATGTAAGCATTCCATTGTACTTGTTACATATGGCAATAAAGAAAACTTGAATCTTGAATCTTGGTCATTATTGCTACTGTACAAGATTAATTCTGAAGTAGATGCAAACGTTGAGTGAAAGCGTTGGGCTGTGATTCTCCACAATTATTATTGTGGTGGGTTATTATTGGCACATCCTATATCAACAAGGTAAAGTAAGGTAATGAATGAAATGATGTAATGGGTAATCCAAATCCTACATACTGTATATTTAAAGGCGCTGTCAAGAAGATTTAAGAGCTATTATTTGAGTGCAATTTGTAAAAAGCCATCAGTCAGCTATTAATGATGGTCAGATACTCTGTTAGAGTATGTTCCTGATTGACGGCGCCTGCCTCTGTAGATTTAATCCGCTCCCAGCTCATTTCTGGTCAAGCATGCACCTCTTCCCTGATTGTATTAGTACGGGGAATCCATCTTGCCTCTCTATCACAGGTGTGTCATTGCAACACTTTTTCGTGGCAGAGGAACGTCGTAAGGGAGCAGACAGGGAGGGGCGGTGGCGATTTTGGGAGTTTAGTTTCAAAATCTTACTCTCTCCTGCTCTTTTCTTCTCTCTCTCTCTCTCTCTCTCTCTCTCTCTCTCATTACAATGAGGGAAAGTACAGGACCTTTAACCCATGCGAGGACCAAACAATACTTCACCCCAAATGTAACATGACCGTTGACCCTCGCTGATTAGAAGTGTTTGACCTTTGAACCCTTGATAATTGCTGAACATGTGAGCACAGCCATAGCACGGCAAGCATTCGCTGTAAAAGCATGAGGTGTTTATTCAGTGGAATACTGCTTATTTCTCTGTGGGCCGCTATTTCTTTTACATCGATTGCTGACCGGCAATAAATTGAATGAAAGTCTTTGGGTGCAGTTTGTCCAATGCTAGAAAGTGTGCTTCCACTTACTACTCTGAAGGGAAGGCGGCTATACTTGTAGAATGACAAACGAAATCAGATCAGAATCAGAATAGGTTTTAATGGCCCAGTATATTTACACATACAGAGAATTTTTCTTGCCATAATTGCTCACATAGACACATCCAAGACAGAATCAAGCATAGTACAACACAAACAATTGTGATCAAAAGGAACAAAAAATACAGTGCCAAAGATAGCAGTAGGAGATCACAGATATTTCTCCAACATTTGTATGGTCCTTATTCAATGAGAGCAGAGAGAATAAACAATAAAATATTCATCTTTTTTAGCCTCTCGTCTTTCCTTCGATGTGCATTGCATTGTACATGTCTATTATGAAAGTTAGACTTAATTAACCTTTCAAGGAGCAAGAAAAAAACTACCCACAATGCAAAGGGAAAGGCTAAAACCCACAGCTACAATATACATAAAATGTATATATTACTGTGTTTATTAGCTATTTATTGACTTTATTGACCCGCTCGGCTTGAAGCAACATTCTAAACTCTCCTGTCTCCAGTGTGTTGAAAAGCAGAGTGTGTGCATTTGATGTGTCCTCTTCCTATGTTATCTCAGCATACAGACATTTGCTCCTGTTAAATGGTGCCTGTCTGCTGCTGTGAGTGATGGGGTGCAGGTTGGGCTGGGTGGGTGGCTGTATGGCTGTGGTATTTGTCCCAGGGCTCTGAGGACTGCACCTGGACCATGTCAGCAGTCAACACTTTGGAGATGGAGAGGGGAGATGAGGGGAAATACGTGGCAGAGGCAGGAGATGTATATACATACTGTATATATATATATATAAGTCTATGCTCGTAAATATGAAATTTTCCCTAACATGTTTCCTTCACATTGCATCTGGATAGGTTGGGTGGTTGGTGGGGGGGAGGGGGAGGGAGGTGCAGTAAAAAAAGGGAGAGTGAGGAAAATAAAGTCCCACCCTCTCAGTTACATTCCACCTGGATCTTTTACAAGAGACCACGAGCACATCTCTCTGGGCTACCTTGACACGCTCCAATGAGAAGATGATTGACGACCCCCAACCTGCTCATTTTGGTATCTAGTTTAGCCCCTTCATACCTTTACCTCTAGGATATGTATGGCTTAACTATTCATTAATACCTTGCAATGTTTTCCTGTCTCTGTCTCTGTCTCTGTCTCTATGTCTTGTCTGTCTCTGTTTCTCTGTCTCTCTATCTCACTGTTTGTCTGTCTCTGCCTCTGTCTCTCTGGCTCTGTCTGTCTCTGCCTCT